>UYJD01000001.1:1300441-1335033 GCA_900618795.1 Cyanodermella asteris | reverse complement strand
ACATATAACGCGAGAATTAACGCTTAAGAGATAGGGCTCGGTATAATAGGAAAGTATTAATAAATAGGTTAATTCTATACCTAGACGACTATAGGCGGTAATTACGAGTAAAGGTAAGTTTATAGGTTATTAATAGCAATTGAATTCGTTAAGTTATTCGCGTTATAAAATCGTCACTTGTTTATGAATCGTAATGCCAAGTCGGAGTGTCTCGTTTTTTTTTGCGTAGGGGTGCGAGGGCCAGGCCAGCGGATTGCATGGCTCGGGACATGCCACCAGGGCGACAGCTTCGTGGCTCGAATAACCATGGTTCACGAGTCGAGTCGTAAATTGACAGCCGAGGTGTGGGTGCTAGTTGGGTAGGAAGGCGTAAAAGCCCTTGCCGCTCACTCTCACACCAGCCATCCCTGTTCACAGAGGGCCGAGGACATCGATTATCTAGCTGATCCTGAGCTGTGCACGAGCCCGAGACGGCGCTCTTTGCCATATGCTTGACAAGTATCCGAATCCGCCAAGATCTATCTCCGAGATGGCCGGTCGTGGCTTGAGGCGAGGAACAACTTTTCACAAATCAGTCAAAAAGCTTCATGCACGTGTGGGGACAAAGCTTTACGCTCCTGTCTTCTCCGCATCCCGAGACGCGCAGAACTGCACAGGACCGGAGCAGGGAATTCCCACGTGTAGCAAGTGCCGTTGGAATGTACCAGGACCACAGTATCGGTAAGTAGGGCTCGCGTCGGACGGCGTCCTAGTCGACAAGGAGAACGTGATGCGGCCGAACAGGACGAGCAGACGTCGTCTGCGCCAGCAGCAGTGCGACGACCGACTCGCCGGGTGGCTGGACCCGAGACCGCGGCGCTGGGACGGTGATTCTCGATGGCGGATCAGCCTACGACGAGCGTGAGGTTTGGATGTTGCTTGGGAAGAGAAAGCACTGGCTGCGAGGCGATGCCAGCATTCCCAGGGAGGCGGTCAGCCCGCCGTCATGCACTGCTTCCCGCCGAAGCCGCCGGCTGCCACCCTCCTTTCCCCAAAGGCGGCTCGTGCCTCGAAATGTCTGCTCTGCTCTGCTGCCCTCCCCCACTCTCACACACTCTGCGCTGACTCCAATCGACCACCCAGGCCAGCACCGAGAGCATCCAATCCACCCTCTGCTATCGATGCTGTCCTCCGACTACTGCCTCCTCGACGAATCGAGGTCGCACAGGGCCTGGACGAGTGCGACTCCACCCCGGCTCGAGCCAGCAAATCCGAGCTAAATCGTGGCTGCACCGACGACAATCCGCCCTCACGGCCAGCTGCTGCTAGACTGAGCAAGGATTTGCTCGTGCCGCGTGGTCCATTTCGTGGGTATGCAGCCCCTAGTGCTCACAGTTCCGCGGCACGATGCACCCTGAGCTTCATCCTGCGCTAAGATATGCAGTAGCTTCGCCGGTTTTCTGTCTTGGGCTGCACGACCAGAGTTGGTAATATTCAATCCCCTTTACTGTTGCCATTGGATTTGCCTCTGACCACGAGTCGTCAGTCATCAGCCTAAACGATCATGACCCGGCTCGTCATCACTACGCCTCATGCCGTCTGTCCAGCGCGCCTTGCTCCCACAGGCCACTCCAACCGAGGCCGCCCGCCATCCAGATAGCTCTAAAGCTTGCTTCGGGCCACACCGTTGCACTCCGTTGGATTGGCCGTCTTGCCTTTCGACTGCCAGCACATCTGTGCAGACAGGAGCACCCACTGATCGACCCTTACTTGGCACAACCGACTCACGACAGCCCAAGATATCCTACCCTTCCTCCAGCCGATTCCACTGGCTCGCGCTTTCAGCGTCTGCTACCCAGTTCAACACGGCCCCGTTGCTGCTACTCCCTTAGTCGGAGGGTCCTGACTACTGCCGTATGATTGCTGCCGCTGCTCCTGAGTGCGGCATGCTGTAGGCCTGGGAGGAACTTGATACTTCCTCATCCCTCGCCTCGTACCAATCGCCTACGGCCCCTGACAGTCCTGTGTCCTGATACCCTTTATTTTCAACTTCAGTTCAGCTAGTGACAGGCTTCGCATCATTTTCCGTCGTCCGCATGCAACGTTGCTGTCTTCATGACCGTTGATACCGAACGAGATTGTCCACAGGGCGGATCAACAGTCTTCGGCCAACTCTGTCTGCAGGCCCCCAGCCAGTCCTGTAAGCCCCTCCACGACGAGGCAAGAGCTATAATCAGCTCCACACTCCCTCGACCCAGACATTGGGGCATGCATTACAGGTTTTACCATAAGCTAAGGATCCTTTACTTCTTGCTTGTCGTCCCAGGCCGGAAGAAAGCCGCGTATCTCAGAACTCAAAGAGAGCGATTTACCCGCCTTCGTTGCAGCATTTAGTGCCCAGCCAACGCTTCCGCCTGAGCGGGCTACTATAGCAGTTGCAGATGGCCGCATCCAGGAGTCCTATGGACGTCGAGATGCCTGACATAGTCAGTCTTATTATGTCGCAACGAGACCAAGATTCTGACGTTGAAGCCTCTTCGTAAGTACTTCAAATCCTTCGTGTGTCTATTGGGAGAACTCATCATCCTCTGCGAATTTTCCAGGACGTGATCGACCATGTCAATTGTGCCTGGGGCGATCTAGCCTAACAGCGCCCCATGCTTCCGGACAAAGTGGCACAGCATTCTCGCCAGTCTTCCTCATCCAAGTGAGATGTGTCACTGATTATCACTGTCGTACAGAGAGTCGATCCCCAGCGAGCATGATCCGTCTTCCACACGAGTCTCAGAGAATGGGCGCCAATACGCGAACGATACTTGCATACTTCCGGACGATCCGGACGAGGCAACTCGTTTGTCTATACAGCATCAAGCCTTCCTTCTCCTTCTCGACCGTAAACTTTCCATGACATACTTGTCTACCAGCACCCCCCTACGGATCCTCGACATTGGCACGGGCCCGGGCGATTGGGCGATTGCGGCAGCCCTCAAACATCCCACCTCTCAGATTATCGCAACAGACATCAGCTCAGAAATTGGCTCTGCAGCGGGTCACATCCCTTCGAACCTACATTTTCAGATTGGCGACGCTCGGTCTATTCCATGGACTTTCGAAAGCGACTACTTCGATTTCATCCACATGCGCGGCCTCGCTGGCGCCTTCACAGAACAAGAGCTTCCAGGAATATACTCCGAGATCTATCGCTGTCTCAAGCCACGCGGCTCGTTCGAGACCATGGACTTTGGTGCCATTTCTCTTCCCGGGCTTTCGCCATCGTCCGGCACTCCATCTTCACAAGCTGATGCAGGACCATCTGCTGCCTCATCCTCAGAAGCGTCACTTGCTCTAGCCGCCTACAATACAGCCTTGTCATCTGCCGCATCTAGTCGTGGATTGAGTGGCTTGTTGGACTTGCGCCACGCCCGTGCCGAGCTACTCGAGGCGGTGGGCCTGAAAATCCAAAGAACTTTCAAGCCAGCAGTGGCCCTCGGCGAATGGAGTACCAGTCATTGAGATCACCGCATCGGTCGCATGGCGGCCGTGGCTATGCTCGAGGGGCTCGAGGCTCGAGGTTTACGGCTCCTGACGCGGGACGCGGGCTGGAGTCAAGAGAGGGCGAGAAGTTTGATCGAACAAGTCAAGGCCGAGGTGAGCATAGACGGTGCAAGACCCATGGTCCAGGCCCAGGTGATACTGGCAAAGAACCTTGACGTGAGCCGGGGTGCATGAACAGTGAAAGAAGAATTGAAGAAGACAGGGCACCATCGTCTTCTACCGGTCAACGAGGAATGGTTTATGAGTCACGATTCAGGGATTTCCGAGCATGACGCCAGCCATCGAGCGTTTTTTTGTCAGGATGCAATTGGCACAAATAGCTTTATTCAAAGTTCGTGAATCCATCAACTTTCCGATGCTTGATGAAAACACTATTCCTCAGTCAAATCAAGCAGCCAGGCTTCTGTATACAAATGGCTATCGGCGTGCCATCCTTCGCACTCGCACTTCGGGCAACGAAAAGGGGAAACGAAGCTTGGCCGTCTGCTGCTCTTTGTCGTCCTTGAAGGCTTCCACGACGCAACCAAGTTCTTTGTAGTAGCTGCGGATCCTGAAAATCATTAGCGCGAACGTAGGGGTCAAAACTTCGAGAACACTCACTCTTTGCTTGTTAGCTTCAGATCTTCTTGAAGGTCCCGCACTTCAGTCGAACAGTCATCCAGCACAATGGCAATAGCACAAGCATGTAGCATAGCCTTATTCACATCCCAAGGACTAAGCTTTGAGCCACCAGACGCAAACCTTTTCCTGATGCTATCCCTCGTCGCGTAATCAATCCCCACCATGGCCTCATTGATCTTTTCCCGCTTCGGCATGATCCTCGCCCCGTCTCGACCCCGATCTTCGAGCGCACCCAACCACAGCAGCATTCCATAGAGATATTTCAACGCCTTCAGCTTACGAGAGTCTTTCCAAACAGCGGCTACCCGGTGGCTCACGAACCGGCTTGTCGTCTTGATATTTGAGCCGTTGGCAAGGGCATCCTTCCAAACAGTAATTTCGACACCATTCAAGTCAGCCGGTGGTATGAGCGAATCCAGCTTGTAGATATCCGCCGGCCTCTCGGCGCTCAAGTTCGGTGTCGGACGCGGATGCGCCCCTTCAACGAGATCCCTCAACTCCTCCTTCGACGTCGGCTCGTCAATGTCGCCATTGTCCTTCGCATGCAAGATCACCGCCTCCGTCATCGCCGTCAACGGCAACGGCCGATCCCCTTCCGCGCCCCGTCTCGGACCAGTGACGGCATTCAACGCCTGGCTGCGCAACACCTTCTTCGCCTTCTTCGTTCCAAACTCTTCACCCAACGCGACGCGTCGCTCGTAGTAGCTCTTCTCCGTCTTGTCCTCTTCAGCCTCTGCTGTTTGTCCGTGCTCCGTCCGCGTGGCCCGGGCGGACGTCTTGAGCGAGTTCTTCAGCACCACGACGGGTGCGAGGGCGAGTTGCAGCTCGTTCGTCTCCGGGTCGAAGACGCCGATGTAGTGCTTCTCCTTACCGTGCGGGACCCGTCGCGAAATGGGCGTTGCGTCGAAGTTTAGCTTTGCGTGTGCGCCAGAGTGCAGGAGGAGCTTTCTTCGTTTGCGGCCGGCGCGGGCGTAGGCGCTGAAGCCGAGGTCGGTGGGTGGTTCGATACCCGGGGTGCGGGCTAGGATCAGTTCTGGCGTAGCATTTTCGTTGTCGGCGTCCTCGGCGCTCTCATTTTGTGAGATGGTGAGGGAGATGGGGGCTTGGTTTTTGGGTTCGTTGCTGGCGAAGCTGACCGACTTTGATTTCTTGTGTTTCGTCTTTGGGGTGGAGTCCGTGGGGGCTTGTTTGCGTTTCTTGGGGGCATCGGTGGACATGGTGCGAGATCACTGGGGTCCGTTGCAGAGGTCGGTGAGACGAGAATTAATTGAGAATGGCTCTCGTGGTGAGTCTGTAGGAGAATTTGTGGAAAAAGTTGAGGAATCTTTTCGCGAGGCGGAGTTGAATGCCGCGACCGCCGAGAGATCGCCTTGAAGCCTAGATACTGTTCGTCTTTCAAAACTCTGCACCATTCCCACCACATCTTCTCGTCGAGGAGATCAAGGCCAAGAACAGCCCCACTGCCAGGCAGTGGCCAATTGGTTATACTCAGGCAACGTTTCGGTTCTTTTGTACAAAGCGTGCTGATGTGAATCGAAGCGCGCTTTGACAAACATTGATTTCAGGCGACACTGGCTTTGAGGTGCTCAGCATAGACTAGAGTCGGCATGGGCTGGCTCTTGAACAGCAGCGACATTAGCTGATCTGCTTGTGGCACGCAGAGACCTCCTGGGCGCCTCCTGATCGAGCTTTGATCGACTTTTGCGGGCTTCGGACTGATTTTCTGACTTGCGTGAATCTTTCCAGGCCACGGAAGCCGGATGTTTGTGTCATTTGATCATCGATCTTCTAGAAGCATAATGCTGTTCCTGGTCTTTGTATTGAGATAATTCATCCATGACATCTGCGACCACGGGTCGCGTGTTGAAAATTCATTGTGAAAGCTGATGAAACACTAGGGTGCTTCCTGTTACCTTCTGCTTTACATAACGACTGATTCTGATACTGCTTCGTGGATCAGTCATTTGTACCAGGCGTCATGTTCCGTTCAATCATTGTTATGGTCATTTTACATGAGCCACTCTGGTCTCTGTTTACCAAGATGCACGTTGGGCGATACGAATTGATTCAACCGCGTTGAAACCGGACAGATCTCTTGAGCTCACCAAGTGCCGATTGTCTGATACATGTCAGAGTCTGAACAGACCTTTGTCTTGTCACATAGGACGCCTTGGCGCTTTGGTCTGAACTCAGAGTTAAAGTCACCAATCATTCAAGCTCGATCAACGAACGGAGGTTAAGATGAAAAGCATGACTTGGACTGTGCTACTACTTGACGCGCAGAAAACAACTTGATGACACTGAAATTGCTTTGTGGCGCTGCACTTGCATGTTCGTTGCTTTTGCAGCGCAAGACTCATCTCTCGCGCACGAGAAGCTCCCAACCTGGTCCCCGCACAAGATTTGAACGAGGGCATGTGAACGTTGACGGTGCACTTTCGAACAAGTTCCAGATAGGACTTAATTAGGGTGCATTCTGCTCTTGACGATCTGTCGTCGTGACTGGTTTGCTCGGGATCTGTTCAGGAAACGTTAGGCCTAGGCTTGAAAGTGTTACCTATAATCCTTACCTCTGTGCTTGTCTTTCCGGTCCTATGAAAAGCAACCTGGTCGTCTGGAAGACTGCCCGCTGAGATACCAGGTGTTGGGCCTGGTGGTGGATGTTTCCCATGGGGGTGGATATCCTAGCTGAAAAGCGTCGTCGCGACATAAGATAATCGAGGAAGGTTACAAGAAGGTCCGCACGGTGTCCACAAGCTTGGTTTCGCGAGTATGCTTACGTGGAAATCTTCCAGTTCTCCAAGGCTGGCAGGGCGTTCGTTCTCTCCGTCTGATTTACCGGTGCAGAGATCATGCTGCCCCTGTCCTATCTGGACTGGTTTGTCGACCAGAGTGAAGAGGAACTTACTTCATCCGAAGCGCATCGACAATTCGTGCGAGCAGATTGGGTTTTACTCGACCCATCGATCATTCACGAGCATATCTACCAGTGCGCAATCTCCAAACACCCCACTCGGCGTCTTCGTCAGCTTGAACAAGCAATGATCGAAGAGATGCTGGTCGCTCTAGCGACCAATGTTGCTGCGGAAGGCGGCAAGTGGTATGGGGTCGCCACCAGAATCTACGTTTGCGACCTCTGTTCGTACCCTTGGTTGGGTCTTCTTTTCAGTGCATCGAGCTTCAATCAATATACGATGCTCATTGTTGCAGCTATCGGTATAATGCCAAGCATATTGCGCCCGTCAGTTGTTCTTTAAGTCTATGGATCCATCACAAGCAGCTAACGCCCTTGCTGATACATGGCTTTGCTGCTTTGCCTTTCTGACCGATACTTTCGTCACAAGGCTGCGCAGAAACTCGAACCGCTTCTGACTGAGCGGAGGGAGACTTCCCGAGACTGACTGAGATGCAAATTGACCATCATTTACCGGTACGTCGTCTATGATCTCAGAATCACATATGTCTTATCGCTTGCCACAAAACGGCCTTGTGACTTGCGCAATCTTCGATGCTCATCAATCTACGGAGGTCGGTAAAATCCACAAGATCATGCTCGAGTTCCTAGCCAAACGAGAGAGCGTTATGAATTTCGTCAGTATTGACAGCACCACTATTGCTATCAAAACGCAATTGTTGAAACCGTGTGTCATCCGAGGGAGGCGGGAAGCACGGGCTCAGACCAGACAACATTGATTCACAAAATCCGAGCTGAGAATCAACAGGCTCGCATCTGCAAGAAGGAGGGTGACACTCGGCGTAGCTTTCGGGAGTCGTTACGCATGGGCAACTTCATCTCAAGAAGCGCAGGTGGTGATGAAAAAGACCGACATGCAGGTCCCTGGCATTGGCCTTGTACCCGAGGGTTTCAAAGTCGGCTTTCCTCTGTGGGATCTCCATCACGACGAAGATCTGTACCCTGATCCCTATAAGTGGAAACCATCTTGCTGGCTGCCAGGCCCAAGAAGCAAGCAAATTCCAGTAAATGGCAGGTCCATGTCAGAAATTGGCCGGCAATACCACTCCCTCGAATGCCGACGCAATGCTTGGTAAGTGATATCAGATGATGGTCGTTGAATAGCATTGAATACTGAACAGAGAGCAGTCCAGGAAGACTTTTCGCCACTCGTGTCATCAAATGCATATTCATTCACCGTTTCGAACATCATGACATTGAAGTCGTCGGACGTAAGCGTGTCGAGGATCCATGGATCGGAGTGTCGAGTAGTCCTCCCATGGGACGGCTGAGGCTTAAATACGTTGGTGGAGATGCTACAGCTTAGGGTGCTCACAGCGTCAGACCGTGATGGGTTTCCCTGAACGCGTGCCTGGCACAACCATTATGAGAAAGTCAATACTACATGACATAGAACTGAGTGTAGAGAGCGGATATAATTGCTCATTTTTGAAGCTTTTGGGCTGCCTTTGATCTGTGAGTTGTTTGAGGTTACTGTTGCTGCGATCACGATCTGTATCCGCCCCCGTTTTCAGACTGTCCCGTCGTCATCGATGTGTCGCACACCTTGATGTGGGCTTTCCCAAGCCTGCATCGCCCAACCGCTTCATATTCTTCTCTTGAGTTCGAGCAGACAAAGGCTGACTGGTTTTGCTACCGCCAAACTATTTATGGCAGCTGCTCCGAACTATTTCGTTTGTACGCTAGACCAGGCGGCACACGCCAACGGCCAAAAAGCCCATAACTTTACTTCGGTGAACACACTGATTGACGAACAGGCCGAAAGTCGTGGACAACACCCAGCGATAGCCTTCCACATACCTGATGCACAGAATGCGGCCGACTCGAAAGGTGCAGATGGTGACGCGGCTGGCCACTCCATCGTCTATACCTTCAACGATTTGCGTAATGGGTCGATATCAGCTGCAGCCATTTTCCAGGCAGGCGATTCGGATCCATGTATAGAGCATAGACAGACGATCGCTCTGCTCTGCAGAAGCACACCGGTCTTCCTGTACGCATGGCTCGGTTTGATGCGCGCTGGAGCAGCCGTCCTCCTCATCGCGCCACAATGTCAGCCGGGGGCAGTCGCCCACCTCTGCCAAACATGCAAAGTCGAAAAACTTGTGTACGATCCTATCTATTCGGAGCTTGCTCGGAGTGCGGCGCGTGAGGGCGCGTTTCAGTGCCTCGAGATACCTTTTGATTGGGAATCTCTGCAAACGAAGCTTTTTACAACAGCTAGCAATGGGACCGAGTGGCCGAAAGTGGACGAATTTGACGTCGCATACTTGCACCATACGTCTGGCACATCGACCGGCCTTCCCAAGCCGATTCTCCAAACGCATCGAGCTGCTGTTGGTGTGCTACCTTGCTTAGACGGTGCTGCAGCTGCGGCCTTCACCACCACACCTTTATACCATGGTGGCATCGCCGATTGCTTTCGGTCTTGGACGAGCGGTGCTTTGATATGGCTTTTTCCCGGTTCGATACCCATCACAAGCAGGAATATCTTGACCTCGCTGGCTTTGACTGACCAGGGCGTTGTGTCCAAGAAGTTGCCGCCAGTGAGGTATTTCAGTTCGGTGCCGTTCGTTCTGCAGATTCTGGCTGCTGATGAAAAGGGTTTGGAAGTGCTCCGAGGCATGGACCTTGTGGGCGTAGGAGGTGCCGCTTTACCAGAATATGCCGGCAACGACCTTGTCAGGAAAGGAGTTAACCTCGTGTCTCGCTTCGGTAGTGCTGAATGTGGCTTTCTTCTATCATCTCATCGTGACTACAAAACGGACCAGTCGTGGCAGTATCTACGACCATGGCCCAAAACGCAGTCATTGCGCTTCGAGGCTCGTGATGACGGCTTATCAGAGTTGATCGTATTGAGCGATTGGCCACACTTGGTGAAGAGGAATCGTGAAGATGATTCATATGCAACAGCAGATCTATTTGCCCCTCATTCGTCGATTCCGAACGCGTGGCGCTATCACTCCAGAGCGGATTCGCAGCTGACACTTGTTACGGGCAAGAAGTTCGATCCGGCGCCCTTGGAAGATGCCATCGCGGTCAATCAGTTGCTGAGCGATGTGTTAGTTTTTGGCAATGGCAAGCAATATCCTGGTGCTTTGTTATGGCGTTCCTCCAACGCACATGACATGGCTTCCGAAGAGGTCGTGGAGGCCATTTGGCCGGACGTCAATCGTCTGAACGAAGAGGCTCAGACCCATGCTCGGCTTTCGAAGTCCATGCTTATTGTGCTTCCTGCAGATATGGCAAGACCAGAGAAAAGCAGCAAGGGCACAGTTCTACGGAGATCTGTAGAGCAGCGACATGAAGAGATTATTGAAGGTGCCTACCTCGTATCGGCAACGCCTACGGATACCACCACAAATGATCGGGATCTGGATTCGGAGAGCGATGTGCTGGATTTTGTGAGAGAAGTTGTCCAAAATATTACAGGCAAAGGAAACGAATTGCCTGAGGATGCCGATCTTTTCGCTCAAGGAGTCGATTCTGTTGCATGCATGCAAATAAGAAGCATATTGGAGAAGCATTCTGAAGGCGCTCAGAGCCTGCCAGTCAACGTGATATATGACTGTGGCACTATACAAAATCTGGCCAAATTTCTGATAGCGCATCGCAAGGGACAAAGTTTTGATACCGAGAACGAGCTTAACTTGATGGAAAACCTGGTCAAGAAGTATAGTTCCTTGGGCGAAACGAAGCAATCCAACGGAACTACGAGAACATCGAATGACTCCGTGACAGGTCAGACATATCTCCTCACCGGGGCCACTGGAGCTCTAGGAGCCCATATTCTAGACCAGTTGTTGAAGCGAGACGATGTTTGCAAGGTAGTCTGCCTTGTCCGGGCAGTTGATGAACACGCAGCCTTTGAGCGTATCGCCAAATCGCTCATACACAGGAAACGCACAACGATCACGAAAGACTCCAAAAAGGTCATCTGCATCCCAGCGGAGCTTGGCGAAGACAGTCTCGGCTTGTCAGACTTAGTCCATGGCAAGCTCGCTGCTAAAGTCGATGTGATCATTCATGCGGCGTGGGCTGTCAACTTTAGCGCCCGACTCCGCTCATTCGAGCATGATCATATTGCTGGTGTGCACAACATGATCGTGTTTGCTCTCTCCAGCCAAAGACCTCAACCACCTCAGATCTTGTTCTGCTCATCCACAGCCAGCGTCATCGGGTCAAAGGCAAGGCAAGAAGGAATCTCGGAAATGACATCAGGTGATGCTGAGGATGCATCCCATCTTGGCTACTCACGCTCGAAGTGGGTAGCAGAAGCGATCTGTGAGAAAGCAGCAACTCAGACACGGCTCAAAGGATGCATTCACATAGCCCGCGTCGGTCAGCTTTGCGGTGACACCGAGAATGGAGTCTGGAATATGAGTGAAGCATGGCCGCTGATGCTCAGCGCTACCCGAGCTTTGGGAGCAGTACCCGATCTTGGTCCAGAACCGCTATGCTGGTTGCCTGTAGATCTAGCAGCTGAAGCATTGCTGCAGATCGTCACGACTCCCACTGCATCGAATGGTGATGGAGCAAAGGTCTGGCATGTATTGAGACAGGGCGGTGCAAATGAACCGACCTGGAACGACGCCATCCAGTGGCTGAAGAGTGATTTTGGGCCTGAGCCCCTGTGGGTGATGTCCTTGCCCATATGGATCGAGAAGCTGCAGGGACTGCAGGAGGACCATGCTGCGAAGAAGTTGCTGAATCTTTGGAAGACGAGAGCTGAGACTGCGGGCGATGGGCTTTTCGATCCGGAAAGCGATGGGACCTGGTTCAGCCAGGAACGAACCATTGAGGTCTGCCCGAACCTGAATGAGAAGGGACTTATCGATCGGAGGCTGTTTCAGAAGCTCTGGCAGTGGATCGACATTCATTGCGGGAATACCGATTAGTTTACTGCTAAGTTGGCAGATCAATCTCATGTTCGTTGGAATTTGTGATCAAAGACTGGGTTTTTCTTCTCGACATAATTGAAACCGCGTAGTAAATGTTGTACCCACGAAATATGGCCAAACTGCCCAACTCTCATTGCAGTGGGCTAGACTGTACGAAGCGGGGGGGGAAAAATAAAAAAATCCTTCTATATCGATTACATGTTTGTTGGGGAAACATTCTCGCGTGTCCGCAACTTCCTCGCCGGCATCCGTGTCAAAAGGCAGCAGATCCTGGCAGTCACGCCGCTTGCCACGCCCAACGGCGGCTCCTCGTTGATCGCAAATCTTCAATTCTTCCTGGATCTCGATCAAAACATGCACATTATAATTGCTGCTCGAAATTAATATGCACGCGAGTATGATCTTGGCGGAGATCCTCAAGCATGCAAAAGGAGGTTCCATAATCCCAAGCCATGTGAGCGCGGCTCTACTACTGCATGTCGCAGCTGTCAAATGAGCTACCAAGACCTTTAAATTCTACATTCTGCACGATGCCATCAGCATCTGTGCGATGCCCCGCAATGCGATCGTCCGAGGATGAAGCCAAAGAGTACAGCATGCGAAAAGCGATAGCCCGGAGCGTCACCAAGAGATATCGATGAGTCGCGACAGCTCAATGGCTGACGGTGCGTTCCTCGTGAGCAAAAGCACCGAGGAGATAGAGCGACTAATCGGCACAACTAATCCAAAATGCACCGTATAATTCGGTTGTTCGACCGGCAGTACTTGATGCCCCGTGTGAAGTGAAGCAACTTGACAATAAGTGGCGCCACGTGGGACCTCTACACCAGCGAAGACCGATTTACAAAAATATCACGCTCAGGGGTAGGCAGACACCCTGGATCAGACTACAACGTGGCTGTCAGCAAGTGGAAGGCAATGAATGGCACACGACTCGCGGCCTCGTCGCTGCTACGCAACCCAACCACTCACCATTATTGACCAGTGTGGAGCGAGCATGCACAGCGGCCTCATCGCATGGTGCATCGTTCGGGGCGTCGTTGCTGCTGGCCTGCATTGGTCGTGGACCTGCGCGCAAAAGCTCAACCACCGACAGGAAGCCCAGTGAAGACTCGAGGACTGGCTCAGTGACCGAGTTGAGCTAGAGAAGACATCCCTGTCTTGCAAACGAACCACAGCGATCCCGAGCGTCAGAAGGGCTCGAACTGCTTCTAATCCCGGGCGGCTCCCGGTACGCGCGAGGGCCACCCTCCACCGGATTTGCTATCGTATCGTTTATCGATAGGCGATAGCTAGCCATCTGCTCCACTATCCATCATCCCCGAGCCCCGTCCGTTCCAGGGCGAAATGCCAACCGATACGGGGCTGTCGTGTTGTTTGCACGTTTGTCGTTAAGATGCGATTCAAAGTATTTTCAGCGTGCTTCAATCGATGTGTTTTGAGTGCCGTGGTATATTTTCATGCACACGGCGGTACTTTGCCTGCAGTAAGCGGTTCACGCAAGATCTTCACCTACTGCTGTGTGTTTCAGGGCTGCGCAACCAGCGGCTTCGTGGCGCCAACCTCCACGCTGCCAGCTCTCGTCCAACCACCTTGGCCGTCGTGGGCGGCCACTGGTTGCTGCCGAAGCCGCCGGGCAAAAGCTGTCTCACGGGTCTGCAGGGGGCTATTCTGCCACTCTTCATCGACTTTCTTCAAGCTGTCATGGACCTTGAATATAGGGGCCTTTTGTGCCCATGCTGTCTCGTCGCAATTTTGCCATTCATCATTTCCTTCGACGTCCTGCTTTTTATTCTTTTAATTAGTCTTTGCTGATAGGCGGTGACCGTCGTTCGTCACGTTGTATCCCTGCCTCGGGACGAGCTTCAGTGGCCCCGACAAGCGTTGCTGGCGTGTGCGTGCATCCAAAAGTCTCACCGGACTCCAGCCTAGCCCCATACAGAACGTCGGCTCAGGAACAGGAGACGCTGCTGAGCGACTGTTGGGCGAGAAAAGCATCAGCATCACCGCCAGACCGCCATCCGTCGAATCGCAGGCCGCTCTCGACGACCAGTAGCATCTTGCCGCCCCTTGTGTACTTGACTACTCCGTAGTCCGGCACATCTGCCTTTCACCGTTTATATAGGCAATTTCCAGCCTCGTCTTCCGAGGCCGTTTTCCTCGCCCTCGCACGTACTGTCATTCATTCACGAATTACTACTAATCCGCGGTTTTTGCTGCACGACACTCTTTTGACGACCTCGCACCCACGCTCGTTACACGCAGATATACGAACTAATACAGCGCCAGCCATCACTCGCGCACACAAGTCCCATTCGAAGACTCGATTTCGAACAAACTACAACTCATCTCTCGACGCAACTCTCGTCGAATCTTCTCCACCGCGATTGTATTCCTTGCAGGATGTCATTGCTATAATAGCAGACGAACATGTCAGGTCGTTTCGCCTCCCGAGGGTCGACGCCGTCGCCGCCAAAGTCCCGCTCTCCTAAGCGCCGGCCCCTTCACCAGCGCTCGGACTCGGAGATCAATGAACGAAGCGCACAGCCCAGCGCACAGCCGTCAGCTCGTGCGCGCAATGATCAGGAAAATGGCAGGTCATGGGAGACACCTTCTTTCCAATTGCCCAAAATCTATACAACTTCACCGTTCCCGGCATTCGAGTCGCAGATATTCCGGCCGTTCCCTGAACTTGTGGCACAGCGCCGCGCGGATGCTGGCAACGTTACAGCCGGGCGAACCACGCCGACCCAGCCTTCGACACATCACTCCCATGCGACAGCGACACCTCCTGTAATCATAGACCACGATTCCTCCTCGCATTCTCGAGATACGACTTTTCACCATGGCAGCGTCCGTTCTTCAGTTCATTTCCCTCCTCATCACGACACTTCTCTATCTGAGGCTGGCCTCGTTACCCCTTCGACGATTCGTTTCGTCGACGACACTCCTTCACCAAGCGGCCAATATGCTGCGATGACAAACTTTTCTCTTCCCAACACCGCTCGTTCAAGGTGCTCGTATAATGATGACTACTCTCCGTCTATCTCTGACTTGCCGGTATTACCTCAGGAATCTGCGCAAAATTCGTCAGCCCTGACACCCACTCCGGCGACGCGATTGTCGCGACCAACAATTCGCACGATAGCGAACTTGCAATCAGAAGCCACGCAGACACCAGGTTCCGCTCGTTCGGCCAATTCTAGTGGGACCCAAGTTCATCGCAGATTAAGGAATGCCGAGGATGCGCTGCCAAGGGGCTCGTATCTTCACTTTGCCGACAGGAGAATTCGTCGCTCGACTTCAGATCCCGAGCTGATGAACTCATCCCCCGTGGTGCAGCGGCTTCATGGTTCCTCGTCGGGCTCTCCAATCGTCCAGAGATTGCAGGATTCGTCACCGAATGTACGGCTGCTCAACTACTCCCCAATGTCTCCTCCGAGAAGGGGCAACCGACTATCAAGCGGCCGAACGTCTAGGAACTTCAGCTCACCAGTATCACATCGATCATCGGATGGCGTTGATCGATTTCCTGCCCTTACGCGATATGTTCAGGCAGTTGAAACCAGGAGTCCGTCTCCCAGTCCGCGGAATCCCGGGGAGCTGCTTAGATCTCCGAGACGCCACTTTCGCCCTGCAACACACCATCGATGGAGTTCAGTCGAATCAATGTCGGAGCTTCGGTCGATGACAGTGTCGCCTTCGGATTGGGGATCTGAAATGGGAGCATTGTTAGAGGAGCCATCAACTATTGAGTCGGCCTTCTCGATGTCTATTGCCTCGGCGCAACCATCTATTCGAGTTGTGGAATCTGCTGGACCTTCGCCCAGCCAAGCTCATTTCAACCATTCCACACCTTCGGCGGTTCCTCGATTCCGAGAGGATACGGTGGTACCTGAAGCCACGACAAACAGCCCCGTGTGGGTATCCTACAGCAGCCCAGCAACTCAACTTCCATACATTGGCGGAGGATCCACAGACAGTCTACCGACGCCAGAACTATCACGACATGGACTGTACCAGCTCTCCGAATCCTCTTCGGAGAATGTGACTCCGACTACGCCAAATCCGCAGGACATCATATATCCGGCGAACAGCTCCCACGATACCCGTATACCAGGAATGCGCCGCCGATCGATAATGCGCCAAACAATCTCGCCGTTCTTCACGCCTGGGTCTGGACGCACTGGACAGTTGAGACAGTCAACGATCACTCAATCTCCGACTCAAACACCCGACCAATCATTTCAGTTTGGATTCGAGCGTGAGCCGACTCAAGCTGCAACTTCCGCGTTCCAGCCGAGTCCGAATCCAAGCGAGATCTCCTCGCTCTCTCAATCTGAAGCAGGTTCTCCGGAGGTGAATAACAGCGGGCGAACTTCCTGGGGCATATTCCCCAACCACCCCCCGCCACGATCCCCTCTGAGACCCCGGATCCCCTTTCCAGCAGGCGCCAGCAGCGTGGACAACACGCCGAGAAGCATCCGCATCCCACGTAGCAGGTACGGTAGCCAGTTGTTCAAAGGTTCCGCCGCCGCCGGTCCTTCCGGTCACTCGCGCAATCAGACTTATGGCGGCCACTCTCCCCGGCAAACCTCGTTCAGAGAATCCGGCTCGCGAAGATCCAGCAGCCCAACGATCCCAAGCATCGACTACCTCGACGAAGAGGCCGAACCCCAGAGAAGTCCCTTTACACCTCCCGTCATAGCCAGACCGTCGAACCCGACTCCCGGCGTCACGCCCGCAACAAACCACGTCAAGTCACCCGTCCCCCGACACAAACTCTACGACGAATCTCCCTCGATCCGAATCGTCCTGGATACCACCCCGCCAGCATCATCCTCCTCCTCCACCACCTCCTCTTCGATCCCAGAAGTCGCCCCCCTCCGACCTCCGCGCCCCAAAACAATGTCTTTCCTCCTCCTCTCCTCCTCCAGCACGAGCACCGCCGGCGGCACCTCCCAAACGGGCGCCGTCCCCTCGAACCGCAACCATATCCTCCGCCACGCGCCCGCGCGCCGCGACCTCCGCGCCAGCACCATCAACAACGACTGGACGCCCCACCTCTGGCACGGCGCGCCCCACGCCCTGAACCGGCGTTCCGCCTTCCTGGCTCCCAGCATCAGCAGCGCGTCGGCGCCGTTCCTGCGTGGTGCCAAGTCGCGCCGCGACGTGCAGGTCCTGTTGTTCATCATGGGATTCTTGATCCCGCCGTGCTGGCTCGTGGCGAGCATGCTGCCGTTGCCCGCGTTTGGGCGCGTAGAGGGCGGGATTGGGGGGCTCGGAGGGGGAAGAGGGGAGCGGCTGGCCAAGGGGAAGAGCATTATTGGGGTGGATGATCTGGAGAAGGAGGTCAGGTGGACGGCGGATCAGGTTGCAGGGTACGAGAGTGCGAGGTGGTGGAGGAGGGTCAATCGGGGGTTGGCGGCTGTGGGGTTGGGGGTTTGTCTCGTGTTGATTGTGATTGGGGTTGTTACCAGTCGTGGTGGGATTCAAAATCCATGAAGAAGAGGATGGTAGGGGAGATGGGAGGAGAAGGGAGAAGAGAAAATGAGACACGGCAGTCGAAGTCTCGGCTGCAACGAAACGAACGACCGACCGAAAGAGCAAGCATCCTTGCAAAGACACATTCTTTGACGCCTTTTTTTCTTTCTCAATATTGACTTACGAAACGAAAGCGACGCATTTATTCGCCGACCACGACAACGACATTTACACTCTTTGAAAAGCTTCATCTCAAGATCCTTGAATATCTTTTCTTTTACCTCAAACACGTCTCCATCGCACGCAAACGAAAGGCAACTCAAGATACACATACACACGGATATGAGTATCATGATTCCGATGCGGAAATACACAAAAAAACAATGCGACGGACGAACGCGGCTTTTGAATGTCACGACAACGGCACATGCATACTTTTTTGTGCTTCTCACGAATTGTACAGTACGATTACTTCGTTGGATTCCAGGATGGCCTCACACAACAAAGACCCGTCCTTTTAGATTTACGAATATGTACTCGTCGTACAGACTGCAGGCCTGCAAAGATTGTATAAAAAAAGGTTCCTTTCAAAAATTTCGCGTCCAGTCGAGTGCAGGTAGCCGTGTTTACGATCTTGGAGAGCCTATCCGTAAACGGCAGGACTCAATTCGCAGATTCAGACATGAGAGACGGTCTCGTGCAATGAAGTGAATGGCACTGCATGAAATATGTGCTGGTCTCGTGGAACGCTCGAAAGTGAAATTGCCCATGATTATGTGAGTTCTAGTCATGCCCTTCTAGGCTCGCCTGCCGTACACGTTCGCGTGACTTTTCACTCTTCCCACTCTTCTCACTCACGAGTCGGTGAAGGCCAGGTTCCGGCGTCGATGTATCGGCGCCGGGGACCTCGAGAACTTCGTTCCGCTCACTCTCCTTCTGATGCCGCTTCTCAAACTTTTCTATGGCTTGTGCGGTCAGCTCCTGTCTAAACATGCGTTCGAGAACATCCTTCTTCCGTGTCCGCCTATCGCCTATCGAGATAAGGACTCCAGCCGTGATATTGCAGGTAATTGAGCAGCAGAGAATGACGGTTGTCAGAGCAAACGGTCGAACCCTGTAATCGATTCCCCAAGTACATGCTCCCAGCGAGATTTGTAGGAGGGAGTGACAGTCTAACAGTACTACCACAGCAACGAGGATGCGGAGTGGGAATGCGAAATGCGTCTCGGTTTCGTGTGGTTTGTAGAATGTGTGAGAACGTGCGAACTTCTTCTGATGGTGTTCGAGTCGTGCCTGCTGCTTCGGATTCAGGACACTATACTCTGCCGGCTTGCTGTTTTGGCCCTCCGCGTCAATGTCACATTTCTCGTCGAGGCCAGGGAGGTCGTTGTGGTTTTGGAGCTTCGGTAGAGCCTGTTCCTTTCGCAGACGCCATGTCAGGTGATGGTAGTGCGCTATGAAGCACATATGATATGTGTCGACGGCTCTGAAAGGAGCGAGACCGTCTCCCATGATGGCAAAAAGGGCCACTAAAACGTTGTCGATTACGTTGACGATGTAATCCTTTCTGCCTCCAACATTGATCCAGCCTAGGTCCCTCATGTTAGCCACCTTCTTCTGCACTAACTGCGTGGAACATACCGATCAAGAAAAGCACCCAGGCTGCTCCGAATAAAGTAATCAACGTTGCATAGACCGTAACGAAGAACCCAAGGGCTATAAATGCATCAGAAATGTCAAGGACAGATTCTCGTGTGTCACTCACGCTTTCTCACGTATTGTCCGAATCCCTTGAAACCTCTCTTGATGCCCTCTCTCCTTGAATGTAATAAATGCCTGACGTGATCATTCAATTCCGCCCGGTCTTCTGCCGTCCAACCCTCGAGTCGTTCTCCGTGCGGGAGCACCGCAAAATGGTCATTGTCCAAGTTCGAGGTCAACGAGGCTGTTGTGTGCTGCCGTGCGAGCCTTCCGAGGTCCTCCGGTATCCTATCTGCTGCCTCTTCGGCTTTCGGCTTCTCTGCGATCGTCCCAGCGAATGTGCCTTGTGATGCGTGTCTCGTAAGGGTGTATGTAGGTGTTCGATTCAGGTATTTGCCCAAGCTGGGTACGAACAAGGAGTTTTGTACGTTGGTTAAAGTGTTTAGCGTCGAGATCTCAGGGTCTTGATCACGTCAGCCGTAAGTACTTTAACACCAGCTGGGTGGACAAACTTACCGATGGTGTCAAGAACGTTTACCATCTGCCTTTCATACTGGTCATCAACAGTCCCTTGTCTGGCATTGGCCACTGGCGCCGCAGGCGTTGTACGGGACGAAGGCCGCAATGCATTCGTCAATCGCCTCCCAAGTCCCAGTCTGACCATCTCTTCCTCCGGGGCGACGGGTGGGAAAGGTTCCGGCAAGCCTTGCGTCGCGTCCGGCGAGCCTTCGACCTCTGGGACCGCTGGCATGTGGCTTCGACTCTGCGAGCCCCTCAAAGCTGGCGTGTGAGCTGCCTGAAGGGAGTTCCAGTGGCTTCGCGTCGGATCCGAGCTGGATCGTCGACGTCCGCCATCGGGAGTATCGCTTTGATGGCCATCGTCCTGGCGTCGGTTGCTCCCAGTCTCACTCCTCGGTATTGCGGCCGAACTTGACGGCGCTTGTGTTGTGAAGTAGCTACCAGGGTCGCGCGAAGAAGAGCTGGCTTCTTGTGTCACTCCACCACTAGTCAGAGGCGTAGTTCCATACTCTGCACTCCTGCCAGGTCGAGGCGGACCCGCAGCACTGGTGGTGGCTGCTCTTCCTCTTGCTCTCGGTATTGCGTTGTTCGACGGTAGGCGTCTGATGCGAATACTTGGTTGCTGCCAGGATACATAATCAGGGTTCACGCTCGGTGTTATCGGCTGCTGCGTTGGTCGTGGGGTTGGAGCCATTGTGTCGTGGAGAGGATAAATCACCGCTGGTACGCGGTCTTGAAGAGATGACGACCAAGTACAAGTCGGTGCACAGAAATGGCCAAATTCTTGGAAAGAGAATCAGGAGAGTGCTTGGGTATGGTGGGAGAGATCTGCGAGGGTGGAGTACGGCTGAGGCGCTAAGAGCCAAAAAGACCGAAATTACCGGAATTCGATAGCTCGCACTGTGACGTAGCGAGCTTTTCCGATGCACGGCAGGGCACAGACCAAAGCCCGCCAGCAAGTCGTGATCCTGGTGCTTTCTGCCTGTTAAAGAGTGAAGAGTATCTCACACGTCTCATATCTGCGGCCATCTACTCTCAGAATTCAAAACCAAGTTATCCAAATCTCCAACTCAGCGACAAGAGAGAACACGCCATGCCTCACACAGAGCCAACAGGAAGTCCAGTTTCGACTGTCCTGCTCATACTTCTTACCATTATCTGTGGGTCTCTGATGCAATAGCTGAATTGGAATCCCTACGGTGCTGACGCTTAACCCAAGTACCTCCTGTCGGTGTCTTCCTGATTTCCGGATGTGGCGCCGATTTTCTCATCAACATCTGTCTGACTTTGTTGGGTTACTTCCCAGGCCACAGTAAGTTGCGCTTCCTTCTATAGCCGCGTTCATCTTCATCAGGGATCCTAATTAATCCCCGCCGTCAGTTCATGCCTTCTATCTGGAATATGTCTACTTCAACCGCCGTGATAGGGCGCTTCCTGGTCGCGCCGCGCCAGGGGTCTACAGCGACAACATCCAGAATGGAGGCAGGACCACCTACGGCACCGTCACGAATTGAGGCAATAGATTCGTATTAGACTAGTGGTCTCGTAAATTGGAGGAGGATCCTGGATAGTTTGCCGAGTGACATTGAAGGTTAATGAGCACGCACGTCCGACCCGGCGTCCCAGGCGGCGCATGTCAATTGTCTTGGCGCACGTCGTCGTTGAAGGCTTCCGCCCAATGTACTTACCTACCTTACTACTTACTCAACCAAATCCTTGAACCTCGACATTCAGAAGCATATAGGCAGACGCTTTGCGCTCCCGCCAGTCTGACCTTCTACAAACCATACCTCCTTCTGTCTGGTGCACACCGTTCTGGCGAACGACATAACATGCGCCCACCAAGCCGACCACTCTCCATACAGTTCCCCGGCAGTCGACCATGATCGGCACGAGCCTCCACGAGTACCTCTTCATTCGCACCGTCATCTTCCTCTTTCGCTTTTGGCCTTTGCTCCTTTCCATTGCCCTGATATTCGCTCTAATCTTTGACCATGATGCGCATGGCCTCACCACCTTCCTCCAGACCATCGCCATCGTCGAGATATTCTTCTACGTGATCGTTTACATTCCGCGCTCCAGATGGCTGCAGGCCCCCGCAGTTCATCCTCCCATACTCTCAAAGGCCGACAGAAGGAAGCTGTTCGACAAAGCTCAAGAGACGATTAGCGATGGAGAGGCATATCTTTCGTTGTGGTTTGGCGGTGCCCCGCTACGAGACATCCGCAGGGACAATCTGAGAAGCTTCTACAGCTGGGCATTCCTGAGTGCTAGCGCATGGGGCGCAGAGGACGAGGAAGAGCTGGATGGCTACATCGATGCAACAGAGGAGATGCTGGGCAGGAAGCTGGAGCCTGGATTAGGAAGAGCTGTGCCAATCCGGACGACCTTCGACCCGATCGTGATGCAGCACAGGCCGCTGCTATGGTACATGATCGTTGCTCTGGTAGACGACTTCGCGTCGGCGAATCTCTTGTTGAGCGGCTTTCGCTACCACCGTCTCCCCACCCCATTTTTTCTCTCCAGGTTCCCGTGGCGGCCGTTGACGTTGCTGTCACAACGCATCTCACCAGGGCGACATTTCAGCTACTGGCTCAAGCCACATACCTCTCGCACCAGACTACCTGTGGTGTTCATACACGGGATAGGCATTGGTCTCTATCCCTACACGCGATTCCTGCAAACAATCAACAGTCAAATGTCTCCGGACGATGGCCAAATCGGAATCATTGCAATCGAACTTCCGGCAATCTCCAGTCGGATAGCATCGACGCTGCCGCAATCCACCGAGATGGTGTCTGAGATTTTGAAGATCCTTGCAGCGCACAATATCACACAGTTCGTGCTGGCATCTCATAGCTACGGCGCCATCTTCCATAGTCAGCTTCTGCATCACCAGACCACGGCCAGGCTCATCAGCAGCAGCGTTTTCATCGATCCCGTTTGCTTCCTCCTACACCACCCACATATAGCCTACAACTTTCTACGCCGCCAGCCGCGGAAGGGCAACGAATGGCAGCTGCACTATTTCGCCAGTACCGATCCGTTAATCGCACACGAGCTGGGCAGGAACTTCTTTTGGGCACAAAACATTCTTTGGAAGGAGGAGCTGCGAGGCAAGAATGTCACAGTTGTGCTTGGTGGAAAGGACCTGATAGTCGATACATTGGCTGTGGGAAGGTATCTCGCCGATGACGCCGACGAGGGAAATCGCAGGCCATATCGAAGCTTCGCCATGGACAGTGAAGATGAGGAGACCGAAGAGGTTGGTGAAATCGATGCCTGGAAGAACATGGATTGGAAGGGCGAGGGACTGGATTTGGTTTGGCTGGAGGACGCGGATCATGCTAGAATTTTTGAAACACGGGCAGGATCGTCGAGAATGGCGGGCATCGTGCGAGCGTATTGTGCTGGGAATTAGAGATCATGAAGTAATGGAAATAACAAGGTACTAATGCCACGATTGATGACGAGGCTTCCCAATTTCGAGATGCAGTGACGGCGGACTGAATGTGGTGTTCCTGCCATGTAAGCGACCCTCAGCTCATTCTAATGCCCACGCTATTCAACGTGCTTTCACAACGATCGAACCTCGAATTTCTGCTTTTTAAATCACACTCCTGCCCGTCTAGTACGCTGCCCATACGTATGTGGAGCGGACCTTGAGTTGAATCGGAACATCTGATAACGTCGTATGCTGAAATCTACTCCACCCAGAGCTTACACGGCCACCGCTGCATCACACCAAAGTCACGTAATGAAGAACGACTCGACACAATGGCTGCAGCAAGATGTGAAAGATAAAGAGCCTACACCGCGTGCCTTTGTCGAAGAATACTCCAACATACCGCCTCGCGATGTATCACCACACGTGTCGGCTATTGTGCGTATCACTTTCGTCTCGGTAATGCCTTAAAGAAAAAAAGGCCGTAGAGGTCCGTCGATAGCCCCATGGGCTTTTTGTGACATGCTCAATAATATACGAATGTGGGCTTATATTTATCGATTATCAGCGCGCCCGCGCATCTGCGCTCTTTTCCCTGGCCCTGCATCGGCCAACTGCGCTTCTTGCGCTTCAATCTCGCTCCCCACCCATCCTATTTCTTGCTGCCTTTACAAAACTTTATACTTCCTTGATTGTCATGGCTGGCGGCTAGCAGGCGTCCGTTGAACGCGGTGTGTGCCGGCTAATGATTGGCGGCCCCTTTCGATTCCCGACCTCCACAGACACTTCAGCACTTGGAAGTGCGGGCCTGCGGCTGAGCAGCCCGACTACGTCTTTACGGGCTCCGGCACATCATGCATCAGACGAGATCCACAGCAGCTGCTGACGCTTGTGATCCACCCAGTGGTCGACCTGAGAGCTAAGACCAGGAGGTCTGGGCTTGAAGTCATGGTCAGTTTGAGCCTTGCAGACGGTCAGGACAGTGGGACGCAATATAAAGACGAATTGGGCGTAAGCTTTCTCCAGTTCCTTTCTCCCACTCTCCAAAGAAATTCGCATTCTCGTCGCAGAAGCATTTTGTCCATGAAAGCCCATCCACAAAATGGCAACAAGCAGGATCGTTGAACTGGCAGGCATCGTTGACGCCAAGACGAAAGAGGTAGACAACTATCTTCGTACTCAGGGACTTCCCGAGCCTTCTTTCGATGAGAATGGACCTGTAGACACGAGCATCAAGTCGTCCATGGTGGAAGCCTCGCGTATGCAGGCGGTGGATGCAGCACTCGAATTGCACAATCTCCTTATTGGTCCTATGGAGCTGGTCAGACCAGTGGTAAGGCCTTTTGCTTTGTTGCGGAGCGAACCACCTACTAATTTCCATTCAGCTGAATGCTACAAGTCTTCAATACATCTACAAGTATGATATCGCTTCGAAGGTCCCGCTCGGTGGCAGCATATCATACCCGGACCTCGCCAAACAGCTTGGACAGGAGGAACACATCGTGCGTCGCGTGATACGCTTCGCCATCTCGCATCATCGTATATTCCACGAGCTTCAAGAAGGCCAGGTTTCTCATTCAGCAGCTTCGCGGTACCTTCGCCAGGATTCTGCCGCGACAGATGGCCTTGGCGTGATGTTCGATGAGGCATATCAAGCATTTGCCCACACCGTGGAAGCGCTCGATGACAAGACACCCGAGGGAAAGCCGAAAAAGACCGGCTGGAGCGTGGCAAACAGGACTGATTTACCGCTCTTCGCCTACATTTCTTCGCATCCCGACAAGGGACGTCGTTTTGCAAGCGCAATGGGCAGCTTCAGCAAGAGGCCCACTCTGGACGTTTCGTTGCTCGTGAACGGCTACGACTGGGCTGCGCTCGGAGACGCCACGGTCGTTGATGTCGGTGGAGCCGACGGCTACACAAGCGCTGCTCTTGCAAGTCGATTCCCCAATTTGACGTTCGTGGTGCAAGATTTGCCATCGATTGCCGAGAAATTCGAGAATGCTGCACCTCCCGAAAGCAAGGCCCGAATCAGCTTCGTCGGCCACGACTTTTTCCAGCCTCAGACTAGCAAGGCAAAGGTCTTTCTGCTCAGACAGATCCTCCACAACTGGTCTGACGAACACTGCGTGAAGATCCTTCAAGCTTTGATTCCCGGTCTGGAACCCGGCAGCAGGGTCATCGTCAACGACCATTTGATGGAGGCTCCTGGAAAAGCCCCGCTTCACATGGAACGGCGAGCAAGGTTTTTTGTCATCCCGTCCGGATGTTCGAGTACATACTGACCTTTCACAGAGATATGGATATGATTATGTTGAGCTTGTTCAACGAGCGCGACTACGAGGCCCAAGATTGGCGAAATCTCTTCCAGACTGCGGATCCCCGATTCGGAGAGGTCAAGATCTCACAACCGGCAGGTTCGCAGTTAGCCATCGTTGAGGCCACCTGGTCCGGATAGCTATAGCGTACAACGAGTTCACATTGCATGTGGGCACTGAACGATGTTAGTCATAACAAGCATTTATATGGAGTGCCAGTTAATCACGTCGACTTTCTAGTCTTGTCATGACAGTTGAGAAATGAAAGTGATATATGGTCTTCCCGTCTGATTCAATGATATTCTCCTATGTACTATATTTGAGTAGGTTTTATGGACTAGGTTCAGTATCCATCTCCGATCAAGATGTTATCCACGTCATCAGGCGAAGACACTCTTTCAATCCCTCCACTACATTAGCATCATCACAGTCTCTAGGGTATCTAAGCAGTCATACCATTAGACTTGAAGACATGGCGTATCGGAGAGTCAGAGTCGGGGGCTGGCGCAGGAAGTGCTGCGACGATTGCCAGGAGGCAGAACGGCACGATGCTACAGTCAAAGGCGGGATTTGAGATTGTTGTGTAGCTAGCCTGAATGATACTGTTGACTCTGACGAATCCCAGAATCGAGAGCGACAGGCATCAAACATGCGGGCTTCGGCTGCCCAGTTCTGTAGTTGCTCGAAGTCGCGGCACTGATGCCAGAAAGGCTGCTTCGCAAGTGGAGACTTGCGTACATAGCCAAGGCCATCTGTTCACAAGCCGTCAGTATCGGAGCGCAGCTGCTAGTTGTTGCGCTGACTTGGTATTAACGAGTCCCAATGTGGCTCCGCTTGCGCCTGCTCAGGAATGTGGGCAAAGGCTTCGTCAAACCGGAATTCACTGTTTGTCCAAGCAACAGGAAATGATTGAATTCAATCGATCGAATCGAAAGTACAGAGACTTGCTCACCTCGATTCGCTGTGCCTGGTAGATGTGCTTCTAGGGGCTTTGAGCCGATTTGTACATCTATATGAATACAAAGTCCGAGAATAAAGATCGCAGCCGCGAACATCGAGACTGTAATTGCCCAGCGCCATCGAGCGGAAGGTTTGACAGGCAATCCTCGAGAATACTTGAAACTGGCTGATGTCCAGGCAAGGAAAGATCAGGGTTTTCTATGGCAATGTCACCCTCCGAAAGGATCAATAACGGATGCTTTGAGAGGTGCGCGAGACCTCCGCCATTGGGAAGTGCTTGCGCGTTGCTGAAGGTGGCTTCCTGGCGCAGCCTCGGAGGTCTCCTCGGCGGTCTGGTTCAGAATCTTGCTGATCAAACAGTCTAAGGCGAGGCTGCAGCGGATGGGTGTCTTGGTGGTCTAGGAAAGATGGAGACATCTTTGCCGCCGGCCTTTCACACGGCCTAGTTGCATAGCTCGTCCACAATCGCATATTGAACGCCTTAAAGCAGCAGCGTGGTCGACTCCGAGAAATCAAGCATTGGCGCTATACTTGAAGCTCATACATTTTCCAGCGCATCGCTTTTTGGGTCCGTGGTGGTCATGCTTGTATTCAAGAGAGGTGTCGACAGGAAAAGCGCGGTTACAACGAATTATATTACGTAATGCGATTGGGATGAGGACTTCTGCCCACGGCCGGATTGTCTGTATTCTAAGAAAAGCTGTTGTCAGCGTTGCCCCTTATTGCCAGCTTGACGCTACCTGTGCTATGCGTCATCCTTGTTAGTCAATCGACACGAACGGATCTTCCGTTCACTAGCGTGAACACTCCCTTGGGAGGATTTACAGGAGTAAGTAAGCACGACGTTGTCCTTATCACTGAATCCAATTTACATGCTACATTTGTTTCTGTCCGATTGTTCAAATCCGCCGCATGTCCATGCCAAGTCCATATAAGAGGTCCTGTCAGCAGTGTGCAAGAGCTAAGCGTCGATGTGATCTCGCAACACCATGCTATCGATGCTGCGCTCGACAGCTATCATGCACCTATGTAGCTACCGCCGTAGCTTCCACCACAGGACGTGCGGTGCGAGACACGGCGGCACAAGAGACGACCCAGGGAATGGCAGCATCGTCGAACTTGACAGACTCCCCAGCTGAAATGCCATTTACATTAACCGACACGGTCCACGAGTCTGGGCTGTTGAAGTTTCCAGACCACGATCTGGATTGAAACGAGGTCATGGACAGCATCGATGACTTTATTGTACCCGACCAAATGCCGAAACCTGTCAACCCTCACTACCACGGAACGGTCGTTGCAGGCAGAGACTATCAAGAGCGTATCGTCTATGCGGTGAAGCAGCTGAAGAAGTGGCCTGTTGCTTGCGTAGAGGGTACGCTTTGTCCTTTCATCAATTTCAGTCTGTATCCGAATGAGATTCCTGGCGCCTTACAAGAAGCCCTGGGCATGTGCTCTCTCTACGCACATCGAAAGAGCGATAACGAACGTATCGTCTTTCAGTGTCTCTCTCAAGCTTCCAGAAAATGTGCACAAGGCCTGGCTACACCAGACACCTCACCCCTACCGGCACATCTACCAGCCACACAAGCGCTGTGCCTCTACCAGATCATCCAACTCTTTGGCGGTGACATAACCATGCGAGCAGAAGCCGAGGCCCATCTTCCACTGCTCGTCCAATCCCTACGGCACCTCCGCAAGTTCTACAGATCCGTCGAGGAGGAAAGCCACCTGGTAGTGCCGAACCAACAGTACTACAACGCCGAAACCTGGACCGACTGGCTTCTACACGAATCCATTCGCAGGACTCTCTCTGCAGGCTTCTCCATTGACGGCCTATTCATGTTCCTCAAACAAGGTTGGTATGACGAGAGCGGGTTTGCGGGCTTGTCGTTTTTCGCGCAGCAGGCACTGTGGTCGGCGGGGAGTAGTTTTGCGTGACAGCGGGCTGCGAGTGAGAAGCCGTGGATTCGCGTTCGATTTAGTGATTGGAATGCTGATATAGCTCCCGCGTCTCCGGACGATGTGGAAGAGCTTGGGGTGGCCATGATGGTGCTTGTCAAGGGCGTCGACCACTGCCGGGAGTGGGTTGGGAGCGAGAGCATCGGAAAGTTTGGTCTGTAACCTCCAAGCTGTGTCTCGTTGTTCATCTCGCTGGGATTCGCTGTGATCTTTCCAGGTTCTCTTTGCTGTTTCCGCGCTTGTGTCCATATATTGTTGCGTTGCTTGGTGCGGTCGAAGGTAGGCGGAAGCTCACCATGCTTCCGCAGCTGAAATGCTGGTCTTCCGCCCCGAGGCCTGTAAAACTTCCACTTGCACAGCGGAAGTCGACTTTCTTGTTCCTGCTGCGTTTCGACTGGATAGGCCTCTCTAGCGAGCTTTGATCAAGTTTCATCAAGCAGCAAGCGTTGGAATGTTCGCAAATCATGACAAAACGACCAATTGTACAGCTCACTCACAGATGACGCCGACAATTAGACTTTAGAGTCGCATTTCCTGGGACGCTCCATCTCAAGCTCAGCAAAGATCGAATTCTTGCACATCGATGGCCCCCCTCTCGAAATTCTCGTGAATATTCCTTCACATCACTGCCTGTACCAGAACCCCCCACACCCCGCGGGCCCCACAAACACATAACTACCCTCCTCCTCCCCATAACTGGTCCTCTTCTTCCGCGCTATACTCGGCTGCTTCGCACCCACGAGCATAACAAGTTCGTCTACCCACTTCTACACCAGAATAGGATGTAATAAGTTTGTTGGTGCCCTCACCTTTGAGTCCCGGTCTTAGGTCGACCGCGTGGTCTTTGCTGATCAGCTCCTCGTCGGTCGCGGGTGCGTTATACAGAGCCTGCATCGCGGGATGTGACTTGGGAAAGATGAAGCTGCCGCTGTTGACGAGACTGGTGCGGACATCGGACAAAAAAGTGAAGACATGCCCGAGGCTTAGGGGCTGGGGCGAGCTAGCCGTACCAATAGACTATCGATCCCAAGGATGATAAGCATGTACGGTAAGAGGCGAAAAAGGTAGTGAATAAGGAGGAAGACTGTGCCGAAGACGACTACAATCCACGTTCGAAATGGCGATGGACTTGAGCTTGAGTAAGCGGCGGCCAGGGAGAATTGTAGACTGGACCGTAGGCTGTCCAGAGACATAAGTTCTCTCACAACGAAGCCAATCACGAAGCCAATCACGAAGCTCCAAACGCGTCCGACTCTGGAGTCATTCCCGGGAAAAGGTCAAGTGGTCGATACACGGATGGTTCCGTCTTGGTCGGAACAGGCTCATTGGGTGCTTCGGTGTTCTTCAGCACGTCCAACTGGACTTCCTTGCGGTACTTCACGATTCCAACACACAGACTTTCTAGCCACTCTTCATCGCTTGCGTGGCGTGCGAGCTGGTTGTAGCTGCAGCCCCTGTTAGAGTCATGATCCGCTTGTGGTCTTCCGTGTCTGCGACATCCTCCTTAGGTTTGGTAGGTGTCATGATACGTGTCAATAAGTGCACAAGGCTAGCGTTGAACTTGCACAAGGCCGAGTCCAGCTTACAAACTTAGGGCAACGTCAGCAGGGGATGCAATTTCCAATGCAGGGATATGTGATATGACAAAGGTGGACACATCGTGTCTCAAAGGTTTCCAAATTGTCTGTCGTCTTCATTTGAAGTGAGCTGTCTGCTCCGATGGCAGTGGATGGCGAAAGTGTAGGTGGAAGAGCGTGCGGAACTCTGCTGACGGAGAGCAAGGGACGTTGCGGAAGCTTAACCGTCGCTGTTCGTCGGCGGTGCCAACCACTCTCTGTCTGGTGAGGGTCGCTGAAGATGGAAGCAGGAAGTTCATGGGCTTATCAGAAGTCACCAAGGAGTCCACCTGATTTCATAAAGAGACATGTGACCAAGGATAAAGCGAGCAACACGATTGACGCGGATTAGACCAAGAGTAGAAAATGGTGAGAATGACATGGCCAATTTGACGCCGCAATACACTGACCGTTCACATCGTACTTAGTGACCTAGATTTTCGCGCTTTCCGAGGAACTTGGAAGTCATGGAAGCCGTGATGAGTGAAGCGAAAAAGACGTTTGCGGATCATCAAACTCTATTGCCTTCCCCTTCCCTGGTAACGCAGTTCCTGGAGCAGCTAAATCCACCACCCCGGACCACATCTCCGTACCCTTGGCACCAGTCCACGTTTCGTGTCCCGTCCGGCAATCCCATAAACCGTCCCGTCGAGCGCCTCAACTTCTCAGCGCTTTGCCTCCGGTACAAACCATTCACCGGCCCCGAACGATGGCGGGCCACAGCGCCGGTCTGCTTGCGGCGCTGTTCTTTTATTTACAGATCTTCTTCGAATTGGTCAATGCTGCATCATCGTCGGCGCAACAAGAAGTCTTGTCCGGGAGCTCCAGGGCGGCGGCACGGGGATGGGCGCTCGGGGAGGCGGTGCAGGTCGAGTGCCTGAATCGCACGATTGAGACGGGCGAGCACATTACAAACGAAGCGGGCGAGTTTCAGTACATACCGTTTTGGAAGTGCAACGAGACGGGGCGGGCGTTGGAGGTCCCGTTTGGGAGCGAGAAAGGTAGATATATATATTCGCCGCGCAAGATGGGAAAGATACCTCATGATCCGAATTGCGGGGAGGGCCCGAGAACTATCCGGACCGAGTAGCAGATGCTGATAGCCTTGCTCTACAGATGTCAATTGCACAATCGCCGAAGTCGACGACCCCCTCTTCCACATTCTCGAATTCTACGTTCACAACGACGCACCCCTCTCCTGTCGCGTTCCCTCCCTTCCCCCGTGCCCCGACCGCGGCGCCCTCGCGGCGTCCGACTACACACACCTCCAATTCGCGCTCACGGGCACCCTGCAACTCTCCCACCTACACATAAATCCGCACCTGAACATAATCCTGCACACCACCTCCCCCAATCCCAAGAAACCATCCTCCGCCAGCTCGAAGCCGGGGCAAGACAGCGAAAAGAACAAGAAGGAAAGCAAGAAGTCAGAGAGCAAGGACCGGAGAAAGGGTGCGCCGGAGGGAGAAATCTTAGCCGGGACGGCTTACAGTCTGCCCCCGTCGTCAAGTTCGCCAAAGCTGGTGATCGGGGACCCGTTGGCGTTGACGCTGAGTGTCCGATGGTATTCGACAGAGGTGTTACCGCCGAGCACGAGTAGATTGAGCAGCGGCCTTGGAGGGCATGTCCACTTGAGCACGGCGGCGTACTGTCTTTTGAGCTTTGGAGCGGGACTGGCGGTCAGTTTGGCCTACTTCCGAGGCGTGGAGATGCCGCAGCGATTGAGGAGGTACGGGGCGGAGAAGCTGGGCGGCGGTGGAGAGGGACGAGGAGGATACGGATACGCCTATGTGCCAGGAACTTTTCCTACCTATGCTGCGAACGGAAAACGGGACTAGAAAACAACACTGATGATAGGATTATACGGAGGAAAATGAATTTGCAGGTATGAGCTTGTATATTGCATATCTTCTTTTAGCGACATGGGCGATTTGGGGGACCCGATACAAAACTTATTATAGGGACTTGTGCTATACAAGGTTGGCAATGAGCGACTGATACACAAGCTGACTGATTCAAATAATCCCGACATTGTAACAACAGCTCAAGGCTTCGAAAGTGCTCGTGATGCTGTGCTTCTGTTCTATTACTTGGCCAGATAACATAAATATAACAACATCGTGCCGGATGTTGTGCTTCTGTTCCTAATTACCATCAACTTAGGCGAGCCAAAGCCGAGCTCCCACGATATACTGAGATGACCGATGAACAAGAGAGAGATGGACGATCGCGAAACATGATCCTGCATATCGACGGCAAAGAAAAGAGTGCCAGCAGCCGGCTTCATCTGGAGACCGGACTGCGCCTCACATCAATGTATCCAGGATGTGAGAGGGGTCTATATGCACATTTCCGAGCTCCAGGGACCCGGCTCGGGTACATGTCAAGGCTAGACTAACAAGTCTGGATGACGACCAGCGGATCGCGAGTATGACCGTTGCCTCTTCACAAGAGCTCCTCCTCTTGTACTGCAAAAGTTCTTGTACCTCGCTGCTTGACTGAATAAGTGTCGGGACGGTGTACACGCACACTTCGCACTAACCGGTGGATCACGTCGCAATAGGCGATGGAAGCAACAGCGAACAGCTGTGAGAGCATCAGCGCGAGGGGCTGCCGAGGGGATCTGCGATAACAAAGTCAAGACGCACGTCGGAAAGACGGCATCCGAGCGAAGATGGTGGCATGCTTACAAATAGATTCCAGACAGCGTGCATACCAGGGAGAAAGCAGAGGAAGCGAAGGGAAAAGGTTGTGTAATAATGACCCCTCTCATCCGCAGTGTTGGAAGCATGCCAGACTTGCTAACGGTGATCAACGTCGAGCAGATCAGTGGGCGCCTGCTCCACCGGGCTGCAAAGGATGCGCAATGCCAAGAACGACTAACTCAGCCGCACCAACGGTATGTTTTGGCAATCTCGATGACTTTAAAAAAAAGAGAGGGACATACGATGATCGTGATGGCGCATGTTCCCGACAATGCGAATAACCCTCCCGATTGTCGCGTGGGTTGATCGCGAAGCTCAAGGTCGTGTATCCTGAAGACGTTCAACACAAAGATTTTGCGCTTCACACTGAACATAGCAGCTTTGTTCAAAGTCAGACCCTATATGTGAGGTCAACCTCCAAGCCTCCCGAGGGAAAGTTGGCTGACTCTCAGCCGCACACAAATAACGATGTCCAGGCCCATATGTGAAAACTCTTGAGGAAGCATCAGTAGTGTATAGGCCCGACATCCACTCTCGGCGGAATCGTCATACCAGCACAAGACACTAATGCCGTCGTCGGAGTATCTTAGCAGCTTCCCAACGTTCTCGATTCATACTGAAACCTTTCCGATCGTCGAGCTATCGTACTCCAAGCTACAGTCAAATGACCCAGAGGAATCATTGCGCTTGTTCAAGGCATGCAGACTGACCGGCTTCTGCAATATCGATCTGACAGACTCAACTGAGGGGAGACAGATCCTGGAAGGGGTCGAGGAGCTCTTTGCTATTTCGGGAGGACTGTATAGTCTGCCCAAAGATGAACTAGATCAGCACAATTACTATCCATCGCGAGACTTACATGGGTAAGCAGCATATTTGGACGGCACTTCTAGCAAGAAAGGGACAGTTTTCCGAGGAGTACTGACTTTCGCCAGTTATAAATGCGTTGGTATCACCAAGATCGAGGATGGCAGACCGGAGAATATCGAAATGTACAATTTCACCCGCGACAGTATCATCGACGTGGGATCAGCAAGGCTTGATCCACCTTTGCTCGAATCTCGAAAACCCTTCTTTCAGTCTTTCCTCGAGAAAGCGCACCCTGTGCTGGAAACGGTGCTGCATTACGTTGAGGACCATATGCGGCTACCACGAGCTTCGCTGTCACAGATGAATCTCTTCGATCAGCCATCGAGCTCTGGAATCAGACTCCTCAAGGCAACTCACGATTCACCTACCTCACGAACTAACCTCCTCGGGCATATGGATATCGGAGTCTTAACGATGCTGCTCAACGTGATTGGCGGCCTCCAAATCTTACCACCGGGCGGCGCGGGCAGTGAAGACGAATATTGGAAGCACGTGGCCCCCAAACCTGGTCGAGCATTGATCAACATCGCTGATGCGATGGTCACGTGGAGCGGCGGATTGCTTCGCAGCAACCTACATGTATCCCGGAAAGTATGTATCCATTTTTTGCTTGGCACCAGTACCACGTACTTCAACGTTGCCTAAGTCGGTCAATATGAGGCCGTTAATTCATGTAAATAGTTCATAATGAAGGTTTTGATTTGCTCTATCTGCTAGTACTTTGTTTGTCTACCGTGGACAAGTTTGACCTGCTCGAGGCGGTCTTTCATTAAGTTGGTTAGCTGCTACGGTAACTGCCACTCATTATCGCTATTCTATTCGTCCACTACTTGTTCAATTGCTTATCGCATCCTTCTCTTTCGCTCTACGCGCGGTCCCTCTGCGGTTTTGAGGCTCGGGTCGATATCGAAAACGCGCCTTTTAAGGTGAAACTAGAAGTTTTCGATCAGGTTCAGATCTAGAGATTGAGGTGGATAGTTGT
>UYJD01000001.1:1187353-1291881 GCA_900618795.1 Cyanodermella asteris | reverse complement strand
ACCAACCCGTGCCCGCGTTACAGTTCTGTCCTCGGCTGCGAGTCTCTCAGAATGAGGTCCGTGTACTTTTGTGACGTGTCCCTGCTGCGTTGTTCGACTCGCTCGGACCGTGGATTTCAACTTGTGATGCAAAAGTCGGTCTTTTTTTTTCCTTTTTTTTTTTCCTCGAAGGGAATGGAGAGTTCGTGAATGGAGCTGACCCGCAGCGACGAAGAAATGCCCTACACGAGAGTGGGGGGAGGGGCCAGTAAAGTAAGCAGTCGAGAAATACGGAAGAGACAGCGAAGAAAAATAAATGGGGTTTACGACGGGTTGACACGCCGGGTGTAGACGAGCGGGCGGGCGAGGGCACGAGGCTAATGGCGAGATATAGCTGAAATGTCAGAAGGTCGCAGGGAGTGCATGGGGACCTCTACCACCCGATGGCCCTTTCATCGACGACCTCCCCTGCAGATAAACGGGATGAAGACTCAATGACCGCCCAATGGGGCATTTTGTGGGTCGCCATGCCACTCATCTGGGCGTCTTGCGGGTTGCGACTCGACGAGCCACGCCACAAGCGAGGGCGCCTGTGGCTACACATCACCAGCGGCTTGTCCGACACGGCATCTACAAAGTGATGAAACAAGATGCAAGCTGCGGTGGCAAGTTTCTCAAGCCAGTTACTGTACCTGGTTGCGCCGGCGGCTTGAACATAGATTGCCGAATCGGGGAAGGGGCTGGTCGTTTCAATCCCAGCCGCCAAGGTCGCTTCGCCGTCCAGTTGAAGAAGATATGAGAGATTGTACGGAGAGACAGAAGGCACGGGCGACCAGGTCAATGGGATTGAGATGCGTCCGGTGCGAGATGCCCAGATCGTTACAGGATTAAAGTCGAGTCCTGACAAGCACGCCGGTGAGAGGCTCAGCCGACATAAATCACCTTAAATGTCCCTGTAGAGCTTCGTTGCGTAACTTGATTGATGATGCGGAGTTTCTGCATTACATTTGTGGTATCAGTGTTACTTAGGTGTATGAGCAGGACCCGACCCATAATTTCTGTTAGTCACCCTGGGCGAACTGGCTAATAAAGCTGTTGTTGTCTCCACACTCGCCCAGCTGCAGCATTACCTCATCTCGAAAGTGTCGAACGTCCTCGGGCCAGGAAGAAACTGGTACCACTCGTCGCAAGCCTCGAAGACCATGCCAATGAACCTGTAAAAGGTGCCTTTGGGCAAATACAGGTACAGCCGGACGGGAAGTGAAACTACAGCGACGTGCCAGTCAATCTTACTTCGTCGCACGTTGATGAAATTCCGCAAGCTGGACGGCAGATCGACCAGACTGGCTTGCAATGAGGAGGGACTGTCGAATATGGTGTCTGCACTCCGGACGCGTATCTCAATCTTGACACTGAGACGTTCCTTGACTTCGATGCCCAATGGGGTCGAACTGGTAGTCAGGTTCAGACTTGTGATGGTAATTCCGCTTGCACGGTTGTCGTGTTTTAGTGCCCAATGGCTCGGAGGCGCCGAACGGATGATGCCGTCTTGTCTCGACTTGCTGACGACGCCCGTGTACAGGTCCGCCACGGATCTTCGTCGATGCGGGGTCTCTTCCAGGAAATCGACTAACAGTCTGGTGAAGCTCGATTCGGGACATGGTATTGACGGCTTAGTCACCTTGGTGAAGTTGCCAATACACTCGACATAGTGGAAGAGCCCACTCGCGCTATTTTGTGAGGCATAGCAGTCGACAAGGGCTAACGAGTCATTGTTGTCAAGACCAGGTGGTCCGAAGATTCTGCCTATCGTTGACCATAAGATGCTGTGAGCTTCGATTTTGATCCGATATATCTGCTGTGGCCGTTGGCCTCCTTGGACTAGGAGACGTTGGTAAGCAATGGAGAGCGTCGCAATAGCGCCGAAGACAGAAAACATGGGACTTACAGAAGCACGAGTTCACCAGATGGAACGCTGTCATGCTGTTGTACGTAGCCGGCGTAGTAGACGATAAAGAGTGTCTTATGCTGCGGGTCTCTACCGTAATAAGGTTCGATCAAATCAAATACCTCTGACGCTGTCGCTGGGAAGCCTTTGAAGAAGTCTTTGCGATTGTCCCTCAATTTATACTCCAGGACCGTGTAGCCGTAGTTCTTGCGGAATACGCCCAGTGACGCATCATGTGAAGCTCTCGTCGGGATGCCTGGATCATTGTATTCCCAAGTCAAAGCTAGGACGACAACCTGTGAATAGCTTGGCCTTCTCGATAAGCTAGATGCCCGCAACGCCGCGTATAAGTCACGGGCGAAATGGCAGAAGTCTGGCAGTTGCAAGTCCGCCATTTTCTCGGCACTCTGGAGGTCAGACATTCCTCGTCACGATCTTGCGACATTGGCAGGGAGAACAAGAAGTACAACGACAACAAAGTAAAAAATAGAAGATTAAACCGAGGCCTTGATGTGTGGCTAGCCAAGGCACGATATAAAACCGTTGACGATTCAACCGCAGGAGCGCGTACGGGTGAGCTCGACGCCCACGGATTTTCACCTGCGCAGTGCATGTTCCAATGATCTGACCATTATAGACTGCAGATTTTTCATCAAAGACGCAAGCCACTTCAGAAATCGCAAAGCACTCAGCAACGACAACGGTTGTAGGTTACTGCATGGTCAGCAAAGTGACCGAGAGAGACGTTGGCCCAAAAACGAAAAGACACCAAAAGACGCCAACGCACGTGAGACGACAACAACAGCAAGGAAACGTCCTTGATGGTCTCCGTGCGCTCCAGACAAATTATATGTCGCCGCACTGAGATGTGAAAAGTTGAAGTCAGCCATTCGCCACGGGCTTAACGTCATCTTGCTCAATCTATAACTTGACGGACGGCGCTGGCGACATTTGCTTGCCGGTCCACGACGGTCACTTTGTCCGTGGTTAAGTCGGAAATCTTGGAAAGTTTAATGATACCAACATCCAGATTCAGTAAATTAAAGACTATTCGTTGGCGCCATGAACGCCACCTGAGTGAGAGGCAAAAATGCATCAGATCCGAACAAGGCGAGGACGAAGCCGCCGCAAGCGCTGAAGAGACCGGCGATAGTCAAGGCAATGTCGAAAATGATAGATCGCGTGAAAGCCAACGAAACTTCTAAAGCCCCCCGTGGCCAGGCTGTTCTTAAAGCGAAGACATTCTGGAGCGATCATCAGAGTTGTTCCAAACCCCAGGACCGCCGCGAAGCAAAAGTGCTTGCCTCCCCTGGTCAGTGCGCCACGCAGATGCATGACTGAGTTGGCACAACAAGGATGTCGGCAAGTTTCCATTCAAATGAAGCTCATGTCTGTCCTTCCGCGTTCGGCCAAGTCTGGTGTGGAGGCTTGGGGTCACCAGTTGCTGTCCCACGGAGACGGAGTCCTGTCACAGTACATTGATTGCGTCGATCAACAGATGGTTCAATTCAATCCCGAAGCATTCGTGCTAGCGGGGCTTATGCGGTCAAGCTCCGGCAAGCTGAGCTGCTTGAAGAAAAGAGTGCGAGGCATGATGCCTCTACGAATAAGTAGAGTAGGGTTGACGCCTCTTGTCGTAGGAGGAAACGCACCTTGACCTGCCTCAGATAGCAGCATTGTAGGAGCTTGGAAAGGTGGCGTGGTTGTGCTCCTTAAGTAGTGAGAATAATTGCGCAAAGATCAGGTCCTGGATTCTTTTGAGGCAGAGGAGATTGTGTCCTGAAAGGTCGACGATGCAATATCGAGATTACATTTTCTACGCGATTGCCCTGACGACCAGGCTGACAAAGACGAGCTACCACAAAAAGACCAACCTCAACACAAGACATCTTCCATGTCCACGAACATGTTCTCAACCACTTGCGCTTTCACTTGCGAGATGGCAATGCTTAGGGTTTATAAATGTGATGCATTTGCCATGTCTTGTTCATTTCATCTAGTCGTCTACTATAGTGTAGTTGTCCCATTCTCAAACTCCATACCCAGCCCGAATCAGCTCCATTCGATGTCATAGCTCGACCATGAACCGGAAAAAATGCCACCCACACTTCGCCTGCTGGTACAAGATCAATCTTGTGATAGATCTTCTTCGTAATAGATACACCCATAACATGGGTAGAGAGTAAACATAAGCACTTCGAGCAGTTGCATAGATCCGTGCGAAATCGGATCCCAATAGCGACTTGAAAAATGCGCTGCGATCAGTGGTGCGAGTAGTTGCGCGAGACCGCCTTGAAACGCCGTAAAGCGAAAATCCCAAAATACTTGGAGGCCGAAGCTTTCACGCCACTCATTCTCACTCTGAAGGTGCAGTGATGTTGCAATCGCCAATCAACCAGTCGTGTCTATGAGGGATCCCTGAGCTTTTCTTTGCTCTTCCAGAATTTCAAGACTCTGCTGAGCCTCTTACCCTTGCTTTCCTTCTCCTTTTTATTCTCATTCTCGAGGTCGCCAGCAGCCCAGGCCATGCTCAGCTTGCTCCTTTCGCTATCAGTACCCTTACTCATCAGTCGGCTAAGGCTACCCAGGCTGGCTCGTTTGTTGCCACTGGCAGTGCTCGGTCGGCTACCCCAGTTTCGTCGCGGTCGGGGAGAGATGCCAGAAAAGCTGAACGTGCGATCTCCACCAGTACTCTGGGGTCTGACACCTTGAAACGATGGCGATGGTATGCCGGAGAAAGTATGCGCGTGATAGCCCGGACCATTGGTTGTTGCAGGCGAGATTGCAGCCATTGAATTGTGTGAAATATGCGAGGGGTGCCCAGACATCATTGTCGAAGCAGAAGACGTAAGCGAAGGGACATCTTCCGTCGAGCGTCCCGAATCCAGGCAAGCCGATGTGGACTGGCCATTATTAGATGACCATGTCGTACGGTCGGTGATCGAGGAAGCAGCAGTGTTCAGACGTGGCCCATCAAACGAAAGGTTGGTGGGATTCGGTGATGGCACAGTGGATGACGACGACCTGTCCGAGGAATCATTGTGCGCGTGAGGAGCCAGAGAACGAGGGGGAGCGAAATCGACAGGATTTGGCACAGTCGACGAAGCACCGAACTGTGCAGGCAAGTTCTCGCCACGAGTCGCAGGTGGAGTGTCGAAAGCAGTTGGGGTGATGGTTTCCTCGTCGGACGATTTGGTAGCCATTGAGAAGCGTTGTTCCGAGGGCAACTTCGAAGCGTCGGCTCTCAGAATTGGGGTCTCCATATTGACTGCTTGCTTCGGCGTGCCTGTTTCCTTATCTGAGGTCGTCGACTCGGCTTTTGAGGAAGGCGACCGAGATTTACGCCTTGGCTGAACTCCCTCGCCTGCTTCCGAGTCGACAATCTGCACGCCGAGACCTTGCAAGTTTACTCGACGCTTCGGCTGCGTGAACGACTGCGCCTTGGGCCTTTGGGCTCGTGGGGGCGATTCCTTCTCTTCATCCTCTTCAAACACGTCGGCCATCTTGTGAGGGCTTCCAGGTTGCTTGGTCGGGATAAAAGACTGTCGCTGAACAGGTGAGAGCGAAGGAGCGCTTTCAGTTCGTCGATGCTGGTGAATAGTACCCTTCATTATGTTGGCAAAGCTGTTTGGAGAATCCTCGTCTATTTTGACAGAGTCGTAGGCTAGATCGAGATCGAGAGCCGCGCTGTCGTCCTTATCGAACGTCTGCTTTACAGGCGACGGAGATGGTTGATACGCTGCCGGAACAGGTTCGGTATAGCCGGCTGAGTGTATGACCAAAGAGGTATCCTCGTCAAAATTAACATCGTCGAGTGAAATGAGACCAGCTGGTACGTTGGCTGGAGGCGAGCGTGATGTTTCGAGATCTCCTTCGCGAGACTTTGGTCGAGATTTCCGCAGCAAGCGACTGGCAAGTGATCGACCTCTACTTTCACGTTTGTTCTCCTTCCCATCTAGGCCCTCCGAGCCCGCACTGAAGGTGTCTTCGGGCGAATCCAGTCCGGTCAAGGTTTCTGAAGCAAAGTAGAAGGGCTGATCTGCCGAGCCGGGGGATATGTCGTCGTATCGCGTGAACATTGGCGGTGGAGATCGGCGACGTTTGGCAAATAGCGCCTTCCCGGATGCTGATGTCGGCCTCTGGCTTGGTGGTTCTTCAGATTCTTCGGGAGCACCAAAAAAAGGCTCTTCGGCGGTACCTGCGGTGATTGGTCGGGGTTCAGCAGACGTGGCAGATACAGGTGTCGCAGGCCGCTGGTCAAGAATTGAGCTGATGCTACCAGTGGTAGAATGTCCTGGTCGTACAGTTGACATGGAACTTGCCGTTTCGGTCGAGATGGTTGACAATGGGCGCTTAATGTACTCGATTTCTTCAGAGAAATTGACCTTTGGACGTGATGTAGCGTTTCTTGGGGTCGATGCCAGTTCCTGATCCTCCATGACTCCCGCGGCATTTGCCAAATCGATCTTTTCTCTTGTTGTCATGGACGGCTGGGATTGTGCTCGCTCGAGATGGGGCACAGGTGGAATGGCATGCGATGGCAGCATTGGAGTTGTCGGCGCACTGCCAGGAACAGGTATCGGAGGTGCCACAGAAGCCGTAGAGTTGAGGAAAGCCGAAAAGTCGTTTGTGGACATTGCCCCCGAACGACGGTGCGCGTGACCCCGACGTCTTCCAACAGACGAAGGAGGTGACGGAAGTGTGCCAGTAGCTTTGGTGGGGCTCGAACTCAAGACGCTTGTGCCGGGTGTGTTGCTTCCATCGCCGCCAATGAATTGACTGCCTTCTCTTCTGTGTCCCATCCCTCTGGATGACAATGGTCGAGACCTCCCAGGGGAAGCATTGTGAGGACCATCTGGTCGGCCGGGGCTGCCGGTGGGTGCGAGATCCGGCACTGGAGCAGGAAGAATTGCGAGGTTTTGCGGCCTGATGCGAGGTTTGCGGACAGGATCCGACGAAGACTCAGGTTCGTCTGGGTTGTTGGGAAGACGAGGGAAGCTGAATTCGGGGTTTGGCTCAGGCGCCCTGACACTTGTACGGCGCAAATACAATTCACTACCGATACCGCTGAGGTCCGCAGCGCCGGGCTGCTGGGCGACAAGGTTGGCCATGGCAATGTCGGAAGGTGTATAGGCGCGATCGAAGGTAGAAACTTTGTCAAGGTTGGCAGATCATGAGGACCAGTATTCCGAACCGGCAAGCGCTTCAAATGCGAGTAGACGAATCGCAATACAGGCGCGTCGCAGACGAAATAAGGCCTAAAGTGGGTGAAGCGCGACAAGGCCGGGGTGTGAAGCGTGAAGGGTTTCAAAACTACTATCGCAGCTGAGACTGCTACAAGGGCGGTCAAAATATGGACGGAGGGTATAGACGAAGGCGAATATAGTCTGCGAAGAAGGTCAGCGAAGGTTGACAAGGGCATTGGATGAATGGACGTACGAAGCAGAGAATGGGGCGCTAGAAATCAGAGCATCGATCAATCAACGAGGCAAATGGAGTCGTAATTTGCAGGGGTCAAAGGAGTGGCAGCATCAAAAGAAAGATGCTCAGAAGAGTCGTGAGGTCGACGGCGACAACAACCCCGACGACAGGATGAGACCCGAAGATGGAGAGGGAGGGGGTCTGGGGATGGATGGAGAGGGAGAGGGAGGCAAATGGCGGACGTCGAGCAGAGTGGAAGCCGTCGTGGTCGCCGTCGTCCGGCAACGCAAGCAGGAGCGAGCGAGCGAGCGAGAGAGAGAAAGCGCAGGCGGGAAAGCAGAAAAGCGCAGGCGGCAAGTTGCTGCTTGCGAGTTGAGCCAGTCAGCGTCTGCCTGCCGGAGCGTGAGAGATTAGCTGGGCCGTCACACACAATTTGATCAATTGCTCTTCCTTCACTACTCGACTCTGTTGCACCGCACAGCGACACCACCCAGCACGCCTGTACGTACTGCTTCAAGCTACAAGAATCGCCGTCGTTGAGGCCTGCTTCTATTCTTGCTCTCGCTCTCTGCGCATCGTTAACCTCTTAGTCAGCACCACTGCTCAAGCGCCCTGAGTAGCAACGCTATCGCCAACTCGTCTCCACCACTCTGCTTCGCGCCAGTCCTCTTCCAGCCCTCTTCAGGAGCTGGCCTGGTGGCTGATGCTCCCCCTCTTTTGCTGCCATCGACGCCGTGCCTGGTCCAGCACTAGCGACGTCGATCCAGCTCCTGTTGCTCCCTGAACTTCTTCAGCCACCTTACGCCAACACGCCAACACGCCCAACGCAGCAACCCTCAAGCCCAGGCTGGACAATCTGCTTCCTCCTCGGTCGCAATCGCCTCACCTGCTATCCACTAGACGCCTCTGTCCGGCCGCTTTAGAGATCACGTCGCATCTCCCAAATACCCTTTCCTTATGCGCTGCGCCTCGCCGCAGTGTCGCCTTTTTTTAAACCGCAAATCCGCAACTCTGCTGCCTCCCCAGGGGCCGAGCTTCTTGGCCGCATCATCTCTGACCGTTGCTTGTCTGCCACTAGTGCCCTCACAATCGTCCGGAGCGTCGTAAGCGAATCTCGGTCCGTCGAGATCGTCATCTTGGAACGAGTCCGGTGCCTACACGCGCGATTTGCCTTCCCGTCCTGAAAACTTTCATACTCTCATCGAATGGCCTCTACTTTGACCTCTCATAGCTAGATTCGACAGGTACGAAATGGCTCCATGTGCTCCCTCCCGCGATGGTACAGTACCTACTTATCGCACCTGCAAGTCTGCGTCAACGCAGAACCACGCGTCCTAGCCTCTTCATGCGTGTTTCTAAGACTGTCCAATCCGTTGCAAGCTGCGTGAACTCTTTCGCTACAGATAGCCTGCCGCTTGAAGCCATGGTAGCTGTCGAATGTGGGATCAGGTTGAACCAAGATACTGATCAATCTTGCCAGCGGAGATTAAAACATTCAAATGTCATCGGTCGATCCTTGGCGCTGCACGCCCGCTCTGAACCTACACATATGCACCAATACCTTGAGGATCAACCTTGCAGGCTTGCAACTGATTCGGATACAGATTTGTCAGGCGTCGAAGCTGGTCCATTGCTGAGAATTGGCCTGGCAACCCCAAGCTTTGAGCCTGTCGCGCCTGTTTAGTGATCGTGAGGACGTGAGACAGTCCAAGACGTGGCCATCCCGAAGTCTCGTCATCCCGGGCGTCAACCTGTACCCTGCATCAAGCATGTCTTAAATGATGGCATCCCTCCCAAGTCATGACCCTTCGAGAATGCAGGCGGCCGGAGAGCTTTGCCGCGACCCTTGTGACTAGGACAAGTCATTCGATGGCCCGAAGTTTTGGGCGAAGACATGCGTCAAATTCTGCTCAGCAAGAGTCAAGCTCGAACCGATGCTGGCGAGATCGAGCTTACAGCTGCCCTCCAATCTCTGTCACAGCCGGTGGTACACCGCATCGACAATTCGCACTGGGAGATGACCTCTTGGTTTCAGGCACCGGAGCACTGCTGTGTCGAGTCTTACTGCTGGTCCGTGGTTCTTTGCAGCACAGCGATCAGCCTGAGTACAAGTATGTGTATACAGGCGCGCCAGCACGCATGTTGACCTATCTACATGAATCTCGGATGATTCTCAGATGTACGCCGTGGTATTCTACGGCTTAGCAGTGGTCTTGATCCCGATGGCGACGACCTCACAGTTCACACCATCTCCTCACCTCTCACGTGCAATCTCGGATATCGCCACGTCGGCAGATGAATCAGTGCCGCGCTACAGCTTCGGTCGGTACACTGATCCACATGTTGCTATGATCCTTGTTGCACGGGCTGATTTGCAATCTTCAAACTTTGTGCTCCCCGTCATTGACTGACCAGGACTGCGCGTCTTCTTATATTTCCAGCTCAAAGACATTCCAACACCGAGCTACCAAGAACGCCCGCTGACAGCTGACACGCATACCGGCTCGAGAACAATACGCTCTTGCGATGGAATTTTCGTGCTCCTACTATTGTTTTTGTCCGAAGCCATATTGAACTTTAAAGAATGCATTCAATCATGTACCAGAAAGCTAAACACACCTGTCCGTTGAGGGCACTGAAGCCCGTTCGGTGCCGACCACGCTCATGCATGAAAAGCAGCAAAGACCGTGACTGCCAAAGCACGCAGCAGCAGCAAAATGTGATCCGATCAGCATGCGCGTCCTGGCATCATCATCTCATCATAAAAGCATCAAGCACTCCATTCACGCCGTTTCCCCGAGCTCACTCCCCAACTCCAAGCAAATCAAGTATGCGTTGATCATCATGTCCAAAGCAGCAGAAACTCCATCTTTTTTACACGCGCCTCCGAAGTTCAGACAATGCTTGTACACGTATGCTCCTCGCTTGTGCCCAACGCTCAAGATAGATCGTGCTCAAAGTTGCGCAGACATCAAGTGTGCTTCGTCCCCGGTCCTTCTCAGACGGCCTCACGGCGCGTTTTCGAAGCGTTCAGGCTGCCAATGCGACCACTGGTCTTGCGTACGCCGTGGGTCACCTTACCCTCTCCCCGACTGTCAGGGCCTCGTCTTACGGGGCTGCCCGAAGCTCTAACCTTGCCGACGCCAATGCTGCCGCTGCCACCGCCGCCCTTGCCGGACTTGATGTCCTTGCCGAGAGGGCTTGCTTGTCGAGGAGCATTCCAGTTCTCAACGTCGCTCATGGCTTCGTTGCTGTCCTCAATGACACTGTAGGTCTTGGTGGTGGTTGTGGTAGTGTAGCTGATGGCGCGTGGCTTGTTGCTGAGACCGGCTGGGCTCTTGCTGTTGGGGCTTCGTCGCTTGCTCAGGCGGCGCATCGCCCATTCCTCCTCTGAGCCATCTGGTAGATCGCTCCCCGCCTCCGGGTTGCCCGGCGCTGACCGACGGTGAGTATGAATCTCGACAATATCTCTATCGGGAAGCTCTGGTACGGGAGGGACGTCGGAGTCGGTGGCAATGTCGAACAGCGCACCAGACGTCGAATGAGCACGCTGGCCGGATCGTGAGGTGCCCACTCGCGATGTCTTTCTCGGCTGGCCGGGAGTAGGAGCAGGTAGGTTATCGTCCATTACAGACTTTGCAGGAGAGGCAGTGCGGCTCTCGTTATAGTCAATCTCTTCCAATGCGCTCCTTTTGTTTGAGCCATTTGGCGGTGTCGCAGCCTGCGCCATGATTTTTGGCCCAGCTTGCACGTGCCGTGGGGATGGTGACTTGATAGGGGTTGTCGGCGTGGGTGCCAGAACAAGCTCCGATCTGTATTTGTCCTCCCACCACCATTGTCGAAAGGTTCCCTGGTTGATATGCAGCCAGTGCTGCTGAGGTCCGACGACCATCCCCGGACGCATAAATCGCATGTATGCGATCAGATCGTTCGCAGTGAATCCATAGCGATATATCATGTATGCACCAATGAGGCATCCCGTTCGACCCAGACCAGCCTTGCAGTGGACAGCAATACCGCGCTTTTGCTTGGTGATCATCTCATGCGAAAGGTTGATGAATCGTCTCACAACTTTTAGCGGCGGACAAGTCCCGTCATCGAAGATCATGTCGAGGTGATTAACGCCCAGCGCAGTGAAATAGGTTGGGCAGTAAAGCTCAGAGTTAAGCCGAACAACGAGGCCTACATTGCGCTCGACAAAATGCTCAAGCACGTTCTTGAACGGCTCAGACAGTTCGGGGGAGTTCTGAACCGCAGGGATGCTTTTCGGAACGTTTGCGAACTCAGGGCTGTGGTGTGGAACAGGAAGAATCGTCTTGGACTGTGGTGATGCGAAGGCAACAAAGTCTGGAGTGATCCAGTTGAAGTCGCCCTGGTCCACGCGCTCGAACCTTTCATATTCTTCCAAGCTGAAGTCCTTCAGAGCGCAGAGGCCCTCTTCTTTGGCCTTCCACACGCCATACACCACGTCCTGTATCGTCAGGCCATAATCGGCTTGGCTATAGCCAGCATCGCGGAATGGCTGGAAAGGCGGATCGGCTTGGCTGATGGGTGCCATTGCCAGGTGCGGAGGCCAGCTCTGAATCAGAACCATGTAGCAAGCCAGCAAACAAGCGGCATTGGCTCGTGTGCGAGGATCGGCATGGCTCCAGAAAACGACCGGTCGATCAACGTTGTCTTGCGCGCCAAGAATCTCATGGAGCTGAACGGCGAAGCGGTAGAGATGAGCGATGTTTAGTGGCCCAAAATCGGCGTGAAAGCGATTGTATAGGAGTGTGTCGTCGATTGAGAAGTAAACCGGTGATCTTAGCTTTGTTGAGGATTTAGTGCGTTTGTTCGGGGATCGAGATGAGGATTCTGCGGACCCATATGGCCATGGTGTTGAGGCTTGGGGCGCATGAGTGTACGCGGCTAGATACAGACGGTCTGTCGTACGAGTTAGCACGCGCCAATATGTTGTCCCTCGTATTCGCAAGGATCGATGAGGTGCAATGCATCGTTATTGAACTGACCTTGGATGTACTCTATCACCTGTCCATAGCTAGCTCCCGTTCTCTGAGGCATTTCGTCTCCCCAATAGGCCTGCAGGTACTTGAACGACGACCGTCGCTAAGCCCTGGATGAATAAGGAATAGACCGGCCGGACAGATGTTGATGGCTGTCTGGAAGATCAGAGGGTCTGCGCTTTGTCGCGGAAACGCTCCAACGCAGGTACTTGGGGGTCGGCGGCGGCGATGTTTATCAGATACCGTGCAAAGTCAACAAAGAGTAAGAGTATGCAGAACCGCGCTTGACCCGGAGCGCTGGAGGAGCGATAGATGGCACTGTGAAGGGGTACTGCGCAGTGACCTGGAGTATGGAGGAGTGATGTATGAACGAAGCAACAACAAGATGGAGGTTTTGAGGTACAGCAGAGTGTTGTGAGTAGCTCGATGCTCCTGGGCGCTTTCCTCAATTGGCCGGCAACCGTTTCTCATGGCAACCACGGGCGTTGCGGACGGCGGAGTGCGACTCCGGCCAGCACGAGCAAACAAGGAGAAGCAAAACACCTCGACCAAGGGGTCTGGGGTCTGAAACTGTTCCATCTCGCTTGAATTTGTTGCTGTGTAGTGTACTCTATCCTTCATTTTTGCCTGGTCTTGATTATGTGCGCGCATTGGTGATGACTCCGTCAACAGATCGTGTGGATTGTAATTAGGCAATTGATATATGATACGAGGTTTGCTCCATCGAGCACAAACATTTGCTAGCAACCTCTAGGTTTGAATTTCGTTCACAAAATGAAACGTCCACGCCCCATATCCACTGCCCCATGGCCACACGTACACTCAACCCTATCATTATGTTCTACTGTTCGAGCCTCTCGATCTCGACGTGCTTTAGAGAGTCTGCTTGCCGCAATCATACATGCCTGCCAAGATCATCGCGTCCGGCACGTTTGGCTCAAGGGGGCTAAACATGCACATACCGTCATACTTATCGTGTGAGGGATAACTGAGACCCACCAATAATGAGCATGCAGGGAGCATAAACGAGGGTTTCTGAACTAGCAGGCGATCGAGCGTTACCGCAGCGGCTTCTATCAACCCGCCTCATCCTCGTGCAGTTCCGCCTTCACCCGGATGACAGCTGGGCTCTTATTCTGAACGCCGGGCCTGAGGTATCGTCACAGCTCCCATCTCATGTACTCAAAAAGGATCTATGCATGTTGAATCGAGCTGTTGTAGAGATTCAGTCGTACAAAACACCCAAGAGCACAACCTCCTTGCGTTGATCGTCTGTCTGCACATTCGGATGTCTCAGCTCTTATCAGGAGCGATCTCCGCCGACATCATCGCAGCACAAGCCATCAAGCCAACGCAGAGAGACAACCGACCAGACCATGCGTCAGATACAGGCAACTGCAACGGTGTCCTGGTCTTGCTTGTCGTGAGCTTCGTCGCTGAGACCATGTTTAGGCTAAATTACCCTCAAGCATACCGTTCCGTTCTTGCCGAGCTAACCACGTGCATACATAGGCCTGGAGCAGAGTTGTTTGGCGAATAGCAGCGTCGGAAACCATGCGAATCATTCAAATGCGTTCGAATGGCACATCGCTGCTGCAAACCTGACGCTGCGAGCTAGGTATGGCCTCTCAAAAATATGTGCGGACGCATTCATCTGTAAATCACGCTCGTTAAGAGTTCATCTCGCGCGAGCTTCGAGCTGTCACGCCAAGCGTATGCCTGCTGTGGGCCGAATTCCCGGAGGCTTTTTGTTGGAGAAGCTCGAGCTGAGACTCTCGCAGCTTGACCTGGTAGTGCGGGTGTGGTGGTTGGCGGGTAGGTTCTCCGGATGTCGAGTCGATGGACCCGAAGCGGAAAGCATGTGCTGGCTTCGGTGTGGCGGGCGTTCTCGAGAACCTTCAGCTGAAGCGGGCTGACACACCCTGTCCTTTGTGCTACTAACGGTATTGCTATAAGTTTCAGACGATAGCCACAATTTACGGGGCAGTATGATAGAATGTCCGAGTGAGATATGTTGTTTGATCGTTCCAAGGGATAAAAACAAAGTGGTATCTAAAGCGCGTTGCGCCCATCATCTTTAAACGCCTTGTAGGCAATATCCTAGATCTTATTGCAAGGTCTATTCCAACTGCCGACATCAAATGCATGTCATTTCCTTCTCCAACCCATTGCATTACATCTAGCAGAGCCAGAACCACACCCTCTCCAAGAAGTTGCGAGGCACCTGCTCAGGCCAGTAGCTGTCCATCGCATCGAGAGCAGCCTTGCCGGTGTAGAGGTCAATCTCCTCGGCCGGGATGAAGCGAGTGCGCTTGATGACTCTCCAGATGAGGTACAAGCCAAAGTAGATGGGAATGCCAATGTAAGCAGTGATGAAATCTTGGTAGGCAAACTCGCGGCCGAGGACGTGTCCGTCAGCATCCATGTCAGTGGGTTCACCGAAGGAGTAGAAACCGTTGAAGAGGATGATGATGGAGAAATAGACCAGGGAGAACCACGCCGTGTATGGCTGAAACGGGGACTTGAAGACCAAGGTGTTGCGGTCGACGCCCTGAGCCTTAAGGGCCGCGTGGAAACGAATGTAAGCAACGCAAATGCTCGCCCAGGTGAAGAGGGAGGCAATTGTTGTCAAGCTCTGGAACCACTGGAATACAACTGCGGCACCGCTTCCAGCCGAAAGGTAGGTCAGACCGCAGAAAACCCAGGTGATAAGAACAGTCCAGTAAGGGACACCGTTCCTCGTACACTTCAGGAGGAAGCGAGGAGCTTGGCCGTTCTGGGCAAGGGCGTAGAGGTAACGAGAGCCGACGTACAACCAGGCGTTGGCAGCCGAGGAGGCGGATGTAAGAATGACGGCGTTCACAATCGAGGGCAGGACTGGGATCTGGGAGATGGCGATAGCCCTGACCCACGGAGACTGGGCAGCACCGGGCGCATCGGCGCTCTGAGCAGACAGAAGAGTGTCGTCATTGTAAGGAACGAGGCAACCGATGGCGAGCGAGCCCAGGACGTAGAAGAAGAGGATACGCCAGAAGACACGGCGAACAGCCTTGGGGATGTTCTTGCGCGGGTTCTCGGCCTCACCAGCAGCGACAGCGACGGTCTCGACACCGGAGTATGAGAAGGCGGCGTTGACCAAGGTGGAGAACAAACCGAGGAATCGGCCCGTGTTGCCAGGGTCGACATAGTACGAGTTCATTGCGCCAGGGTTTTGCCAGGTGTAGAAACCGTAGGCGTGCTTGGTTGGGCCACCACCGCAGATGAGGATAAGTGACATGAAGAGCAAGCCGAGAATGGTGAGGACCTTTATCGAGGAGAAGATGAATTCGGCCTCACCGTAGATGCTGACGGCGAAAATATTGAGCAGGATGATGAGGACGACCAGAATGGAAATCCAGGCGGAGACGTTGATCCCGTCAGCGCCCGGCCAGTACTGGATGACGACGGAAGCCGCAGAAATTTCGACACACTGAGTGATGGCAGCGTTGTACCAGTTGTTCCAGCCCACCGCAAAACCCATAGCACCGTCGACGTAGCGAGCGCAGAATTGAGGAATAGCACCGGGGAGAGGGAGCCAAGTCGACATCTCACCGAGGCACTGCATCATGCCCCATACCGCGATACCAGTGAGAGTGTAACCGAGGAGAAGCGATAGAGGACCGGCCTGAGTAAGGGCCTTTCCGATACCAACGAAGAGACCTGTACCGATAGCACCGCCCAGTGCAATGAACTGCACGTGGCGCGACTTCAGACCTCTGTTAACGTACCCGTAGTCCTCGGCCATGGCGGCATCACCGAAGATGTCGGTGGCCTCGGCAGCCTGAATCTCCTTGGAGTCGACATGGCCGGGGGTGCTGAAAGAGGGGGTGCGGTCACCGGAGACGGCGGCCTCGTGGCCCTCGAAGTGGTTCTTCTCGAGGTCAGACATGATGTCTGGTGTCGGGAGATGAAGGCAAGTTGTAAAGCCAAGGCCAAAAGTCCGCCGAGAAAAGAAAGTAGCTGCTCGAGTACAGTGGAAGACTTAAATGCCCTTGGCAAGAGCAACAAGGGTTGCCCTTTGGTCACTGGACACAGACGTGGGTCTGATGTGTGAGTCCAGGAGCAGGCCTGAAGGAGACAGGGCACAGGTGATGAGACAGATGGCAAGAAGGGACCAAACAAGTCAAGGGCGGGAGGGAGGCGTACAATAAGTAAGTAATGAAGGCAGGCGGGAAGCCAGACAACGCGGCACGCCTGCTGCTGGCAGGGAAGGAACGACCCTACGAGGTAGGGAAAGTAGGCGCGATTCCGACTCGGATAGCGTGAGCAGGAGGAAGGTGCGCAGGGGCCCAGCCCAGGCCGGCTGAAGCTGCGATCACACTAGCTTGCTCTAGCTCGGAAGCTTTCCCACTGATAGCTCGAGCCAGACCATACGCTATTCCGCCACTCCCACCCTCCTCCAGCGCTGCCCATTCGCCACGCTTCAGCACAGAACTCTCGTGTTCGTCTGCCACCACTGCGCCGACTTTATGAACGTGATGATGACGACCGACACTGGTGCACCTATCAAGGTGCCTTTGACTGCGAACGACCCCAGATGCGCGTCCCGCGATCTGCTATCACGGCGCCTGCTGCACAGCCTGTCATTTTGCTTCCAGGGGCTGTCTCACAACAAGTCCTCACCTGCCATCGACGGCCGTATCGTCGCCGCGTACCAATAGCAGATCATGGCGGACGGCGGCGTGTGAGCAGGCACGGCACCAGAAGATGCGGGATTCGAGACGTGTGGCTTCCCGCGTGTGAGTGGATGAAGTAACGCACTATCTGCCCCGTCTTGTTCGCGCATGCCGTTATAGGGACGAGCGGAGTCTGGCGAATGGCTGGATCAACCGGGGCTCTGTGCACTTCCAGCATGGCCGTCTTACCACAACGGGCAGTGTCATCGATCTTCTCCAAATTGCACAGCGCCTGTGCAGCCACTCAGCTCCGAATTCCCCATATCGCAGGGCACGCGATCACCACGCTTCTCGCAAGACGTTCATTAATGGGCTTAACAACTTGCGGTGCTATTCGCAGGCATCATCTTCTGCGCTGCGTCGCTCAGTGTCGTTCCTCGACCGATGGCCGAGGCCTCATTTGCGGCCCCTTCAGCCATCCGTGTTCGGTGCGCGAACTTTACAGCTTGCCTGACCGAGTCAACCAGTCGCGCGCGGAAGATAACGGGCGAGAAACCGCCTGCCCCAAAGATCGTTCTGCCCACTACGCGCCATGATTGGGCAGAGGGCCCCGATCCTCCGCACTCAGGCCAGTCTTCTGTGCCTTCTAAGAAGTCTACGACCTTACCCCATGCAAACTAGCGTTATCAGGCCTCCCGGCTTCTCGCTGGTGGCCGCTGATGGCCAAGCCTGGCCGGTTGGAAGCCACCCCGGTACCAACAAACGAACCATCAAAGCGCCTCGCAAATTCGCCTTGTTCGCCGAGCGCGACATAGCGGTCCTGTCTCATCTATCGACCCCTGTACCTCGCCGGCTTAACCAAATCCTGCGCGGACCCGTTTCGCCTTCGAGTGTCAGGTTTGCGACGGGTGCAACGACCTACGGCTAAGGCTGTAGATTCGCGAGCCGCATATGAACGACTTGAGATGGCTCAGCTCGAAGCCTGCTGCGAACAGGAATTAGCTCATTGCCTTCACGAATACGCTGTGCTCGCCCGCATCGTACTGTAGGTCGCGCGCTAACCGATGCGACGTTCAACACGGCCGAAGAACGCGGGCCTGCTAACTGTAGCTGACAAGCTGATGTTGCATTGTTGCATCCAGTGCAAAGGTCACGCTCTCAAAACGTGGTTGACGTGGCCAATGTTGCGTTATTGTCATGCCATCGATTCCCATGTTAGCGGAGCTGCGCGTGCTCACCTTCTGTTTTCTTACCGGCTTATTTGCCGAGGCTGAAGTAGGATAGTAGACACATTTGCTCGCAAACTTCTTTGAAGGCGTACAATATTTTGATGAGGGCGTTATGCGGCACAGGAACACTCTGTTCTAGATTGGTTGCAGGCTTGGCGTCGCGCCCGATCCGGACCCTGTGATAGCTGAAGCCTCATGGCACTGGACTCGATCTTCCCACTTATGCCAGCCACATGGCAACACGAGGCGGCAGGAAACTTTATGGATTAGGGTTGCTGACTTCCGGCCCTCGATTTGAGTGATGTTGCTCATGCGAAAGGTCATCACGAACAATGATAGCCGAGAAGATGAGAGCTAGCACCCTAGCTTGGGGTACACACTTCAAGCATCCTTCGGCACCAGCCACACGTGCCTTGCTACACATCATATCGAGGCAACTTGAAGGGCTGGCGAGGATTGCTAATTTGGTGGCCTTGTCTGCCCTAACTCACGGTTCTCACCTATGAATGATCCTACCGATTCCGGGCTGCAGCAGTCAGGAGATGCAAGCACATGGTTTATGTATCGTAGCTACCTACCCGTGATGCCATTGTGCCGACATCCGACTGCAGCAAGGATTGGATACTAGTCTCAGCTCCGCGATGCAGAGATCGAGTCGCAAGCCTGCTGAGCAAACCTGTCGTCTTCGTGATCGGCTGCCAGACCGAGTCACAGCCCCGTTCCGACCAAATAATGCTGCATTTCAGCGAGACCTGCCCAGTTCGAAGCCTGAGCTTTGCAGAGATCAAGACCGACGCTCGTGGATTGATACAATCGCACCAATACAATAACTGCCAATCACCGTGCCTCTGTGCCTACCTATCTGCGATATCTTCTCGGGTCAAAATTTGGCCTTGAGCGGTCTCCACTCATGTCAAGTGGAGAACACATTGACAAGAGCATCGTTCGGTCACGTAACACCAGAAGTTCACAACTGTACCCCGTTGCATAGAGCGCGAAAATATCGACGCGTCACTTGCGAGTTCATCGAAACGTTTTCTTGCATTTAACCCGCGGTTTGCCGGCTGGTCTGAGAGTATCCATGGCGCCAGACCCATGGCGAGACAGGTCTAGTTACACGAGAAACCCCTCACCCGAGTCTTCGAGGTAGTCGAGTCTCACCTGATGTGGGTCCCTTGCCTACGCCAAGCTTCTAGCGTTCTTCCAGAAGCATTTTCCCGCTCGTGGCGCATCTCGAGCATCTTGCGAGTCGACTAACGTACTAGCATTTCCTTGTGGCTTCTTGTGGGTAGCTTCGCGTTGGGTTTGGACAGCCTTCATCTTTGGTCTACATTGATGAGATTTTGGACATACGCAGTCCAAACTGATACAGCATCATGGCCTTAGAGAGAAGAGGTATACATTCTTTGTCAGCAAGCCGAAGCCCTCATTCGAGACAACAGCCCTTGGCTTCGCCTTACTGAGCAGTTGCACCATGTGCCGGTTCGCGAACCGGAGAGGAGGCGCGGAAGAATGCACTGCGCAGTACGAGCTTGGGCCGCTCGTGACCGACTATCGGTAGGCTATATGGGCCTACGGACCAATAGGAGTGCATGTCAGTCTCTCCTCTGCACATATTCGTGTGCGATCGTGCAATCAGCTGATGAATTTACATGTGTATCATATCACTGTACTCAAGGCCTTGCTTGTTTGCGGCTGGTAGGTGAGCACGACTAGCCACTTCTGGGGATGATTTTGTCTCCTGTCCTCGAATCCGTCGTAAGGCTCCGGTTCCGCGTACGTATCACATTGCACCAATTGCCTTGCATGATCTCCGGTTATGGTGCCTTGCCGCCAAGTCATCTCCGCTTGTATTGACCAATATTGCCGAGCTGCATATTCATGCAGTTACTGCCGATCAGGTTCGCCTTCTGATGCGAATCATTAGGTTATCAAGAACTTGTGCTGAATGCTGGTGAGGTAATGTGCCTCACCTCGGAGGTCCGCTAAATGTGGAAGTGGATCTGCTGGCTTTGTATTCAGGCAGATGAGCTGCTCCTCAAAAAGGTTCGTATGCAGCGACATGTGAGACATTTCGTGGCAACGCATTCGAGATTGGGTGACCGGAAGATTCGCTCGGTCGAATGTTGCGAAGTGAGCTGGTACCAGAACAAGGAAGCAATGGCCGGCGATTGCAAGGCCTCAATGCATGAAAGCACGCACCTGCGTCGATAAAGACTCGTTTTGAAAATGCGTTACAACCGCGCCGTCTAGTCTTGCGTGCAGTCCAAAAGTGCGTTAGCATGTCTCAAGCCACGGCGCGCCATGCAGAAACATCATCCAGACTGAGCAAAGCTTCCAACCATGCTCATGCACATGCAATGTCGTTGGCGATGGATTCTGACACCGCAGCAATATTGCAGACGTTTTTTGGTGAACCTGATATCCGTTTCCGAGCACAGTAATAAATCCGTTGATGGTGAGGGAAGAGGAAACTCTCCCCATATAGTACAACCACATCCAGGTGTACCTCAAATGGTCTACTATGGTAGTGATCTCATGACCCCTTCAAATGCAACGAGCGCCATCGCATTCGCGGGAAATGCACGCAAAAAACAAGGCAAGAAACCACGCCAATACCCCCGAGGCCCGTCCTTCCTGTATACGTCGCGCGCTGCATCAATCCACCGTGCATACTTGCGCGTCCCGTCGTTCAGCTTCCCGCCCAGCGGATCCGTCATCAGCTTCTGCTTGATCACGTCCGATGGATAAGATGTGATCCAGAATATCTGAGCACTCAGCCCGCCAGCCCAGAAGTTGACTGCCGGCGCACTCAGCTTCGTCCGTTCTTTGAGCATCTTCGTAATGATATCGTAGGAGCCCCACCAGAAGAAGAAGAACCCTCGGAAAATGAGTGTTGCGGAAAGTCCATGATAGAGCCCCCGGATTCCGTGAGCTCGCAGGATCTTCTTCGAGCAATCGATTGGCCCGCTATACAGTCTCTCCGTCTTGTTCGCGGCATACTGTATCTGTAGCCGCGCCTTGACGTGTTCAACCGGGGCTGCGATAAACGACACCGTCGAGCCCGCCATGATACCTGCTATGGCGTGCCCTAGCGGCGGGAGGTGTGCCAACGTCGGTGCTTCGGTGGTGAGTGTAAGCGAACGTGGTGATGACCAGACATTCTCTAGGAGGAAGCGGCGGTAGAAGGTCAGAGAGCCGAGCATCAGGGAATCCATGAACATCCATCCCACGAGCGGCGGCGTGGCGCCTTTGTATAATCCCCTAACGCCTTCTTTTGAGAGTGTCTGCCGAACGCAGTCGAGGGGGCCGGAGAAGTGGGCTCGACTCGCGGTCTGCAGACGGACTTTGATAGTATCGAAGCTGCAGATGATGTCAATGGAGAGAATCCGTATTTAGTATTTCCGATCACTCACGGGTGTCCGACTGTGGGAACTGTCAGTAAATCTGCTCGTCGAGGATCTGAAGCAACTTCAACTCACCAGCAAGCTTCGCGATACCGGAAAAGACGCCGGCGACGAAACCCTTGTATGTCTGGGGCGAGTTACTCGCGGTCTGGATCTTCACATCTTGCCGTAGCTGTGTCCCCTGTGGATCACCCTCGTATTTTTGCTGCATGCCGGGAGCGGGCGTCGACATCCCGGGCTTCTGGTCGAGTCACCGTGAAGACATGTTTGGGTCTGAAGGAAAAGGAGGGTGGTATTCGAGGTATTGGATGAATATTGAAGGACAATTATGACTCAGAGCTCTCAAGAAGCAGTTCCGGCGTTAGGAAAAGATGCTTTCCAAGTCGGTAAGCTGCCGGTGGAGATGGATGCCAAAGTCCGTGGTTTGGTGTGCTTCCGCGATTCGCGATTTCCCGCAATGACGCAGTCGATCGTGGTCAGCATCGTTCCACTCAATGCTCCTTTGCCAATCTCATCAAAAGGCACCTTCATTGTTCGCAGACAATTCGTACGCTCTTTGACGCCGTATGTTGTTGTCAGACCTAAAACATATGCTCGCGCTTGAGGTGTTTAGAGTCGTTGCTGTCCAGCGCATTATCGCAATGCGAAACGTCGAGGTTATCTAACAGCTGTCTGGAACACCTTTGGCGCGGACAACATGCTTCCCACCCCTCATGGTGATTGAAATCTGTCGACCGGGTAGGCTGGTTTTTCTCGAAAGCTCTGGAAATCTATTCTTCTCTCTACATGAGACCTTGGGATGAGTCTTGTTTTCGCAGGCGCCGACCGAGATAGCCGGACGAACTGAGCACCGGAAGTGTTCAACATAAAGTTGCATAGAAAGGTGAAACCAACATAACGTTCGCTGGTACTCAGACCGTGTTGGAAGGCGTGATTTGCATGGTCACGCTAGAATGGAGACTAGTTCGTTCCGTATGCCTGTTTTTGTCATAATCAGTGCCGCGCGCACTAAAACCACGACTCTCTCTTCCACATCGAAGAAAGCGCCGTGCAAAGCCAGCTGAAAGTAGTTTCGTGGTTCGATGTCACTGATCAGATGCTGAAATGAGGCTTTGGCGAAGACTAGTGACGCAGTATTGAATGTCATGGCCTCCGATGCATGGCTGGCAGAGAATCACGTACCCGATCATGTTTGTTGTGGTCACTAGCTGCCAACAACCGTTCACAGATCGGAGCAAAGTGCTTTTTGCGCCAGCCCAGAACGCTCGAAAAAGAGATGGTCCAACACGTCGTCGATACTCGAATTAGAGTGGAACTTCCGCTTCCAACTTGAATCGGACAAACCGTGTCGAAGTGCGCACTGAATCATGAGGATAAATAGATTGGATATCACACTCAGTCCTCAACAAATTCTCATTCCTTAGCAGCAATTCCAAAGCTCTTGACAGTTTCTTTCTTCAAATGTGTTACAAATCAGGCATCATGCAGGTCCTGAGATCAGCACTCGCCTTCATCGCCCTCCTCTCTGTTCCGGCCGTCGTCACCGCCGCGCCCATCGCTTCGAGCTCAGCCGCAACCATGGTCATTGCCCAGCTCATTTGCAGTGGCCCGCAAGTCTGCGTGTTTTAAGAGACCGTCACCCAGTCCTGTCCCGATGGTAAGACGATGAGCTACTCGTTCACTACCCCTGTACCAGCCGGTGTAAGGCCTCTTTACCTGTCGGACGTTCGCTCAACGAAGCTGACCAGGTCTTATCGACGCAATCTGCAACTGCGTCCTCCAACTGCTCAACCGGAGCCCGTGTACAGAAATCCGAAGCCGGAGGAGCACAGGAGAAGGCTCGAGAGAAAAGTCATCTTTCGGACGCTGGATGTCGGAATGAGTTGGGATTGGACGTATCTATCGCAGTTCGTTTAATGTTCGCCATTCTCGAGCCTTATCGTACTACCGACATGTATGACACTGATATTTGCGATCACAACAGTGTCTCTATATCTTCGAATAATGCTTGCACTGCATAGTTACCAGGAGGTAGCTGTTGTGATATCTGTAGGACTAGCACATTGGACAGCCTATCAACGTACCAGCACCCACAACTCTCTGCTCGTTTGACCAGGGTCCTTGCCCAGCAAGCCAAGACTAACAATGAAGCCGCGCTGCATGCGAGGACGAGGTTGCAGAAATGGTCGGATATACCTGTCCACCAGCACAACACTTCTTGCCAAGCTGATTGAGCATTGTCGCTCCCGAAGCCCGTGATGCAGCAGCCGTGGAGAGTTTCGATGGCTGCCAGTGTTGCAAAGGCGTCTCGGACGTTGTCTGGTCTTCCCACTGCTTCCGATATACGGGGACCTAATTGGCCTATGAATGCTAGTATCGCCTGCAAAGCGTGTCCGGTGTTCGCGCTTGGTGCGGCGTTTTCGACCCCCGTCGAGCTATTCCGCTTCAGTAATCTGCTTGTTTACACCACCATCTGCCCAGGCTGTGTCACCACGTCCCTCCTTACCCTACTTGGCTCAGCCGGATGGCTGGGACGTGTCAAGTCTTATATCAGCTGTATTGCGGTCTGTAAATCTATGGCTGGTTGCTGCTCCCTGTTGGCCTCTTGCTCACGGCGCCAAGGTATCGTCAGTTTAAGGCAGCGAATCACCCACTGGACCCATTTGACACACATAGCGAGATCGTGACCTGAACCTGAACTCGCTGTCTGCGATTTCTGTTTGTCTTGAAGCGTGGTATCTTAAGAGAACTCTGCCTGAAATTGCTCAAAGATCTGGATCACGTCGAAAAGGTCGTCGAGGCAGCCAAAGCTGGCGGTAAAGATTTTATTGGTATATTCGACGCCATACCAGTGCCCGAAACATACACACGCGATCTGGCAATTCTCGCCAAGCTGGATGGAGGTCATCTTGCTTGCGTGCATCCACCACCAGCTGACGGCATCCCCGACAACGTTCAGGCTGGTATGATCTTCGCGGAGAATGACATTGTGACGCCCGTGTGGCGGGACTATGCTACCGCCGCTCTGGAAGTCGGTAAGCTGCAGTGCCTCCCACGACCGTCGATTGTCGGTCGGGGGCTTGAGGCAGTCAACGAGGCATTGGAAAAAGTCAAGACTGGGGTCAGTGTGGTCAAGCTGGTCGTTGAATTGTGACCTGAAATAATGCTCATTGGGACCAATATTTGTCTCGCAGGATCTTGCTTTGTACAGCTGTGGATCAAGCGCGCGCCACTCGCGGTACATGAGGACTCGAGGAGAAAATAATGCTAGATAGAAACAACGAACCAGCCAAAGCGGAAAGACCCTTGACAAATAGTTGATCAAACTCAATCAAAGTGGACCAACCAGAAATCATGTGCTAATAAGTGTCGATGCCATGTATCGGATGGTAGGACCACAACCTACCCAGGCGCGGCAGATGAAATTTGTAGTCTGGGTACTCAACAAACGGGCGCAGCTGAAACAAGCCCTCGTGCCTCAATGAGAACCTTGTTTGTCTCCGCGGCCACATTTTCAGCCATCAGAGACCACGGCAGTCGAGCATCAGCAGAGTCGCATGTTTCACCGTCGAGGAACACTGAATTTGGCATCCGCTGTTCCTGGGTCGCCGGATCACTAATCACGTCCGCAGACACGTTGCACCGGCATAAACTTTGAGCCTCAGCCACGCGCACGCCAACTTCCCATTGGGTTGTGACCTCTTTGCTCACACGCACGCGCCAGCGGCTGATACTTCATCGTCAGAAATAAACCGCCAAAGTCTCGCAAGATCAACGTGCGCCCGAGCGGCTGAAGGAAATGATCAGTCAGTCAAGATGGTTGATACAAAGGGAGCTGGCCGCTCGTTGCACCGCGCGGAGCATCGACTGCACATATTTCAGATTTCACAGCTCCAACGACTTATGAAAAGAGCCTACCGCCCATTCCTCATCCGGATTCAGACGGTCTCCAGGTGGCCTCGCCGGCCGGCGTGCAGGCAGGGCTTGAGGTTTCGGAGCACTATCTCACAGCTCGTCATGCAGAAGGACTACAGACGAAATCGGCCGACACATCCTACCCCATTCCATACGAGCACAACGAGGCCCCTGCCATCAACAAAAGCGAGAAGGAAGCCTATATACTAGCCAGTTCACTTTCGGATGTGGAGAGCTCCATTGCAAAACCGGGCAAGGCCTCGTGGGCGCACAAGCGAAAGTGGTGGCTTGTCAGTGCTGTCGTTGCGATCGTGGTAGTTCTCATCGCGGTGCTCGCAGGCGTCTTCGGTAGCAGGCGTGCGCAAACCGCTCCACCTGAGCAGCAGTCTCAAGGGGCATCTCATTCAGGGAGCAGTACAGCCGATGCAGGAAATACTACAACAGTCGCTGCGGAGTGATTGAAATCGACATCTGGTGCATGGAATGGAACCGGTATATCGCTCACGATGGACGCCGCATTGGGAGAGACCTCGTAAGTGCTAGAAATATTTTCCTAATAGCGACTCGACGTTGATTGGATATAGCTTCCTCTTCTTCCAAGACTATGCTGGATCTATAATCCAATTTGTCGTCAACACTTCTACTTTGTTTGACGCTAGCGGAGCAGCCCCGACTTTGTTCAAGCATGCCACCGTACCAATTCAAGCAGTGAACGGGACGGCTCTGACGACCATGGTATGGAGTAACGACTCTATTCCGGCCGCGCTTCAGCTCATGTATGTCAACAAGGACGGATACCTCGCCGATACCTGGCAAATCCAAGTTCCGAACGGAGACTGGCATGATGGAACACTGCACGAGCACAAGATTACAGCGCCCACAGACAACAGACCAGTCATGTGGAACGTGAAAGGAGCTACGTTCGGAACCGATGCAGACACTCTCGGTTCCAGACTCTTCGTTGGTGCCTCAGACGGTCACGTCCACCAATATTCATTCGACTTTGCCAGCTGGACCTGGTATCCGAACGCCACTCATGTGATCACGGAAAGCTGGGCTTATGGAGGCGTAGCAGCCAACTCCAACCGCGATCCCAAGGTCAACTCTGACTTCACTTTGTTCCTCACCAACCAAACCGGCTCGATCATGAACCTCAACCGAGCAATAAAGAGCCAGGATAATGCCTCAACGTGGCCAGATACGGGTTCGTGGTCTTCGCCCAATTTCAGCAACCAGCAGACTTCCGCAAACTCTTCTGTCGCATTCCTGTTCGGAGACGCAACCGATCGGCTTCTATTTCCGCACCAAGACGGCAAGCTTGGAATGCTCAGCCTGGAGAAGGGCGCCAGTGACGAGCACTTCCTTGCATATGACTCCTCGCTGGAATCACATGCAGCGTTGCAAGGCACTGATTTTTCGTTTCAGACGCCCATCACCGGCGGCACATTGTACAACCTTGTGAGTAATCGATCCATGCTTTCTGAATGCTGGACCTAACTCTTGTCTGCAGATTTTCTACCAAGAGAAAGGCGACAGCGTCTCCTGGCTTGTCATCGACGGAAGCAAGGGCCAGGGCGCGAACCTCAAAGGTTCTGGCAAGCTTGCAATCACAAGTGATGATTGGAGTTTCACCAAGGATTGATTGCCTTCGAAGCCCCAAGTCCGACACATTGACGAATCTGATGACCCAAAATGTTTCTCCAAAAATCCTGGTGCCTGCCGAAGAGCTCGGACAAGCATGGCATGATTTTTAATGACATTTATCTCACTTCAATTGACACTGTGCCGCCTGGAGACACTAGCGTTGATCGAAAATCGGCGGCCAGGTTAGCGCACCGTACCTGTAATAGGCGTTCGACCCACTACAAGGCCCGTTCTCACCCTGTCGTGCGTTGGGCAATTGTTAGCTCCTCTGCGCTTACACAAGAACAATCTTGCGCTGCTTGACAGCCCCATTTATTAGCTCATCGGGGTACATGCAGGCCAGTCCTACCCTCATATACGATCCGTCTCCGTCTCCAGTGGGCACTACAAGCAGCCCCATGCAACGCAAAACATGTCCGGTCGACTTTTCGTTCAAGGTTGAGCCCCCCCCAGCGGGGGGAATCGAGCTTCAATGTTTCATCCTGGGGAAACGTGTATCATTATCTATCCCGAAGAGAAATTTTGAGCAAGTTTCCCCAAGGCTCGACGGGCTACGAATGACTCTGGTGCTAGAATGAGGTGCACAGAGTGACACGTTTAAATGATCTAGTATTGATTCTTCAGGCTAATTACACAGTCTCATGTGTCTGCTTCAACTCCTTCTCGGCATGGATCTGACCCTCTGGGATCGAGGCACCATTTGTCGTGGTGTCAGAGACCACATGGCTTTCGAAACGAGTTCCATTCTTTGGAACGAATCCGAGATCGTCTCTGTTGAGCGCCGTTGATGGCATCCCGCCGTCCTTGATATTATACTCTGCATCAGTAGAAACACGTCCCTCGCTTTTTCTCGAGCTGCGAATAGAAAGGAAGCTGCGCACTGAAGCCAACATGTTCTCCGGTGCACGAGATGACTTGAGCCAAATTAGTGTTGGCAGATTGACGGCCACAATGGCAAAGCCGCCCTCAAGTACCCAAATGAAGAAGACACGAGATGTCGAAATGAGCGGATCCGTTTGAGCCTTGTGTTGACCGGCCGAGAACACGATCACGGTCTTCGCAATGGCTGCAGCGAGTGAGACAAGGGCAGTAGAAAAGACCAGGATGACAGTCAACCGGCGGCGCACACTCGTCTTAAGTGACCAAATCTTTGGAATCGGAAGGGCAACAATCATAAGGTCGAAGATGGTGTCCGTGATCGACTGTGATTGGAGGTAGGGATTCGCAATGTGGCAATATTCGGCCTTCTCGGCAGAAGTACCCCACGCTGCTGAGATGTGAGTACCACATTGTAGGATAGGGACCAGAATGTATGCGATGGTCCAGAGCAGAGTGAGGACGAGCAGTACCCAGGTGGTGATTCGGAAAGCGTCTATTTTTCCGGGCACGGAGAGCACTCGCTGGAAGAAAAAGAGCGCGCTTGCTTTGACGCAGCCAAAGTACGCAGCAGCGAGAGTTTCGACGGCGCGATCGACGGCGACGCCGACTTGTGGATAGGGTCCATGGGCTTTTGTCTCTGCCGTTGTATAGCCCAACACTTGGTGATGGGTACCGTATAGGATGGATGCCGTCCAGCCCACGAAGAGGAGATATGCTGGGATCATAAGCCAGTCATCGGTCTGGAAGGGTGCATGCTGAGCGAGTCGGGCACGATAGCGCAGAGCAACGACAATGGTTGATATGGCAAGAAACGCTCCGCAGATGGCATCGAGGTCGCGGTGCGACGAAGACATGATGGATACTGTGGAAATGTCCCGGTCTCTTGTCGCGTTCGGCGTTGGTTGCTCCGTTGTCGCCCACAAAAACGAAACGACCACAGACGAGACAGAGCTGTGGATGAGAAGTCGGTTCACCGGGCTCCAATAACTACAAGACAAGTGGTACGAAAGTACATGTAAGGGAAAGGGGCCTGTAAACGATCTTGGAGTCACGTACACTGGTCCAACAGACACCATCTTAGCGCTGACCGCTGTTGCATGGAAAACCCAGGCGTGGTTTTCCAGTCCATACCAACCTCTCCGCTTTCATCGCAAGCGAGGGCAAGAATGCTGTGTGACAAGTGACAAGGGACGGGTGAAGTTGTGATTGACAGGCGGGGCCAAGTGCTGGCGGCCCCACTGGCGGCCATGTGGAGAATTCCACTGTTGCACTCCACGGCGAATCCTATCAGCCGTCCAATGAGTGTGCAGCGAAAGACGCAGATCTGGTATAATGGGATTCAAGCTAATAGCCGAACGATGATTGCAAGCCGGGATTCAATCCATTCGACACATGCGGGGACTGCTTCCAACGAGCGGCGTCTTGTGCTAGCCTTACTATGCCGTTGCAGCCCTTGAACTGCTGGGATGCTGCTGGTAGCACAGTATCGACACTCGAGGCATAGAACAAGCCCGGGATGGCACGGCCCATTCGCACCATGGTGTCTTTGTCCAGAAACCTGGGATGTGATTGCAGTCGGGGATAGTGCATCTTCAACACAATTGGAGCTGGAGGAATCAAGCCATGAAGCTGCCTATATTGCATCAGAATGTTGCAGCATTCCTCAGCAGCCCAAGTCTAGCCTCCGGAGATGGATTCGAAATATCAACTCCTTCCACATCACGACGGATTTTCGGGACATGATGCATCCGATCAGAACGACCATTCTCAATTTCGGCTCTCGTGGTCAAATCTTGCACTTTTCACGATCATTGGGCTGCTAGGTCTCCAAAGCTGGATGCAAAATCTCGAGATATCGCGAATGCAATCTACAGCGCCGACTTCTTTGAGTCTCAATGGTACGTCTTCCGTCGTGACCGTCGAAGGAAGCGTGCGTGGGTACTGACGTGCCGCAAGCCGGCCTCGGAAGAGAATCACAAATCGCATGGACCTCGACAGGCCGCTGGGTGAATGCAAACCAGACCCTCGAAGACGAAGCCTGGGAGGCGTCAGAGCTGTATTTCAGCGCAGGCATGGTTGCTCTCGATGACAGATGGGCCAAAGAACATGACGTTCCCCTTTCACAGCGGTGGCCGTGGGATTCCAGCAAGGGCATCTACCTGCTCAGCAGCACACATAACGTGCATTGCCTGGCAAGTGACCCGAAAAGTCTACAAGCGAGGGGATCACAATCGCTGACACGTCTCAGAAAATGCTCCGACGCATGGTGCTGGGGGCCTACGAAGGCGAGACTCCACGCATGCCTGTTGGACATGCGAAGCACTGTCTCTCCCTTATCATGCAAGACACGCTCTGCAATGCTGACGACTCGCTCCAGTATACTGGCGCTATCTGGGCTAATGCGGGCAAGGCCGGCCAACGCACCGTTGCTGGCGAGGGTCAGTTCCGCATGTGCCGGGATTGGACACAGCTCCGCAATTGGGCGAGAGAGAACAGTGCCTGTTACAATGAGACGCAGGACACTCAGCTGCCTCCGATTGAGGGATACAAGTCCTGCCCCGATGGCAGCATGCCTTGGGTATCCTAAGCAGCACTTCGCTCGCTGTCTAGAGCAACTTATAACAAACTTGCCAACTCCTTCTGAGGCAGCCTGTCCGTGCCTCTGCATCTCTCGAGCGACTTGACGAAGGGTATCCTGTTCACTAAGTCGCATATTGCAATTGAGAAATTGAGATCCGCGCGACATAACCCTGAGGTAAAAATTTGTTCTCATTTGCTATGGTCGCATTCTTGAGGAAGCCCTGACCTGCCGGAGCATCCTGCGAGTCGTGGCTCGTAGTACATATATCCCTGCCAGTAGGGAACAAAAGTACTACTCGTCGCCAGATAATATCTCCCATACAACTTCCAGAGTGTCGGCTCCGTCTGGAATGTCCATATCTTGAACTTCGTCGCTGCCTATATGGCGTGTTAAAGGCCGGTGTAAACAAGCTTCAACCTGACTTACTTCGAAGAAATAAAGGTCGTGCCACAGTGAGGGGTGTAAGGGAAAAGAAGATGACATAGATAAAGTTCATGGCTGTACAGTAAGGCTGCTGAATGGGAACTGGAGATTTTTGGTGAGGACGGACAGTGGAAAGGAAAGTCTGAGATTGTACGAAGAACAACGGTCTTATAACAATAAAGCCGACTTGTTGAGGGTTCACATGAGGCACGCGAACACCAGAACGGGATATTGCTCAGTCCTAGTTCGTGTGAGCAGTCAAGGGCCTGTCTGCAACAGTCTCCCGCAGCTGTAAGGCTGGCCTTTCGCCAAGTAGGCATTGATCTTCGATGGATAAATGCAACATCCTGGATGTTGCAGATGTCGAGCCCATGACTCCCTGGCCGCAATTCAGGCCGATTGTTAGCGTCTAAAGGTGCTTATGACTGGATATAGCCCCTCCATGATGTTAGTTTATCTCCACTCCGATGCCGTATCTTTCATTTGACTGTACCCTAGCAGCGCATTGCGGCACGGCTCTCCGGCATAATCCAATTCGAACGGCCGTCAGCCCTCCTGAGCTTCACCTCTACGTCCCGTCAGGTACCTGCGGGGCAGCTCAAGATCTTCCAGAGCTCCATACCGTGACGACTTGATTTTAGGGTGATTTTGGTTTAAGTCATCACACTCTCCATCAGATTACGCCTCAAAGTCATCTGGCAGCCGACCTGGGTCGGGCCCTAACTGAGACGAACATGTACCGCGTTTTGAAAGCTCTGGCAGCCCTGTCCATAATCTCGGCCCTCTTCTTGGCTTACAGACACTCGGCCTTGCTCTCAAAAAGACGTAAAATCAAGCGTCAATTTGGGTGTAAGGAACCTGTCGAGTACCCGCACAAAGACAAATGGGGAGGATCCGATCTCCTCAGCCTTCGCAAACTCGCAATCCGCGATGGTCGCCTCAAACTTCTGTACATCGATCAGCACCGGGAGCTCGGTGACACATGGCAGGAATCAGTCAATGGTGGAATCGAAATCAACACAATCTCACGTGCAAACTTGAGATTCATGTATGCAGTTCGGACATCGGCCTTCAGCAGGCGGGGCGCTGGCTACAACCCCGAAAAACTACTCTTCAGTCCTGGGGGAATCTTGGCTGATGGAGAGGAGTGGAGGTTCAACCGCAAGCTGATAGATCCAACATTTTCGAGGTATGAAATTGCAACGATGCCGATGCTGAAGACGCATGTCGACCGATTTATGGAGAATGTACCGAGAGATTCTGAGGGCTTTGACGCGCAACCATTGTTGAAGATGCTGGTAAATTGACCCTGTTGGAATAATGTTGATAATAGAACTTACCTAATTGCAGTTCTTGGACCTGACCACCGAATTTCTGTTTGGAGAGCCGATCGGAATGCAGTTGCCCGAGAAGCAGGAAGAGGCCAGGGGCTTCCTCGATACGCTCGACGCGGTGGTGTTAGGTATGAATAAGCGTCGGCAGAACTTCAGCTTCACGTCCCTCAAGCTGTGGCTCGACGGATCGTATGCAGCCAACGTGGCTAAAGTCCACGCCTTTATTGACCGTCAGGTTCACGCCGCCATAATTCGCACCGCTCCAGGCACTACCAAACAGGCCTCCGAGAACAGGCGATACATCCTTGCCGACGAAATGGCTGCTAAGGTTCGAGATCCCAGGTACCTGCGCTATAGCATGCTCCAATGCTTCATGCCTGGCCGCGACAGTCCGGCCATTCTTGCCTCAAACACGCTGTTCGGTCTTGCCAGACGACCAGAACTCTGGACCCGGTTGCAATCACTCGTTTTGCCGCTAAGCGACGAGCAATTGCTCTCATTCGCGACGCTGAGCTCTCTTCACCCGCTCAGACACGTGATTTTCGAGGCTTTGAGGCTCTACGGACCAGGTGGTCGCAATCGTAGAACTGCGATCGAAGATGTCGTCTTTCCAGAGGGAGGAGGACCCGACGGCAAAAGCCCGCTTTTCGTGCCTAAAGGCACAAGTGTCACGACGTTCTTGCCTGCCCTTCATCGACACAAGGCGTATTGGGGCGAGGATGCGGATGAGTATAGACCGGAACGATGGGACGGTTTTACTCCAACAGGGGAATTCAAACCATTCCTGCTTGGGCCAAGAACGTGTCCGGCCAAGGACCAGGTGATTGTACAGATCACGTATATCCTCGCTCGTCTGTTGAGGAATTTCGAGGCCATTCAGAACACTGATGAGGTCCTACATTTCGTGGAAATTTCGAAGATGACAATAGAGAGCCGGCGAGGTGCGCAGATCGCGCTCAGGCCGGCGACAAGCTTGGAGGCTTGAAATTCGGTAGCTGTATCATACCTTCAGAACTTCCAAACTCGGCGCATTGGTCCAAGCTGTCACGTAGGTGATCAGTAAGCTTGAAAATGCGGCTCGTAGCACGCGATCCGAATTTGAGAGTGGGCCCGAAAGTGGCAGCCCCGCCAGTCGTTGACGATTAGATTTGGAAAGCTTGTGGTGTCGGAACCGCCTCACATGATAGAAACTTATCTAAACGCAGTATATTTGCTGTTCTGTGAGGCTGACTATATATTTGCTTCAGTATACGGCACAGAACTTGCTCAAGCCCTGGGATGGCGGATACTAATTCAGGCAACGCCAGCAAGGCTGACGTCGCCTCCAAGAAAGGTTCGCCTGCATGATGATCCATGTTTTGGCCCGACCCATAAAAGCACTAACATGAATGTAGTGTGGACGACACTCATCACAAACACAAACTACCTATCTGGACTCTTGACGCTGGATTACTCGCTCAAGAAGCACGGGTCAAAATACCCGCTAGTCGCCCTCTACACGGACACTTTTCCAGAGGATGGCCACAAAGCACTTGATGTTAGAGGTATACCGAAGCAAAGAATCGAGTACATGCTTCCCGCGGTCCAGAAGGATTACAGCAATGATCCGCGATTCTACGACTGTTGGAGCAAGCTCGCGCCGTTCTCATTGACGCAATACGAGCGAGTCGTTCAGCTGGACAGCGACATGCTCGTGCTGCAGAACATGGATGAGCTAATGGAACTGCCACTTGATTCGCCTGGCTTGGAAGGCAAAGGCGATCGTGTGTTTGCTGCCAGCCATGCCTGCGTCTGCAATCCCTTGAAAAAGCCACACTATCCCAAGGACTGGTATGGCTTGCATCCGATGGTCTGCAAGACTAGACTGACCTGACCTAGGACACCGGGGAACTGCGCACACACAACTCTACACGACAGTCCCGAGAAAGCACAGGTGGACGGCCCGCCAACGTATGCCGGTCTGAGTATGATGAATGGCGGGCTGCAGGTTGTGAATCCTTCGGCGGCGGTTTCCAAGCTCATCTCTGATCGTCTGGCCGAGCCATCCGCAATCGAGAGCTATGAGTTCGCCGACCAGTCACTGTTGTCAGATCTTTTCAAGGACAGATGGGTGCCATTGCCTTACATATACAACGCCCTCAAGACACTGCGGTGGGAGAAGGTGCACAGGCCGATCTGGCGAGACGACAAGGTCAAGAACGTACATTACATTCTCAGCCCGAAGCCGTGGGACGAGAAGCCTGGAGAATGGAATGAGGAGACACATGAATGGTGGAAAGCCAACAACAAGGAAAGGTTAGAAGAGGAAAAGGGTAGGGGTATTTCAGACGCGTTCTGAGCCATCTCAGCGAGAGAGATGGTTCCTCTCAAGGGAGCACGGCAGCGTGTATTGGAAAGCCAACATCGTTGCCATCAACAAAGCTTGTCTGAAGATTTGCTACCACCAAGTGCCATCTGGAACGATATTCGACCTGCGCATCGCATCGCTCGGAGATTTAGAAAGAACGCGCGCAGTATCGGACTCAGCGACATGCTAAAGACCAAGATGGCGAGCTTCTCAACGACCAGCCCGAGGATCGAGGCAACATAAAACGAATCAAGACAGTTCTTAGCACAAATGCCTGCGCGGCCATTAGGGGACGGTCATATGCAGCGGAGGATGAGGTGTCAATGCGCGCGATCCGGGATCGAATAGTTCGAAAACCGTCAAGCTCATTCGAAATCTCCCACCAGCAGCTTGACGGCCGAGAAGAGACCCATCAAGCGTGCAGACGTTATGCGGGAGTAAAGGTGAGGAAAAGGGATGTGCCAGCTGATGAAACGTGAGACGCCAAGACGGGCAGGCCGAATGGGGACTAGGAGCGTTCAAGCAAGTTGAGCCGTGCATCGTCTACCATTCTCGTACGACGCCTCCATCCCTGGCGTTTCAATCTAACAATTTGCGAACTGTTCAGAGTCGCTCTCCTGCCAGCAACCATAGACGCCTTCGATTCTTCACTTCAACACGTTCCTTGCGGGCTACCGCGCCATCCCGTAATGCGACAAGTCTTGTCGCTCTGAGCCTCTCTCCAACCACCGCCGTTTCGCACTTGTCCCTTTAGCCAGATCGCCCTTGGATTGCGACGCCCGGCCAGATTGTCAGGTATTCGCCTGCGCCTCGATCTTTACTACGTCTTCAAAGCACAGATAAGCCTTCACCATGGCGATATCACGATCGTTACGGAGGACCAATTCCCGGAATCTGACAATTGCTGGGATATTGGCAGTGATTTGTCTGTTTCTGTTCTTCACCCGCTCGAAACAGATTACCAGCACCCTGGCCTTCACCACCAAGCACAATGCTCCGGCAGCACATCCCCTCTCCCCGGCAACAGCGCCATTCAGAAGCTCAGGAAGCGGGGGTGACAAGGCAGACCTGTCCAAGTTCGGCCCACCGCCAGTTGTTCACTACCACATGAACAATGTCACCACCTCGTCGAACCCGGTCGCAAATGATGAGAACATTCTCATCCTGACGCCCCTCGCTCGATTCTACCAAGGCTACTGGGACAACTTGCTTTCCCTGACATATCCTCACCACCTGATTTCCATCGCTTTCATTACGCCCAAGACGAAAGAGGGGGATGCTGCGACAAGGTCTCTGCAGCAAGCGATTGACCACACACAAAAGGGCTCCGAGAAGCTGCGATTCGCTTCCGTAACTATCCTGCGCCAGGACTTTGAGACGCCTGTCTCTCAAGATGAGGCTGAGCGCCACAAGATGTCGAACCAGAAGGCTCGCCGCGCGGCCATGTCACGAGCCCGCAACTCTTTGCTCTTTACCACTCTCGGCCCAGCCACGTCCTGGGTTTTGTGGATGGATGGCGACGTTGTCGAAACTCCGCCAACCCTCATCCAGGACCTCGCAGCCCACGACAGACCCATCGTTGTGCCGAATTGCATGCAGAGATTTATCAACGAGGAGGGCAAGAGGGACATTCGTGCGTATGACTACAACACTTGGGTCGATAGCCAGGTTGCGCAAGATCTTGGAAAGACAATGGGAAACGATGATATCATCCTCGAGGGCTACGCCGAGATGCCTACCTACCGCACATTGTTGGGTAAGATTGCGGATATGGACAACAACCGCGACCAGAGCAAGATCATGGAGGTTGACGGTGTTGGCGGAACCGCGCTTATGGTCAAGGCTGAGGTGCACCGAGATGGTGCCATGTTCCCTCCGTTCCCTTTCTACCATCTTATTGAGACTGAGGGATTTGCAAAGATGGCAAAGAGGCTTGGGCACCAGTCATACGGACTGCCAAATTACTTTGTAAGCGACTGCGACGCATGCTTGATCATCAGAAGTGTTACTGACCACATAACAGGTGTACCACTACGACGAATAGACAGAAACAGACACCGATTGAGTGGATGTCGCGAAAAGGCAATGAGGGCCAGCGTGAATTTTGGAAGACGATCGTCTCAAGGCCGGTCCTGTGGAGGATGTGTCTATTATACAACTGGGCAGGCGTTTGGTACAAATGAAGCATCAGCTTGTGAGGTGTACTCTTACGAATTTTCAACACGTATTTCAGCCGTCAATCAAGATTTTTGAGCAGCAGTCCCTCTGTTTTGACCGATCGGTGGAATTTCAGGTCGAACATCTTGGCATGTGAGCACGAGAAGTTGTTGAAAGATGAGAAACGCCGAGAACGGAAACTCACATTGAATTTGTGATGTTGAACATCTAGAGCTTGTTGCCGACGTTGTTGACGCGCTTCCCTCGGTGCACTCCTCGTCGATCAGCCTGCTCGGCCTCTTGAGCTTGCTGCAGGGCTCTCCCCCATGCCACTTTCCCTGGTAAAGTGTTCCCTTCCATGGCCGTGACCTCGGCCACCCATCATTGATATATATGAGATTCCGATCAAGGCCATTGAGGAGGTCGAACAATTCGTTGCCAATGGCCGTGAGGGGATTGTCGCTTTACCCAACATCAACAAGCTCATTCAACGCAAACGCACTCACAGCGTCCAGCCGCAGCACTCCTGACCGAGGGTCGGCGAATCACATCTTCTTCGAAGCACAACATTAACAGCGCCCTTCATCATGGAACGGAATGGCCGCATCGTCTCGGTTCGATCGCCGTCTTGAGCTTGGTGCAGGGCTCGCCGATATGGCACTTTGGCTGGTAAAGTGTCACCAAATGTCACTATGCAACTTACACACTGCGAGTCCGCAAATCGAATGGCCTCGACATCTTTCTTTCAAAAGAACTTCAAGGACTTCCAGCGGGCGAGTCATCTTTTACACGCCGAATTCTCATGGGAAAGGTGCTAGCCTCCAATGCCCAAAAAAGAACGAGGCCGACGCCACAGCTTGGGTCGCAAACGATGGACATACAAGCAAGGCAGACAGCGACTCGTCCTCTGTACAAAGGAACAGTACAGACATTACGCCTTCAACGGGAGGCGACGAAAGCTCCCCGGTCTTTCTATGAGCACGTCGGTCGTTCACACAAGGGACACGATTGGAAGGCGCCCACCAGATTTGTCGGGTTTCGAATTCGCAATCCCTCGACTTTTCATTCCAGTCCAGTCCAGTCCAGTTCCCCCTTGCCGCGCCAGCGCGGCCAAATTGTCGACCTCATGGGAGATCTCAAATCCACAGCTGGAGCTCCCCAAATCCCATTGATGGCGCCATCGATCACCGACCTCGAGAGCGTTCCTGCACGACCATCTCATCTCATCTCGACTCGACCAACCAACCAACCAACGCTCACGGTTTCTTTCTTCCAAACGCGTGGCTGGTTGCCTGGCAACGCTCGTGCCCACGTGCTCATGACCTCGAGCCAGCATCGCTACCGCAAAAAAAAAAGAAAAGAAAAAAGAAAAAAAAAAAAGAGCGACCGAACCGCGATGTACAACCCCCTCCCTCTCTCTGATACGACAAGTCACGGCCCAGCTACGGTGAAAACGGATCCACGTAATGTGTGACGCACGCGTACGTTTTGGGGTGGGGGGTCTGTGAGTGGCGACCAACTGCCTGTTCAGGGAAGGCGGATTTTTCTTTCTCTTTTTTTTGCTAGGTCTGGATTTCCGTTGTACGTACTTGGATACTTGCTGTATCAAATCGAACGATCTTGCTTACCGAAGCTGGCCTGCATTCTTTGATGGGAGTGGGGGGAAAGACGTTGGACGTATGCATGCTAACCCTGCACGGAGTGTTCGTTGCAGCTGAAACGGAGCTTGGTCTCGGGAAGTTTGGGTCGATTGAATTTCACCTCCTGAGCAGCATACGTGGATTCCGAGTTCGAATTTCCAAGGGGCTTCCCAAGGGGAAATTTGCTTTGCAGCGTTCAAATTCGATATCTAAATTCATGCAGACACGTTCAGTCGTGACAGTTCGATCTCTTCGAGTATTGCATCAGAGTTGCACGTATGCCTGCGAGTTTGTACACGCCGTTTTCCAGAAGCGGCTTTCAAACCGTTCCATCCCCCAAACTCTTTAACAGATTCCTCCTCCGCCAAGTAGAACATCGACAAATGTCGTGCAATATGCACGCATCCATCAATGCTCTACCTCTTGCTCTCTCGCAGCTGTTGGCTCTCAAAGGCGACGTGGGTATAAAGCAAACCAGAATCAATCAATCAATCAATCAGCTCAAACAGCCTCTTCGATACGCTAAATCAAATCGTTCGAAAATCGCTGTAGAGTACCTCCAATGCCAAACAAGTCGGTAAACCAAAGAGAGTTTGCTTCAGTGGAAGCATTCGTAGTGTCACACGAAGAGTCGTGCAAATTGCCGGGGCAATGTTGTGGCAGAGGAGCGGGATACTCAGCGTTGCACTGCATGCTGAGCCTGCACCTCTTTCCCGCGCTATCGCCTTCGCTGCCAAAACCGCCACCGGTTGTCACCGTTTCGCACACCGGCATCCCGGTCGGCATTGTTCCAGCTGCCAGCACCGTTGTCGGGATAAATGAGGCTCTCATCAGCACGGAGGTCCTTTCGGGTAAGAGTCATGCGCAAAGTCATCTCTCGCTCGCCAAATGTGTCCGTGGGTTCTATCCAGGGTTTCAAAGGTGTTTCGCGTGCCGACATGGGCGCACGTGCAGTGTGCTGTTGTGCAAGAGTTGTGTCAAGAGCGAGATGTTGTCTAGGCTGGAGGCTGATAGACTGCGATCGAAGGGGGAGTCTTGTATTTGTCAAGGGAGTCAATGGTGACATTGCGTGGGCGTACTGCATGTGAGCGGGGGCCGTTTGCGGTGTCGTGAGGCGAGGATCCAGTTGTGAACCGAGGGCCTCGTCGGCAGGAAGTTCGGCGTAGAAGGTATGGATGCCTGTCTCGGTGGGAGTGAGCAGACCATTTGAGATCTGGGCGGGAGAAAAAGTTCCCACAAGGACGCTGTCATCATCCTCGTCGTCTATAAAGAACGTGGTTCCGATGGTGAGTGACTCTCGCTGTGGCTTTGTGGTTGACAGCGAGTGCGAGCGTCGCTTGGATCGGGACGAGAGCAGTGATCCTCGTTGGGTAGAAAACGCGGACGATGGAGGAGTCTGCGCAGTCATGGCCGCTGGAAATCCAAACTCAATTGCCTCGTCGAATTTCGCAGCCGACCCCAAGTACAGCTTCAACTTCAGACGTGTAGCAGGATCGCTGACATGGGTGGCTTCTGGGTCGATGGCTGGTACCGCCGGAATGTCATCGTCAGACGCCATATGTCGCCGCGACCAGCGTCGCTCATATAAAGAAGGTTGTGAAGGTGCCAAGCTGGAGGCTGCAACCGAGAACGAACGAGCAGGCCCAGGTTGTGACTGCGAAGACACCGATGGCTGACGATAAGCTTTCAGGCCACCGCATGATTTGCCCCTGTCCAGGGACGGACGCAGCCGAGGCGACGAGAAGTTGGTCACCGTGCGCTTGCGCTGCGCAGGCGTGTCGTTGCTGGTTGAGGTCGAGGGTCGGCGTGGGACGTTGGCGGCTTCAGCAATGTGTACATGATAGTCATCTTGGGCCATGTCGTCGCCAGAACCCGCGTCCAGAGCTTCGAAATTATCGAATGCCGCGTCTCGAGCGTCCAGCGGTGTATCAATGACTTCGTCAAATGTACTGTCGTCGCCCTCGCCGTCCGAGTTGCTGCTCAAGGATGGCAAACTGCGATTGGCGTGGCGTCCACCCAACCGATAGAAGATGTCCTCTGCCGTGTCAGAGACGTGGTGTGCTTGATCACCCGAGGCGTAATGATAACGCTCTTCGTAGGTGAAGTGGTTCCTCTTGATCTTCTCGGGCAGGTTCTGGAACCAGGCTGATTCGGCCTCGGTAACCTCACGTAGTGGCAAGTCCACAGGAGGCTCCCGAGCCTGCCGATTGGCGGCGCGATGGAAGCGAGAGGACTTGACGAAGCTGTACTTGTAAGGCTGACCGGTCTTTGGGCGCACCGAAGTCATTGCAGAGTCTGGGACCTGGCCTTGTGCATAGCGTAGTCGTTCAGCTGTAGAGAAGCACTGGAGAATAGTCAGCATGCAGGACCAGATATAGATGCGGACAGGTAGTGGTTGTGGCGCGTGACCCCAAAAGGGATAGAAGACCGTACCTTTCTCTTGATCGTAGGAGGTAAAGCTTGAAAGTCAGCATTGGTTGGGGAGAAGATGGCGTTTCTGGAGGAGTCCATATTGGGCGAGGGTCACACAAAAGAGGACTCTAATCGGCTTCGGGTTCCCGGTTGAGAGTCATGAGCACCAAGTGGGTAAAGGTTGGAGTTGCATAGAGCGAGCGACTGAGTTTGTGGCTTGCTGAGTGGGACTGCAACAAGACGTAGAACAGACAGCAGAAGCAGCAGATGAAGGGAACTGCCGGCAGATGTATGGTCAGCAAGGCGCAGGAGTGGTTCGCTGCGGGTCACTGCAAGCGGCTGCAGGCCGATTGAGGTGTGTATGATTAACGGGCGGAGGTCTGGATGCGGACGCCAGTGGAGACAGGCAAACGGGCCGTCCAGGGTCGAAGGTAGGTGTGGAAGTGGTGATGTGAGTGGGCGTGAGGGATGGCAAGATCTGGAGGTGGAGCTGGAAGATGGACAGCAAGTGTTTGGCTTCTCCAATCAGGATGCCGGGCAATCAGAGGCAGAGGCGGACAGGGATCCGATCTGGCGGGTTTGACTAGTAGTGGTGAATTGGTGGGAGTCGGGACTGGGAGTGGGTGACGGGTAATAAACACAGGAGCAGATGCAGGTCAAGATCAAGGCCGCGGGTCGCGTTGAAGCTGATGCGTCCACCAGATTGACGAATTCTGCTTAGCCACGCGCCGGGAAGAATGCCGATGGGCGAGCAGGGGCAAGGGCCTCGAAGCCAGATGGGAAATTGGTGGAGGTGCGACGAGAATGGACCAAAGGTGGAGAGAAAAGCGTATGTACAGCTAGCGTCTGGCCTCGCGGCAGATCGATCGAGTAATACGTAAGTAGCGACTACAGTAGTATCTACCTGATCACCAGGAACACGACTCATTCGGCATGTGCTGCCCTTGCCCACCAGACCAATAACATCGCCGCCTCCAGACGCTCGCAAGCATGCTCATGGCCCGCTGCAACGTGTGAAGGGCTGCCCAACAGCTCAGCATCGGCATCCGTAGCATGCTACTGGAAGTTCCGCGAGTGCTGCGCCGCCATCGCATCCGCCGCAGCCGACGCTGTCAAGCCGTCAAGCTGTTTTGACGACTGCTCCAAAAGCAGTTCTTGCTGCCGCCCACCTGCGCCCGCCGTGATTGGGCCATTTGCATCGATCCAGGGGGTTCCGCCCTACCCACGCCCGTGGTTGTGTCGCTATGACCATGTGCTGGGCCCGGCTCCATTCTCACGAGACCAAACTAACATCGCGCTCTCTGCGGTGACAACTCCTGCCAGTGCTGTACTGTTGTAGTCAGCATCCCCTTGGCCTTGTCGTCGCCCTACGCCGTGCCGCTCTGCTCCTATTTTGCCTCGTCGGATCGTCAGTGCCGGACTTGGCTCGTCGACTTTGCAGCCCCCGAATCCGTCACTAGACGACGATTTCATCTTGCCCTCGGCCTGGCACCATGCTGCACAGAGTTAGCCTCGAGTGCCCAGTGCCAAGCTGGGACATGGGCCATGCTTCCAGCATGATTTGACGGCTTCGGCGTTGTTGCGCAAACCTTGTTTTATTGCAGAACCGAAAAGTGTTGGACTTCGTCAGTCGTCACGCCGGCCCGCACGGTTTTATCTCTTCCGGCGCAGATGATCGTACTTTGACAAGACACGAGGCAGCTAACAGCATCACATCGAGAATCCCTTGCACGCAACGCGTCAAAGCGCTAGCTAGCCAACGCCTCTCCTGATTATTATGGATGCAAAATCATGCTGGGCAAGAGTACGCGCCGTACAGCAACTCGCACCAGACCAGGATCTTGCTGTGTACTGCACGAAGTAGCCACTCTTTGCCCCAGGTAGCCGTCCAGAAAATCATGCAAGCGCTTCGCAAGGAACCGGAGGTCCAGCATCCTCGCATTGTTGCCCCTCTCAGAGGATGTGACCTCCGCCTCTACCGGGCCCCAAGCTTCTCAGCTCTGCTGTCCGTGGGTACGTACTGTAGCAGTAGTGGTGGTGGTGGTGGGGTTATGAAGTAGTGTATCATTCCGATCCGGGGGGACGGGAGCCCTTCGGGAACAGCCCTGGGCCAAGGTAATGAGTGTGATGCAACGTGAGGGCAGAAAATGCACTCGCTTTTTGTTGGCCAGACACATCGTTATTCTCGTCTGTCGTGATACTTTGCAAGGCATGGCTGAATGACGATAGTAACGGGCTTTTCTCATAGAGACTGCGGACGGCCTTGAATGGAGCTTCCTTGTTGCACAAAACAGCTCCACTCGACGTTGTGTTCCCGACGGCGCACAGGCTGCATGCTTGCTCGGGCCTTTCCATCTGGCCGTTTCCCTGCTGGAAGCCAGCCGACAAGGTGCATTTCCCCAGTGACCAACAGGAGAGCTCGATCTGGCACATTTTTGGATAATGCAAACACGTGAGAGGCTCAGATGAGTGCCATTTGATTTCAAAGCTCGGACGGGAAACGAAGTGCTACAGCTTGGATCTCATCCTGCACGGATGGCGTGGCAAACACGCAAGCATGCCATGTCGAGTCGACGGCCCGCCAACTTGCCGGAACGTGCACCGAGGTAGGAGGCAAGGCGTGTGCTTGCTGAGTATAGAAGCCCCTGTCTCAGAACAGCCGAGGATGAGAGTTATGAGATGCTCCGATCTAGGGGAGGTACGAGTGTAGGTTTGCACATCAGATCTGGGTGCGCCAGGTCCAGCAAGATCTGGCTTGGCAGGAGATTCGATCGGACGAGAAGAAGCAACGCCCAGACGTGGACGCGATGATGTGCCTGTCTTGCATCCAAAACCCCTCCGAGGAAGGCGCGACGGTGTATGTATGTAGAAGCGCAGCGCCGAGCAAGGAGATCGCCAGGGCAGCTGCCGTAAGCAGGCTAGCAGCATCGCTGGAGCCGAAAGAACGGGCAGCCGCGACCGTGGAAACCGCCTTTTGCTGCGGACATCATGTCCGTGCCTGCCCTTGACAAACGCGAGGACAGAGCTCGGCAGAGTCACGTGTATTTCCGTTTTCGGGTCTCCTTTCCCCAATGCCATCCTCGGCCGCCTTCAACTTCCTCCTTTTTGAATAGACTCGACGCCTCCTGCAGCTCCTGTCCCCGGTACGGCGCGATTGAGCGCCGTATTCGCCTTCGCCATCTTGACCGGCTGTATGTCGCCATCTCACAACGTGCTCGTTCTTCAATCTTGCCTTTCGCGGAACTTCTCGAAGACGTGCTGCACAATCTCAACACAACTACATGCCATGTCGGCTGTGCCGGATCACAAACATCATAATATGCGAGCGGCATCATTGGCTGAGACATGAACCGTGCCCGCGTGGATCATCGTCTTCTCGCGAAGTAGCTTGCCGGCAGTGCTGAAGACTAATGCAGGTCTGTGTTTCTGTTTTGTTGCGACTTGCGAGTTTTCCCCCTGGTCAAGGCCCCATCGCCCAACAAGGATCATCCTGAGCACTCGGTCACGCTGCTGCGATAGGCTTGAGTCTCATACCGTGCTCCTTTCCGTCCTCCGCCGTGAATCGGTTACATGTCCATGAACAGACAATTCTTTGCCGCAGTCGTCTAGCTCACACAGGTATCTTGCTGCTGGCTTGCCTTGGAAATGAGCGGTCAAGCATGCATGCACAGAGGTCGTGATGCCTGCGACCCCACTGCATGTCGCACGGCAATGCGGTCCAACCACGTGTACCCGCTTCATGACACTTGATCCGCTGGCGACGGCAGACGATAGCTACCAGGATCTATGCTCAACGGCAAGACACCACGAAACTCGACCATTTCTGCGTGGGCCGGCGTGGGACCACTCCACAAGATCTCCACCGTCCAGCCGCTATGCAGATCTTTGACACGCTACCAGCGTCCAGGGCTCGGAGCGGCGTGTTGCTCGTTTACCCATCCGCATCCTGAAACCGGCCGATTTGGCCGCTTCATCTTCACTCCGCAAATGCGTGCTCAGCTCTGTCAGCGCATCCTCCATCCTTCGCGCCATCCGCTCTTCACTGGAGGTCTGCGTTTGCCGCTGTCATTAGTCGGTCTGTGCCGTGCCGTCTCAGACCGTCTCTGAAGCTCAGCCGCTTTGCAAATCGCGAGAGGCTTGTGATGGCGCTCACTGCTATACAGCGAGAGTCCGGCTGAGCTATCCAATCATACCTTTAGCGCGTGAGGGCTTTCGACCGCACATGGCGTCTCCGGATTTCTCGCGCAATCAGCATCAATGATTGGGTCTCAGCCTAACTCATGTACGCGCTGAGCGGGGTCAGAGATAACGATCCGACAGTGCATGCGAGAAAAAACTGCTTAGAGGCCGGCCGCTTCTCGACGTCTTTTTTGCCCTTTGTAACATTGCTTACTACAGTATCAGATTTGCAGTTGAATGACAGGTTTGGATTCGAGTAGGCCGTCTTTTTCCGAGTGACCCTAAAGTAGCATCTTGCCCGCCTTCGGGACTTCGGTGCAACTTCGGCAGTGGGCAATTGTTGACCTTTCGCCACCAGTCGACTCCACCCTGCCTTCAAGTGAAGAGTCGGGCCATCATGATCGCAGCACTGAAGCAAACCATCACTGGAAGATTGCTTTAGAAGTGTTGTGTGGCGCACCACTGACCCTCTGAGTTCGAGTCGCTGACTTTGAGTCTGAGTTGGCTTCAAAGACGAAGTATAGAAAAATTCCAAGCAACGTCTGACCTGCCAATCTCGCGTGTTTCGCATCTCGATAATTCTACTGTTGTCTTTCAATCATTTCACATGCGATCCTCGTGTCAAGCGCGTTGCTGTTCATGCCCCGCCTTGTATGCTGTACCCTGGTTGTGCTGAAACGCCAATCCAGGGCTCGGAGAATCCTTTCTGTAAGCCTCGCTACAGAACACAACAGCACACCGTGACTTGCTCTGGCCCCCGCCATCACCATCGCCGTCTGGCCCAGCTGTCGCTCTCTCGCTATACCAGCCTTCACTGGTGTCCATGGTCTACCAGTGTTTGGTTTCCGGCGGCTCTAGTGTTCCACCTCTCGCTTAGGGCTTTGGGACTTGCCGTTTTACCACGTTTCAGGTAAAGCGTGGCCTGATTTTTGGACCACAAACCAGCTACCATGGCTCTCGGTCTGCCGAGCCCGCCATCACGAGGGCGAGTGGGTATTCCTGTTACTGGTGGCGTCTGCCTTATGCGACAGACCGAGCCGTCAAGAGCTTGACCTAGTAAATATAATGAAATGCCGGAAGTTGTGCACACCAGGTCATCGGACCAACGCCGAGACAACCACCGCCTGACAAAGTTAGGTTTGACACATCGCGGCGGTGCCGCTTTTGTGAATATAGAGGTGAACGGCTGGCCGCCGCACTGGATGAAGCTCCTATTCCAAGCTGGGCAGGACTTCTCTTTCCGAGTTTATATTGGACTACTGTAAGCTGGGATAGAGGTGGGAGGGAATGACGACCGGCGAACGAATTTCCAGACGCATGAAAAAAAGTTTTCTGTTATCATGGACACCCTTCTGATGCTCTCATTGGTATACTGAAGAAGGTCTTGAGAAAATCCCATTTTGTAAACCTGATATTCGAGGCATGGCTGGATGCGAACCCAGGTGAATCGATGAGAAAGGTCAGCATCATACACGTAGTAGGGACCTAGCATTATCTGATATCTGTGTGGTGAAGGCCGTCGCTGAGTCCGTGTGGTTGCCCAGCCAGCGGGCGCACTTGTTGACAACACGTGTCGCACAGACCACTCAGATCCTCGAACTTCGCGCTCCGCCGAAGCACTCAAGTCCAGCTCGACTTACGTGCATCGCTTCCTTTGCGCCACTAACCATCCACAGCAGCTTTTTGCTTTTGCTTTCTTTTGCTCTTTGCTTGCATCGCGCGGTACATCAACTTGCAAGAGCAATGTTATAACGCCACGGGAACAATAAGCAAAACGGCTACGAGTTTGGAAAGCTGGCCGAGAATAATACTTTCACCACAACGCGCAAATACGTACAATTACGAACGACCGTAGATGGCTTCTACAGCATCGCCGACCCCGCTGGGAGCTTCCAAGAGGTTACCGACGAGGATGACGCGTGGTAATGGAGGAATGCAAGGGAATGTCGGGGGATACGTGAATGGAACGGCGAGTCTGAGGCGCGGATCACCTCTTGCAAAAGTCAACGCGATGGATATACCCGCAACTGGTACTCTGGCTGTTGCCGTCAGCGACGACGATTCTTCCGACGACGAAGCTGTCGCAGCGCCAGTGTTGAGTGCAGCCGCGGAGGAGATCCTGGGCGGCCGAACTGGCGGGAATTCCAAACCGAACAGTGGCATGCGCGCCGCTCACGTTAGGAACTATGCCGAGTACGCTGGGGGGAGCCCGGTCGCCATGGCCTCACGAGAGCGCGAACGAGAAAGAAGCGCGGTCAGACAGCGATCGGAAAGCCCGGAAGTGGCTGCTGCGGTCACCAAGAGAAGTCCGAGAATCGTCAAGGTTACCCACAGTCCAGGATCGGTGATGAAAAGGACCAGAAGCGTGAACACGGGTGGCATTGCGGACAGTCCAGCGGCTGGCAAGGAAGAAAGGAGAGACTACAAGACGCCGGCACCACGGCCAAAAAGCTACACAGGAAGTGGGCGCGGAGATGACAATGATAGCCCCATTAGAGGGTCAAGGCGGCCAGAATCAGGAGAACTCAGACATGAGCACTATAGCAGCGGCAAGAGTGCTGGGTACTCAGGTTCGGCCGAGGAAAACAGACGAGACGACAATGCGTATCACACGACAAGAGAACATGGAGTCCAGAGTTCATTACGCATCAAGCGAATTGGCCAGACAGGCACCTTCTTGAGAGGCCCAGCTAGGCGAGGTATGATCAGACGGCAGAGCGAGGAAGATCAAAGTCCGCTACAACGCAACAGCCACTCCGGTGATGAGCAATATGGGTCTGCTGAAAGGGCAAGTCGCATGCATGAGAGTCCTGTAGCCGAACACCTTGCCTCCAAGGTCCGTTTCGCAGCAGCCCAGGAACGACCAACAACCACAGATGAGCCCCAAGCTGAAGGCGAGCCGATGGCGGAAAGGCAAACCCCCCATGGACCGAGACAACCTTCACACCCAAGCTCTTCTGCTCATAGGAGAGCTACATATGTACCAGATCCTCAGAACAACCACCAAAACCACCATCATCAGCAAAATAGCAAGCCTCCGTCACATAGCGACAAGGAAAACGACTTGCCTTCGTTATTGGGCAGCCATAAGCCATCTCCGGTTGAAGTTTTTTCTGACTTGCCCCCGAAAACTGCCCCTGTAACGATAAAGCCACCAGAAGCTGCCTCAGAACAACGTCCTGCACTGGCCTCGAAAACAACCAACACTCCTCTCCGACCAGCACCTCCACCGCCGAAGATGAACGTTGTCGATACAGCTACTGTCGCAGCGGGGGCAATGGCCTCGAAAAGAAGCAAGAAAACAGCAGTGGCAAGTATGACTGTGAATGGCAGGAGATATACACGTCTTGATTGCATCGGACGTGGTGGTTCCGGAAAGGTCTTCAGGGTCATGGCAGAGAATTACAAGCTGTATGCTCTCAAGCGCGTGTCTCTGGAAGGCATGGACGAAAACGCTATTCATGGCTTCAAAGGGGAGATCAAACTTCTCGAGAAGCTAAAGGAAAGCGACCGAGTCGTGCGTCTAATCGACTTTGAGATCAACGACGAACGACAGACCCTCACCGTCCTGATGGAAATGGGCGAACTCGATCTCAAGAAAGTGCTCGACCCGCACGTGGATGAGCAGACGGGCAGGTTTGATGCCACCTTCACGAGGTACATCTGGCGCGAGATGCTCGAGTGTGTGCGCGCCGTGCACGAATACGACGTCGTTCACTCGGATCTTAAACCGGCAAACTTTGTCATGGTGCAAAGTCGACTCAAGCTCATCGACTTCGGCATCGCCAACGCCATTGCCGACGACACCGTCAACGTGCACCGAGAACAACAGATAGGAACGCCAAACTACATGGCTCCAGAAGCACTCGTCGACACCAATGCGCACGCACGAGGCGTCATGGGCGTCAGCAAGCTCATGAAGCTTGGCAAGCCCAGCGACGTGTGGTCCCTTGGCTGCATTCTCTACCAAATAGTCTACGGCAAGCCTCCGTTCGGGCACATCACGGCCACGCACAGCAAAGTCATGGCCATCATCAGCGACAAGCACCCCATATCGTTCCCCGAAAAGGGTCTCGGCGATGTGCCGGTCCCGGTCGGTCTGCTCCGGACCCTCAAAAGGTGTCTCCAACGAGACCAGAAAATGCGGCCTACAGTGGACGAGCTTCTGGGAGAACGAGACCCGTTCCTGCATCCGGATGCGGAGGGTTTGATTCCGCTGAGCGAGGAGTTGCTTGGCATGATTCAGCGGAAGCTCTGCAGTGTCATCAAGCAGCGAGGCGGCGTGCCGGATGATGGGGAGCTGGCTCTGTGGCAGGCGAACATGTTCGAGAATGTGAGGATCGCGATTCGGGAAGGGAAGGTGACGGTCTAGGACAAGCTGGCCTTTGCCGAGAGCATTTATTAGGCGAGTTGAATTACACTGTATATAGGCCTTTCAGCGCGGCGTTTGGGTTGAAGAGTCGCTACTTCATACTTCGTTGCATCAGCGGCGGTGAAGCTCTTTTTTTTGGGGGGGGGGCACTGATATCGAGGCAATTGATGAGTTGCATTTGTGTTACTTGAACATGGAAAGTTTTTCAACTAGCCCGCTCCCGTGTTGTACAGTGCTACTCTTCACCAGTGCAGTCCGTGTGTACAGAGTCACGGGTGCATGTATGAACAGGGATTGGCTCAGGCTGTATTCATGAGACCGAATCGTCCGATAACATTGAAGTTCCATCCATCTATAACCCAAAATCGAAAACACTCAACAGGTCATTTGGTGCCATCAATATCATAACATCGTGAACATTACATGCATGCCATGCCAAGTCTTCCAAAAGGAAAAAAAAACAAAACAAATCCAAGCCCAAGAGACTCGCTCAAACGACAGCCACCACACAAGCGAATTCCCAACTTGCTGTCCAACAAGCAGCCAAAAAAAATCAAAAAATCTCATCACGCTTCCGTACCAGCACCAACCCCCTCCCTCTTCCTCTCCCTCAGCTCCCTCTCGCGATCCCGCTCCGTCGGCTCGCTGAACGCCTCCAACAACCTCACCAGCCCGGCGTGCTCCTCCCTGACCCTCACCGCCGCGGCCCTGAGCTTGCCGCGCTCCTCGCTGGCGCGCTCCTTGTCCACGTGCCAGTCCCGCTTGACCCGCTTGTAGTCCCTGCGCGCCTTGCTCAGCTCCGCCTCGACGTCCCTGTACTGCTCGTCGAACTTGGCCTCGAGGTTGCGCTCCAGCTCGGCCAGCGCCTTCTCATGCCGCCGCGCCGTCGAGCGAGCTTCCTTCTCGGCCTCGGCTTTGGCTCGCGCTTCGGCTTCGGCCCTCGCTTCGGCCTTTGCTTTGACGCGTTCCTCGTCGAGGAGTTTGGCGGATTTGGACTTTTCTTCGGCGAGCGCGGCCGCCAGGTCGGAGAGTTCTTTCGAGTGTTTTTTGCGGGCTTCCTCGAGCGCGTGGGCGCCGTGCTTGCGGGCTTCGTCGAGGTCCTTGGCCCAGATCTTGCGGGATTCTTCGAGGCGGGCGTCCTTGTTGCGCAGCGCGGCTTCGAGGTCGGATTTCTCGCGTGCGAGGGTCTCGTTCAGGGTGCGGAGGCCGCCGGAGTTGCCGGGCCCGCTGGCGGCGGCTGCGGCCGCGACGAGGGCGTTGCGTTCTCGAGCGTGGGCTTCGGTGGTCTCGCGGAGACGAGCTTGCAGAGAAGCTTCGATGGTCTTCTTGCTCTCCAGATCCGAGACCAGGTTCCGGAGTTGAGTCTCAAGGGATGCGATTTGGCGATCCGAGGTGGCTTTGGCGTCCTCGAGTTCTTTGGCTTTGCGACGGGTCGCTTCTAGCTCGATTTGGACCAAATCGTTCTTCGTCTCCACGGGACTCGACGCTTTGCTGCCATTGCTGGTGCTGTTACGCTTGAAGGTGACCAGGTCGTCTTGAAGGTCTTTGTACTGCTCCTGTAGGTTTCCAATCTCAAATCGCATCTTGTTGCGTTCGGCCACATGTGTTTGTGTCTTGGCCGTCAGCTCTTTTTCGAGCTCCTCGATACGTATATCTTTTTGCTTGAGAAGTGCTTCCGCATGGCCGTCCTCACCGGCGCCGCTGGTGAGAAGCTTCTGTTCCTTGTGATGGCTGTGATGGCCGGTGACCTCCTCACAGCGACTGAGCAGAAGCTGTAGATCCGGCAACGCGGTTTGAATGCGCGATAGCAGGTCTGTCGTGTCATCCTGTGGACTAGTCCGTCCTGTGGCAGTGTGGCCATGGCTGGCAACGGTCTCCCGGTCCCCACTACCTTGGGTGTACTGTGACTCAGCACCAGCAGAGGCCATCGACAGACGATGGTGCCGATATGGTTCCAGAGACTGGTTGTAGTATGGACCGAGCGGATGCCGTGGCATATCATAGCGAGGCTCCTCATAACGCGGCTCGTACATATATTGAGGCGGAGGCTGAGGAGCTTGCGGCGGCGGCTGTTGCATGTGCTGCATGGGTGGATTGTAGTATGCACGGGGATCCTGCATGGGGTAAGGGTACATGGGCATCGGCTGCGCAAGCTGAGGTACATTGCTGGGGTGCAACGGAGTTGGTGGAGTGAAGGCTCTGCTGATGGACGGCGATGGAGCCGGCGGCTGGGAGTCCCCGGATAAATTCCTCTGCAACTGTAGCATTGACATCGACATGTGCTGAGGACTGCCGTGGACGGTTTCGGCATCGTCCCTCGCATCAGCTGCCTCAGGCGTGAGTGGCCTGGACTGAGCCTCGTGCACATGAGAGACGGCTGCAGCTGTAGAGGCTTGTGGAGCGGCGGGAGCAACAGGCGCGGCGACTGCAAATGAAGCGACAGGAGATGTAATTGCAGGCTGTCGTCTGATCGTTTGTGGCGATTGGACAGGCTCCTTCTTATGCTGCGGCGTGGCATCGTCGCTTTCGGAGTCAGTGTGTTGCTGAACATCGTGTTTAGCTGGGGTAATAGGGGCTGTCATGGCGGGCTGCCTCCGGATGACCGGAGGCGGAATAGTGGACTCCTTCTTAGGTTGAGGAGTAGCATCCTCGTCTTCAGTGTCCAGATACTGTTGGAGTGCTAGAGGTGTTTCCAGTGTATATTGGTAGCCGGCACCTGGTGCAGGATTGACCACCTTCATCTCGGGGCTTCGAGGAGACAAGGGAGAGTTTTCACTGTCAGATGCTGAAGAAACGTTCGTCTGTTCTTGAGCGATATTGGGCTGGCTGTATATGCCAGCGGCGGTCGGGTTAGTTTTGGAAGGTGGAGAGCGTCTGTCACTTCCTCGAGAGGAGGACTGCTCCTTTGCTGCCCGACGTCGTTCACTATCCACTCGGTGGCTCGTTGGGCGGCGGCTCTCGCTTTCCCCGCGAGGCCGCCTCGTGCTGCCCTTGGCAGTGGAGGAGTTTGTAAACAGAGACGGCATTGTCACGGTAGAACATGGTACGGAAGAATGGAGGACGTTGTTGCGGTTGTCGTGCGATCGTGGTTGTTGAGATTGCTGGAGGTCACTTGCGGCTTGATGCTAGACAGACACCAAGGGTAAGCACAGTGTATCAGATACAATTGACTGGATGAACACTAGTAGACGGTCTGCCGGGAAATAAGAGATGAAGGTAACAATCAGGCAGGATTGACAGGCAGAGAAAAGAGGAAGAGACCAAAAGAAAAATGGCTTGTTGGCTCATCAAGTACCTGCATAAGCTCGGTTTGGACGGCGTCCCCAGAACCAGAAACCGTGACGGCCGGCGTCAACGTGGCAACAAAGTTTTCCTCGAGGAGAACTCTCCAGGCAGGCGCTAGAGAGTTGAGGCAATTGGACTGAACTCTGGTCCGGCTGAACAGACAGCTGGTCGTTGGAAGCCAATGGGTACACGGCGGACACGTTTCTGGAGCGAGCAGGCGGGGAGGTAATACAGGAGAAATCATGAGGAGCAGAGAAGAGCGAATGGAGATGACGTTGGAGCCTTGGGCAGAGGAGATGCATGAAGCTGCCCTACAAGATGCGAGCAGGGAGCAAATGAAGGGCAAGGAGGTGCAGCTGGTGCTGCATTGCTGCCCGACACATGCTTTTTAGCTCCTTTTGCGACGCCGCCAGCACAGCAAACATGACGCTCAATGGCACGTAAAACAACGCTAAGCGCGCGAGAATGCCCGGCAGCAAGTTTGTCGGCGTAATAACAACTTGTTCTGCAGAGCGATGACTGTGTTAAGCAGTCTTCGGAAATGGTCGTGCTTTGCTGCTGCCGTCGGTGATGGGATGCAGCTGGAGTATTGGGCCGACATATGGGTGCGTGATAGATGATCGTGGTGCCCAATCGCTCTCGAGAGGATCAATGTCAAGGATGATGGAGAGGTAAATACGAATCAATGCGAAACCAACCGGTGCAAATACACTCGCGTGACCGTGTTGCAGGCCGAACCGCAGTCCGGATGATGAAGATGGCGGGAAAGGGTCCAACGCTTCCGCCGTCCATTCTCCGTACATCGACCATGGCCTGTAAAGGTCACCTTCTCCTACCCGTTGACTGGCTACCATCTGCCGGCCCGCTACATGCAAGTCATACCATCTTGAACCATGTATTCGTCTACAACTAGTTTAGAGGAAGATTCAACACGCTCGCCGATTTCGGCCGATTTTCCAATATTCACTCGAGATTTGATACTTGATCGTTGTCGGCTTCTTCCATGTGGATGATCATTTTGGTTTGTGATGATGAATGAATATACTTAACCATGCTTTGTTGAATTTAGGGACGAATTCTTCGATCTGGCGGCAAGTCAGAAAGCCAGGTCCACCGCGGTCCATCTTCCTCGACACCGTTGCCAGTGCCCTCCGAGAACCTCACCTCACACGGGCAGTCTTAGTGTACGACTTCCATACACCATGGGGTTGAGTTATCCTCGGTAGCTGACTTGGCAGGACATGCATCCTGCTCTGGGTACAGTTTCGTCCTCGGCTCGTTGTGTGCTCATCGGTACACGCTCATGGCATATAGCGAGCATGCTCCAAGAAACCCTCATTCTGTCGCAGACTTTCGATATCGGCGTCCTTTAGACAAATAAACAGCACAACCTCGCCGTCCTTGGCTTTCGGCAACAAATAACCCAGACCTTCGAACGGGATAAACTGAGGTCTTCGAACTGCCATTGGCGACCCCAACCCGAGACCAAAATCCATGTCAGCATGATCAAACTTGATCCACGAGCTGAGCATAATGTCCACATCCAAGTTGAAGTTCACCGCAAAGGCGATCTTTGTCTTGTCCTTTGCTCGTGCTAATGCCGTGAGCAACGCACGGGTGTCTTGGACAATAGTTGACGTGTCGGGGTCGACTGCGGACCGCATCTCCGCGGCTATGTGACCCAGGGGTGCAGACGACAGGGCACCCAAATTATTATGATGATAGACCAGGGTCTGCATCATTCCGGGGTAGTTCGATGCCAGGCCGAAAAAACGACGCATATCGACAGCGCGGGATGTTTTGCATGGCATATCTGCGGTGTGCCGCCGAAGCCGAGCTTTCGAGATCGACTGCCAGATGAAGGCCGTCAAGGCATCGTCGGTAGACACGAATTTGGTATTTTTTGGCTTAGTTGCTGTGGCACGATTCTTCAGTGCGGCCTGTGACTCTGCAGAAAATGCAAAGGATGCCCACCGGATTGTTGACACATCTCTTTTGCTGGGATGGACTACGGCTGCACCAGCAGCTGGCAGGCTCACGCGTTCGTCTTCATCGTCGAGAAGAAGGACGAGGTCCTTGCGCGACGTGTTTCCGATCCTGAGGTCCTCATCAGTGAACGCATCACCCCGACAAGCTTTGGACAGTAGCCGCATGACCATCTCTTGTCCAACCATGTCCATCGTCTGATGCTGAGCATTGAAGACAAGTATCAATCCGCCTTTGATAAAGTTGAGCTGCATCAGAAAGCACGGCGATGTCGCCCAAGGCTGTTCGCCCGAAGTCCCAGGAATCGTGTTGCGAGGCGCGATCTTGCTCTCGTCCAGCATACGAAAAGGAAAGTCGGCTTCTTTCAGTCGCGCAAATGACGGCATTGTTGGAGCTTGATGATCTTGATCGTGATACGCAATGCTGAGGTGTGGGCTAGAAGCTCGAGATTTGATTTTGAAGGTGCCGGTAATGCCTTCGCTAGCACCTTCACACATAACCTGACCGCCAACCCAAGGGAACGCTCTCCCAAGTTTCTGCAGACCAAGCTGGAGTCTTGCAATGATGTTTCTTTGGTTAAGAGCAGAATCATCTTCGAGCGGGTATAGCAGTGCAATTTGAGTGTAAATACCGAGACCAGGCTGCTGGCCGAAGACGTCGATGTCCATATCAACGTCCGCCGGTAACGGATCTTCCGTATTGTAAGCGATAGGCATCGTGAATTCTGCCCACGAGAACCAGGTTGAAATGCTCGTTATTCAGGAATAATGGTGCAGCGTCTTTGCTGAGGCGCGAGAGCAGGATGAACACGGGACAAGAATCACATCCAGACGTACTATTGAAGTTCTCGGTATGTTAAAAGTTCGGCGTGGGGGCCTGAATCTGTAGACTTTTACGACGGAATGATCAAGTATGAGCCATCCGCTTACCTAGGCAGTCTGTTCCGTTCAGCCTCGCGTGGGCTCAACCGGTCGCTCCAGAGTCCATTGTTATGTGCGGCGACAGCGGCTTGCGCTACAGTTTATGTTGGTGAATATCCATTCAGAGTCGTCTGGAGATTGATCATCTAGTATTGTTTCCTTCAAGGTGTTCCCACAAGGTTCGTTTGTGGTTGACGAGAAGATGCTTCGCGCTTGGAGGGCGGCAAACGCCACGCCGCTCCATCACGCCACCTCAACCAGGCACTGCGAAATTAGAACCTTTCTTCACTCACCAACCAGATGAGATCGATTCAGAATCTTATCGATCACAACCTACAAACGATTGCATGATCAGAAATTTCCTGCCACCGCCTTGGTCGTTTTCGTCATCGATCTGGTCCTCATTGATCAGCGCGTACTATACAGCACTAAGACGACCCTGAAGACGACTCTTTCACACATTTCATTAAAAGATATCACCATTCCTAGTCTCACCGCGACTCAAAATGGCTCCGCGACATTTCACCAACCCAGCACCACGCACCGAGAGTGCCCGCCAGGCAGTCCGTTCCTTCTACTGTGAGCTATGTGACAAAGGCTACGCTCGCATGAACGAATTCGAAGCCCACGAGGGCTCCTACGATCACCAACACAAGAAGCGTCTCAAAGAGATGAAGCAGATGCAGAAAGATCCCAATGCCGTCGACAAAGCTCGCCGGGCGGAACGCAAGGCAGATGAGAAGAGCGGCTTGATCAGTATCAAACCCGTGAAGCTGGACTTGGGCCCAGGAAAGACGGGCGGCGGGTTCAAGAAAGGCGGGTTCAAAAGTGCCTTTGGAAAGACTGGGGTCAAGAAAGAAGACGACGGCAGCGGCGAGCAGGTCTCAGCATCCATCCCCGGGTTCAAGAAGGTCGGCGACTCGAGCCGCTCCGAAGCGGCCGATCCTCGACCCCAGAGCGGTGGTGATGAAGGCAGTGAGACAGAGCAAGACGAGCTGGACTACTACGATCCCAGGAAGCCCACAGATTGCTGGCCCGGCTGCAAAGGTCTAACCGAGCTTCATTCATGACGGTGATGCTCGGGTCTCAGCTAGCTAAGCTAGAGGCGGCTCCTTTGGGCCGCCCACTTCTCATCTCATCTTCGCTTCTCGACTGCCTCTCTGAGCTTCGCGATCACGTCCTTGGGACTCTTCGCCCCGAACACTGCGCTGCCGGCGACGATGACGTTCGCGCCCGCGTCGGCTGCGTCGTCGATGGTGCCTTCCCCCAGACCGCCGTCTACTTCGATGTTGAGGTCGGGATACTTTTCTCGGAGAGCTTTGACTTTGGGCAGTTCCGAGGCCATGAACTTTTGGCCGCCGAAGCCAGGCTCGACGGTCATGATCAGGACCATCTATTCGCACAGATCAGCATTCGCAGGGCCTCGGTGGGCGAAAAGCGTCTCATTGTGAGGGGGAAATGACTCACGTCTGGTACTTCGTCCTTGTTGGGATTTGCGAGGATATCCCACAGAACATCGACGGAGGTCTTGGGTTTGATGGCGATGCCGGCGAGAATGCCTTGCGCATGGATATACTTGATCAGGGCTTTGGGATTCGTCGGCGGGCCCTCCTTATCTTCAGGCTTCTCGGCCGCTATCGAGCTGATAGCAGCCTCGTAATGGAAACAGTAAAGATCACAACCTGCTTTCACAAAATCCTTCACCCACTTGTGTGGCTATCAATTCAACCTCCAGTCAGCTTTTCTGCTTTTCCCGAAAGTCTCCTTTCAATCAAGCAATACATCAAGCATGTAAGAGCTGCTCTCGGTATCGATGCACGACTCACCTCCGCAATCATCATGTGGCAGTCAAACGTCCCCTTTCCGTGCTGCTCCGTCGGTCGATCGACATGCGGCCTAATCTTCGTGACAACCGGGGCGCCAAAAGTCATATTCGGCACAAAGTGGCCGTCCATGATGTCGACATGTAGCCAATCGGCGCCATTGGCGATTGTATCTGAGCACTCGGTGCCCAACTTGCCAAAGTCGGCAGATAAGATGCTGGGCGCGATGATCGCTGGTGGTGCCATGTCGCACGTACGAGCGCTCAGGGGTCCGGGGTCAAATTAGGTAGCCGGTATAGAATTGTTTTTTAAGCACTGCAAAACGAAGGTACGAATTGCCGACAGCTGTCGACGCGAAACGTGTCAGAGATGATCTGCAATTGATCGAGTGAGCAGGTTTCGGTTGCGGAATTCGAGAAGACGTGAACCATGTTCAAGAGGTGTTGGAAATTCATGCTATGATGCAAGCGGGGCCGCAGTGCGGAGTGAGGTTCCGCCTTACTTATTTACTCTCTGCCTCTCACATGTATCTGCATTATCGTGCATCCGATTATTTTTCTTCATGGTGGTGAAAGTGAAGGTAGAGCTGAAGAGAAAGTTGGAGCTCTCTTGCGATGTTTGCCGAGAGCTAAATGAGCGGGCTTCGCAAAAGTTTGCAAACAAATCATATTCAATCGGTAGAATGAGTCCACAATGTAATGTAGAAGCATCTCACAAGGCAGTAACTTGAAGGTAGCCGATGCCATAGTTTATGCCATCCGGGCTGCTTTGGCCTCTGCAGCTTTCGTGTGCTCCAAACCCTGCCCATCAGACCCGCTGCTCTGGCTCACAGTATCAATCGCCTCCACAACCTGACCGCGCCCCAACATCGCATGCTCAACATTGACCTTCGGGCCCTTGAACCATTTCCTCGCATCAACCGCATACCATACCAACGCAAATAGCATCGGTGCCCCATACACCAGACACGTCCAATTCATCAGCTCGGGCGTGAGGTCATCACCCCTGACACTCGGCAAGCACAGAATCGGCACCATCAACGCCACAAAAGCACACGCGCACAGCCCGATTGGAAGACTGAATTTGCCCAAATGCCACGGTCCACGTCGGAATCGGTTGCCGACGAAGAAGACGCGGATGAAGATGGGAATAGTGAAAGCGGTGAATGCAGCTACGGCGGCGATGGAGAAGATTGCGTTGATAGCTGCGCCGCCGCCGAAGACGAGGAGAGTGAGGAGGCAGCCGACTAGGACGTTGAACCAGACGGCGTTGACGGGCGTACGGGTGTGTTTGTTAACAGGTCGGATGTAGCGGCTGAAGGGGAAGCAGCCGTCACGGGCGTAAGCAAAGGTGACTCGAGAGGCGGCAACCATGCAACCTTGGTCCATGGAGAAACCGGTTATGATGGTGAGTGCGAGCACTGCGTTGGCTACGCGTGTGTCGAGGACTTGGAAGAGGTAGGACGCGTAGGGCTGGCCCAGGTCGCTGTCCATAACGGCTCCAATGTCAATGACCGTGTAGGCGACGACCAGTTGGAGAAACCAGCCGAAGGAGCCACCGATCGCGGATGTCATAACAATGGCGCGGGGAGAAGCGATATTTGCGTTCGAGCACTCCTCGCTAAGGTGGAATGGGGCATCGTAGCTGTAAGGGGAACATGATCAGCACATTTGAATCTTCTGAATGGGGTTTCGCCTGAATAGCGTCGTCAAACTCACCCAGACATCGTCCATATAACACTGACGAACGACATGAGAATTGCAACTCCGGCAGGATAGTCGGTACCAGGGTAGATGTCGTTCCACACTGAACTGCTGTCATTGAAGCGTGACAGACCTTGATCTGTGCGGTTGGTGGCCGTCGGAATGATGATGATCACAATTATCAAAGCTGCAATATTCAGGATTGTTCCCACGCGATTGAATTCAGCCACCCATCGCGTCGGCATGCTTGAGATGCAGCCGTGTATAAGCATAATCAGGACCGTCAGGAGATAGACATGCCAGTTCTCAGGTGAGTAGTCAGGGTTATTTGCGGACGCAGCTGCCAAGATCATTGCGGACAGTGCATAGTCGACAGATGGTGCTCCTGTGACCTGGCCCATCCAATTTGACCATACGGTAACCCATGATGCGAGGGGTCCCCAGCCAGCGGGTGCAAGTACGGCGCTGGCATAGTAGAGGCCACCGCTCGTAGGCATCGATGAGCATAGCTCGGCCATCGACATTGCCACGCACTGGATAAAGAACATGGCGATAAGCCAGCCATAAGTCATACCCGGCGTGCCAGCATAGCCCATGCCAAATGTCAGCGTTGATGCGAAGGATGGTAAAAGTCCAAGCACCGCGAAACTGACCGAGAACGAGGTCCATAGGGAGAATTCTCTTTTGAACTCGCTCTTGTATCCCAGTGCCGCAAGGACCTCATCGTCGGTGTCGTTGCTGTCGGCGGTGAAGACCTCGCCGGGCGAAAGAATTGATGTGACGGGTTCATCACTGACAGACTTCTGGCGTTGACTGACCGATGTCTGCTTACATATGTGAGCATTGTACTAAGACGCAGACCCGTGATTCTTGGTCCGGGCATAGTAACCATGTTTAAGAATCTCGTCGGGTCTTTGGATGTCGTTAACGTACTGTCTGGATTTCATTTTTTAGAGGCATCTTGCCAGTTTATGGCCGACTGGAAACCTGAATGTCAAGTATGTCGTCTGCTTCGAATGGCTTTTTGCTGCCGCAGAATGCGACCTTTGCACGTTTAGCCAGCACAGACCGGAGTACAGTAGGCAATGCAGGGCATTCCAGGGTCGAATTCAGGCTACAACTTCACATGGAGCAGTAGGAATGTTCGTTCGTGGACAAAAGCGGAGGTTGCGGTACTCATAAGGCTCGAACTCACTATCAGCCGCAGGAAGCTCGAGGGAAAGCCATGGCTGATAAGGACACGCGTTGCGAATTGCGTGAAGCTAAGCCGGCGTGCCCACGCGAGATCGCCATGCAATCATTGGGAGCAGCCCGGCAGAAGAAGAGATAAGGACCATCGGAGAGGAGACAGCGAGCCGCGCACCATGGCCTAGACACGGCAAGCCATGGCCTGACAGTCCGATAACCTCAGACTCCCCGCCTTTAGAGTTGTTGACCTTGCGCAAGACCTTGCCGCTGCTGACCCGTAAAGATATATGCTAACCAGTTCGAGAGCGCAGCCGGAAAGTCGGCAGTCGCTCACGTTGACAGCGCAAAGCGTGCATCGGCGAAGTCCATCTCGATTGAAGAGTATCAGCAGGCACGCCTTTCCTGCTTGCTGCTTGCGCCACCCTCTCCGCTGTGTTTCATCGCCAACCACAACGAAGTCCGGCGACAAGATATCGATCGAATATGGAGGATCTGTTATCTTTCCCGGCTCGCGGAATCGGCTGGGACATGAGAACATTTCCCTCAGCAGGGAGTTGCCCTGACCCTTGGATGACGTGTAATGGAATGCGGAGAAATTGCTTGCAGAAAGCGTTTCGGATTGGCGTGGCAGAAGCTTAGGCAGACGGCGTATCTAAGCGGGTCTCGTCTTATCGCATGCGACTTCTCTTTTGGGCCATATCACGGTGCTCGATCTCATTAGTAGTAGATACGATGCTCTGGCGACCTTGATCTCGAGCCATCAAAATAATGATCTTAGAAAACACCCTGGGCAATTGCACAGCACTTCCACAGCACTTGCAGCCGATATGTCAGCACAACGTGTTGCAGGTGTCAAGGCAGGTCCTAAATGCACGTGACTTCGATAGGACGTCAGATACTTAGCAGTTGAAACATTTTTCAGTGCTTGCGAGTATTATCGTCCGTCGCCACCGTGACTTTGTCGACCAGCGATGGCTGTTTTCCGGAGGTCGATCGGATCTTGAAGTTCTGGAAATCGACAGCTCGAGATCAGGAAATGTTTTCGTCAAGTCCACACCCCTCAAGGGACTGATATTGCGACTCCAGACGATCGATGAGGTGAATGTTCTGGTGAGCTCTGTGAGAGCCGACGATTGTCGTGAAGAGTTTGTGCTTACACCCTTTTTTCGGGCACCGAATCACGCTTCACCGGCAGCGATCAGGCAGCCGCCAACAATTCTTGGTCGTACCTGCCGCGCTCAATTTTCACATAGACTTCTCACGTATCTTAACATCGACCGATACCCCCGCTCATGTAAAGTCGCATACAGAAAATGTCACTTTTACCACCATTCCGAGGCCGACTTCGACGTCTACCGCGCCACCGTCAATCCAGGACAGTGGAATATACAGAGGGGCGCCTTTTCGCTTTCGGCTCGAACGGCTCTGGCCAGCTCGGGCTTAAACACAACAACGATCTCTCGGTTCCAGAAAGACTGATAAGCGCTAGATATGGAGATGATCATCTGCACTACATTGTAGGGGGCGGGAACCATACCATGCTCTTTCAATCGCAAGGTGATGACCCCGATGTTGGACCGCACGTGCTGCTACTCGGCGAAGACTACCCCCAAGAACTGCCTCATCGCGACAACGCCGATTTTAGTCCGAGCAATGGAGTTAGGACAGCAACACGTTGGTCGGAAATTGATCTATGTGCGGCCACTTGGGATGCTTTTGCAACCGCGCGCTGGATCGACCGCAATGACCAACAAAAGGGTATGATCCTCGAAACGTTTGGTTCCAGTGAAAAGGGACAGCTCGGAAGACCGTCAGTAATGAACCCCGAGCCATCAATGGACAATCAGCGCAGTGTGGCTATGGTCCCCAAGGTGGTCTGTCTAACTGGAGGGGTCCAACATTTCATCGCCGTCCTAGAAACAGGGCATGTCGTTGGTTGGGGAAATGGTCGGAAGGGACAGTTGGGGGAGCCCGCTGAAGCCATAGTGGCTCGCCCGAGGTTGCTGCACGTCGGGTTTGACGTCGTGCATGCAGTTTGTGGCAAGGAGTTTTCTCTTTTACTTGGTGAACCTGGTCGAGGTCAGTTTACGATCCTCGGATCTGATAAGTTTGGGATAAAATCGGCAGCACCAGAAAACCTCAAGGGTTGGAAGGCAGCCGGCGCCTGCTGGAGCACCATTTCGGTTCTCTTTGAGTATGGAAGTGTGAGGTCATGGGGACGTAGCGACCATGGCCAATGTGCTCCGAAGGGCTTACCGCCAATTGAGAAGATTGCGCTTGGCAGCGAGCACACAGTAGCGCTCAGCAAGGATGGTGATGTGCTCGTTTGGGGTTGGGGCGAGCATGGCAACTGCGGACAAGACGTCGACGAGGAAAAAGACGTCAAAAATGGATGGAAAGTCATTCCGAGGCCTGAAGGCTTTGCCGATACCAACGACCGTGTCGTTGGCGTTGGAGCTGGATGCGCCACCAGCTGGTTCTGGTTTGGATGATAGACTCTAAGTCACGATCGCTTCCTCGTCCGATATGGAAAAAGCCCGTACTTGGATATACTGGTCGGATATCATGCTTCCTGGAGGACAATCACGCTTCAAATTCTGCTGTGGATTATGGGTTAGTTGCGCTCATTGGTCACTTGTGGCCTGTAGAAGTACGATTTGGAGATTCAAAATTGTGGCTCAATATCTGCTTTCATGTACCAGACCCGGAGATGCTCGACACGGAGTGGCTCAAGCGTATCCCCCAACTGCTGCCTTTCATCGCCTTCGAGATTCTGTCCTGTATCGACTCTTCTGGCTCCAGCCCAAGCTCACGAAACAGCTCCTCCTCTATCTCCCTCCTTATCTGATCAACCAGATTCATCTCCATGAACGCATCGTTGTAGTTTCCAACAATTCGCAAATTGCCACGGACGTTCAAGACATAGAACATGAGCATCTTTTGAAGCTGCTCGAGGCCCATGTCAAAATCCAGGATCTCGACTTTGTGCTTGCCAACGAACTCTCTCGGCAAAATCCTGTCGACCACGCCCAGGCTGCTCATTGAGACGGCTAGGCCGCCCGCGTCGCTCCCCTCTTGCTTCTCGACCTCAGCACTTTCTGCGGGCGCGGCTGCTGCCACCGCGGCATCGGTGAAAGTCTGGTAATGTCGCAACATGATACCGGCACCATTCTCCCTAGGATTCCGATACGTAGCATTCAAAGCCTCTGCCATCGTCGAGAAATCGGCTTTTGGGACGAGTATCATTAACCCAAACAGCCCGCACCCGATATGGATGCTCGGTCTCGCGCCTCGCAAGTCGGGCAGGTGCGGCCGAGCATCTACAGGTACAATCGTGGCATTGACATCGCCGGGCGTTGCCAACTCGGGATTCCGCTCGCAGGCGGACATGACTGCGGCATGGAATGCGGCTGTGACGGTCAGACCGCGAGATTTGCAAGCTGCAATGATTGAGTTGGACTGTGACGAGGAGTATTGATGGCGGAGGCGGCGGGTACCACCTGGAGGAGGAGCGGCTTTCCTCTGTTCAGGACCGCCGAAGACGACTTTGAAGCATTTTTCGGCAACGAAATCTGCTTCCTTGGCAGGGAGGGCATCGAGCCCAAACACCTCGTCGACACTGAGTGTCAACCTCGTCCACTCGTCGCCAAAAAATTCAGGAGCAAGGGCACCATCGGCAAGGAGTTGTGCCAAATCCCCGAAAGCCCTTTGGAAGCTGGGACCCTCGAGGAGGTAGTGAGGTCCGCTCAATACAAGCTCAGAGGAAGCGGGGAAGAAGTGCAACGTGCAGAACGGGGTGTCGCGTGGAGATGCAATGAATTCATCCACCGTCATTCCGTCCTCCACGCGGAACGTCTTCACCAACCACTTGTCCAGCTCCTTCCGATCCGGACTCTTGTAGACGAGCTTCGTTCCGATGAGTTCTGCTGCGATGATCGGATTGTCGTAACGAAAGCGAGCCCAGGCATTGCACAAGTTGTGGATTATTATGGGGGAAAGACTGTCGCTAAGCTTCAGGCTGACTGTTCCCCAACAGGACCAGTTGTTGCGTCCTGGTACGAGCCGGCCTGCCTGCTTGTGAAATAATTCGTCGTTGCCGCAGTCGCGGACATAGAATCGAGGCGAGACCCCCTTCCAGGGCATGCTCACAGCCGCGGTACAGATGAGTCGCTCTTGCCAAAGCTACCCAACGCCTCAGGCTGTAGCGTTTGCTGGCGAGAAAGAAAGAGTGCGACGAAAGTAAGGCGTTGTTTGTGATAGAGACTGAGCTTCAGGACGCTATGGTAACGATGAGAATGGTGATCGGAATCTAGTATATCCAAGAATCGGAAAGGAAGCCTGCATGTCGAACAAAGTGAAATTGTGACCCATTTTTTACTTGTTGCTTCCTGAAGAAAGCGCAGCAAGCGGAGATTTTCGCCGGCTTGCCCTGCGGTGAAGCAAGCGCATGCTGACTGCTAATGCTGAAGCTACTAGTGAACTCTGGAGACGCGCACTGGGCAAGTAGTGGCCGGTCACCTTCCTGTCTTGGCATGTCGAAGAATTGGAAGGCCAGACTTTAGACGTCTTCACTTGGCGAAAACATGATTGCTTTTCTTAGTCGCCCCGGGTTTTAGGCAGCATTGAATCGAATGTGACGCTTTGCGAGCGTGCTGAATGACAGAAGGTGACTTGAACATACCCTCACCGATTGGGCAACGGTGGCTGAACAACTAAAGTTGCACTCATGACTTATACTCAGAGACAAAGAGGTCAAGCATCTAAACAGGTTTGACGTTTGAGACCAGGAATCTTCTTTGCATACTAGAGCCGAAGGGAAAGAGAAGAGGAAGAATGAGAGATGCAAGTGCCATACATAGTGAGCTGACTGATCGTTGCGTTCGTCCCGTCCAAGTCGTCCGAGCGACCGCTTTTGGAACTGCCTTCGCATGTATGGAAATAGGTAGTGATGAGACCGTCCGTGTAGCGACTCACTCACACAGTCTCACAGATATGCCATGCATTGTTTGCATAACGGTATGATCGCCCGTCCTGCGCAATTTTTGCATCTCCACAACTTGTCAAGCACGCGAAAACGAGGGCGCCATGACAAAATCGCGGGAGTGAGACGCGCAGTCACAAAGAACAAAAGAAAAACATGGTCGGGAAGCTGCATCCCTGCTTCATTGCATCGTGAATTCATTCAATCTCTACATCTGATGCCATCGCATCAAGTCACTCCATCTCGATACAAGTGTTCTGCTTCAAGAAACTCATGCCTCCCGCCATCTGTTCATGCGCAATCACCCACCCATCCACCCAAACGCCCTGCACAGCCACACATACAATACATATCGTCGCCCCGTGAACTGAAGTTCCGCAAACCGGAGACCTAAGCCCCAGCAGTCTTGGTCGTAAAGTCCGTCTCGGTCGGCAAAAGTCCACCGTCCGCAGCCTTCTCGCAAGAGCACGAGTCGACCGAACGCTTACCGCAAGCGCAGCTCGATCCGGTGGGACCGGCATTCTCGGTGCTTGAGCGGTCACAGGTGCATTCGCCGGCGGGTCGGGCGCGGCATGAGCAGCGGGCTCCCCGGACGGTGTTCTCGGAGGCGGCCTTTTCGCAGTTGCAGTTGAGTGCGGATTGCTTGCCGCAGGAGCATGTGGCCTGATAGGGGTTGTGTTAGCCGGATGAAGCTATTGTTTGATCGGCATGGTTTGAGACGTACCTTTTGGGCGCAGACGCAGCTTTGACCGGAGCGGCCGCAGCAGGTGGTGGGGACGACCATGGTGATTGTGTGAGTGGTTATCGGAGGTCTGTTGATTCCGTTTGAATGGGGTGACTGTATGATTATATGTGACAGGTGAGATGTATAGATGAGATATGGGAAAGAGAGAGGTGGACAGTCTTCTTATATTTGCGATTGAACAGGTAGTGGCATCGTCAATGCTGACATTGAGAGTCAACAAATAGCGTGACGTTGATTGGTTGCTGAGCCAGACGTCAGAGCCCTCGTAAGTTCGCATGCCATATTGATAACGAAACAAGGCTTCCACTGAGACTCCTTCTTATCAGGTTTCGTCAGCGGCTTGATCCATGTGAGCCAGCGGTGGCATGGGTCGATCAGGAGTAATGATGCGTGAGCATATGAAGATGCCCTTGCCACTTCCGGCCCATGTTCGGAGTCCACGCCGGTGATGAGTAAAGCCTATCTTCTCATTGGCTGGAAAGCTGCCCAAGGACCACGAAACTCCACGTTGGTCGACATCCAGTCCAACAGAGGTGACAATGGAACTACTGTCACCTTTGAGCCGAATGCCTTATCCCACGCTGCAGATGAAAATTATGATTCAGCCAGAGGCCACCGAAAATCACTTGTCATGCTACTTTTCTCCTCTGATGACGCTTGACACCAAGTGCCAATAACGAGACACGTTTTCCTTGATGTGGTTTCCTCCAAGTCAGACCATCCGTGAATGGCTTGACATGATACTGTTGCACGACGTCCGCCGGACGCCTGACATGTGTGGATGACACTGCTTTATCAACTATGCGAGTTCGCGGAGGAAGATGACCTTCCATTCTGCCATGAGCTTATCAAGGAACCCCCGTGGATAGAAGGCTTGGTTCCACACTGCTTGCAGATCACCCGACTAACTAACCGAGTAACTTCCTGACCAGCTGTTCGAACAATTACCTAGCTAGATATCAACTTGAATACCTAGCTATGTACCCGGCCAAGTACCCGGCTAGATGCTTAGCTTACAGTTCTAAGAAATATTTCAGCGCGTACGTGTTGGATCATATCACTGTGAGCCGACAGGAACTTCTTTCCACCCGCCTCGAGCACGACCGAGACAACGTCACTCAAGAGCGAGGTCAAACAACACAAGACACGCGATCATTTGGTCGTCCGCAATGAGCGAGTGCAGGCTAGTTTCGATGTCAGAATTGATAAACTATTCGAGCACCACGATCGTGCGGGTTCTGTTTGAATTTGAATTGCTTCATTCATTTCATGATAATTTGCAGTCACGCTGCTTTAGCCAGCGGCCGCCATGCAAAAGTCGCTTCGTGATGTCCCCGTCATGGCCAATACACCGAGTTTGCTGGTCGGATTCCTCAATTCCAGCTTCGAGGCCGGCGGAGGTCGAAGCGCAAAGGCGATGAAGAAATTTGTGATATCAATCCAATCAGAACAGAGAGCAACTGGGTCCACCAATGTCTCGTATGTGCCATCCGCAAAGGTCAGCACCGTCGCGTACACCTTGCCGACGTCTGTAGCGACGCCGAATACATCTGCAGAGATGGTCTCAAACACGATAGCGGAGAGAGTATGCTCTAACCCGGTAGGTAACAGTTGGCGCCTCCTAAACTCAGAGTCGAATCCATCAAGACGGAAGTTTTTGGAATTGAAGTCCACTCCATAAGCTGATTGGTGATAAGCGAAGTCACATGTGTCGCGCATCGTCACTCACCATTCTGGGTCTGGATTGCCACAAAGCTCGTGGCAGTGGGAGTTCTGGGGGCTATTTGTAGGCCAGTCACTACTCAGACGAGCTCTTTTCGGGTTCGAATCTGAACTGACCGATCGCGCTCACGGCCACGACAAGACTAGCGACGAGGGGAAGATAAGTGAACTGCATGTTGTCTGGAGAATATCGTTGATGGGTTCGGTCAAGTCACACAGGCAATTCAAGTTCCTGGGTCTGCTTTCCATTGCTCTTCGCGCGTTCTTAAGAGGGACAGCGAGGCACCCATCAAGCATTTAATGCTGATCGAGTTGGAGAGCACTCGATTTGACGACTTCCCATTAGTCAAGGGCAACACGATGTGGGATCACATTGCAGCGACGTTCCCTGAGCACAATGTGCCGCACGATGTTGAAGAAGCCTTGGAAGGGCTTACTCGCATTGCACGATACTTGACAGGCGCTAGTGCGCTCGGCAAAGAGACACGGCCGTTCAGAGGTGGCTTGACTGCTTCCAATGCTTTCACAGCATCAATATATACCCTCAAAAGCGCCATCGGCTCCTTGTATGGGATAGAATCTGTGGTGGCTGATTTCAATCAGGAGTATAAGCTTCGTGCCCACCAGCCCTGCATCTCACACATCCTTGACGTCTTTAACTGGCAACTGCTCTCTGGCGCCGAGAGCGAGCACGACGATCCTATCTTTTGGCCATGGAAATCATTCTGGACGCAGTCTGCAACAGACAAGTATGACAATCAGGCAGCACTGACATCAGCACTCGGCTTCAACAGTTCTGTGACTCGAGAGACTCTGGTCGACCGCAAGTCACCTCACTTTCCACCCCAGAACACGGACATCAATTACTTTGGCTTACCAGATGGAGAGCTGAAGCCGTACCTGCGCGACCTCTTCGAAGTACCCGGGCGAGACCACGAAAGGCTTTTCCTCACGGACCTTACATCGGCAACGCGCCACCCATGGGGCTTGCCTGATGATTACGAGTCCAAGCAATATTTGGGCAACACGAACTACGGGAGACATCGCAGGCTCAATCGATTTCTCAAAACGATCGGGTATGTCGACAACTGGCTCGGTGAGATACTGTCCCTTCTCGAAGAATTGAGAATCGATAACGAGACGCTCATTGTGCTGGTGGGTGATCATGGGCTCTCTCTGCCAGAGGATGGCGAAAGTACGGTGTACAACAACCCCCACGTGAGCGGTGTTCATGTTCCTTTGGTGTTCTCCCATCCCGGGCTGGCTTTGACGAGGATAGATGCTCCGGTCAGCAATATACAGATCCTGCCGACGCTGCTTGACCTGCTGGTCACCTCCTCGTCACTGACACCCGCTGCAAGCAAAGTGGCGTCCGATCTACTTCCACTGTGTAAAGGTCAATCACTGCTCCGCCAGCAGGTCAATACTGCCGATTGCAATGCCTGACACTTCACATTCATGAATCCAGGAGGCTCCTGGCTTGCCGTTCGTTCCGCCGCGTCGCCATTCCGCCTCATAATTCCTTTGGTAGCGGAAAATCCATGGCGCTTCTCGGACCTGGCGAGCGATCCGACTGAACTGAGGCCAATCTCGGAGTATAGTTGGCCGGATCCAGGGAAAACGATGTGGGTCAAACATGGTGCAATTGCTTCTGGCTGGGCGAAGGACGCCGCAAAAGAGGCAAAAACCTGGATCGCTCAAAACAAGTGTCTTTGGCATTGGGAACATACATGATGAACTGAGTGGATGATGGTCGTATGTCGAGATGGAGCTGCCAGACCAAGCACCGCTGCCGAACCACATTAAGCACCAAGACGCTCAGGTTTGTCTCAGCAGCTGTCTGATGATCCGAATGAACTGCACGGCTTCCGTGGAATGCATAGCTTATGAGGAGCGAACCTGGGCACGACTTCCAGATGTGCCCTTGGCCAGTGACACGTGTTGGGGACGCCCACATATACGACGACTAGGTTCTTCATCACGCTGGAGGCTGTGGGACAAAAATCGATAGCTGTGCAATTCTGAAAATGTGCCGTCTCCCCTAGCTGTTCACATTATTGAAGGGGAGTTGATGTGCCAGCGCCGACTTGAAGTATAGTCTCAAGATAGCAGAACCACTGACGTCGCTTCGCACCTGTTCGATGCCAGAGATGAAGACTACAATGACTGATGAAAGTGGCTTTTCTCGTTGTTTCAAGCGAGTCGACAAGTCGCCTGTGGAGCGGCCGCCACTTCAGTCGCCGCCGCGTGCGGGAGGCGCGTGATGACATCGATCGACGGCATCCCTCGGCCTCCAATGTGCCGCCTCAACCATAAACACTCCAGCTCAACACCTCTCGTTCGCCCATCTCAGTCCTCGTGAGCCATCTGTTCATCATGGCGGATTACAAGGGCCCTCGCCGGAAGTGCCGCTCCATCGCCAGAATCACAGCTGGCTCGCTGCTGTCCTGGCTGGCACTCTCCGCATCCGTCGACGCTTCATGGGCCTCTGGATCCAGGCAACAAGCAGAGCTACCTATCCTTCCAGTACTACCTCCATCGTCTGAACAGCCATCCCAATCCCAACCTATCAGACCCGCTGAGCACGAGTTCACACTACGACATGTCCTGCATAGAGGCACGAATCTCCATCCTCACCTCCATCGCCGGCTGGACGTCAGAGCCGGCGTCGATGCCTACAGCCATGCTCCCCTGGCGGAGGGCCTATATGCCGATATAGGTCCTTTCAGCGCTCGGTCCAACGCACTTGATATACAAAGACTCCAGGACAGGAGCGCAGCGAGGATACTTGGCATGGAGGCGCACGCCAGAACAAATGGATACAAGCCCCAACTACCTGAGTCGGATTGGTCCATCGACGAGGTTGCCGGACCCAACATCACAGACAAGAAGACCGTCGTGAATCTGGCGAGGATGGCAGCTTGCGCATACAACCAAGGCCCAGACGACCCCGACTGGCAGGACGTTAAGAAGCCATTCAACTCGTCGCTGGATTTCGGGTGGCAAGGCGACGGCCTCCGAGGCCATGTCTTCGCAGACAAGCAGAATGATACCATCGTCATCTCTATAAAGGGCACGAGCAAGGCTGTCTTCGATGGAGCCGAGACCACCACGAACGATAAGATCAATGACAACTTATTCTTCGGCTGCTGCTGCGGGCAAGGTGAGAGTGTTATGATCAAGACAGCTTGCGATTGCGCTTCGCCTGATCAGGCCCTTACTTGCAATTCGACGTGTCTTAGCAAGGAGTTGAAGCAGGAAAACCGTTATTGGAGGGCTAGCGTCGATCTGTACTATAACGTCACCGAGCTATATCCGAACGCAACCAACGTCTGGCTTGTCGGCCACTCCCTGGGTGGTGCCGTCTCAGCACTCTTGGGTCTGACAGTGGGGCAGCCTGCTGTCACGTTTGAGGCACCGGGGGACGTTTTGGCCGCGAAACGTCTTGGTCTACCGTCTCCTCCAGGAATGGATCCAAAGAAGCCTCAGAAACGACCATTTACCGGTGCATTCCAGTTTGGTCACAATGCCGATCCCGTCTTCACTGGGACTTGCAACGGCATCGGGGCGTCTTGCGTGTACGGAGGCTATGCCATGGAGTCGCAATGCCACACCGGGATGCGGTGCGAGTATGACATGCAAGGAGACTGGAAGTGGCGAAACTTCATGACGAACCATGGCATCAAAACATGCATTAAGAATGTGTATGAAAAGTACGACGAGCCGGCAAAATGCGAGCCCGACAGCGAGTGCGAGGACGCCTGTTCCGTGAAATGGAAGTACTTCGAAAGCAACGGCAGTGAGATTACAACCACACGTACCAAGACGGCGACCTCGACATCACTCACCATGACGAGAACAGAGACTTGCAAGACGCCCGGCTGGTGGGGCTGTCTCGATGACGAGACATCGGCCACCAGCTCCACCACGACAGTGACCAGCACTTTGACTACAGTCACCTGCACAAGCTATGGCTGGTTTGGGCGCTGCTTGGACGAAGTTACGACGACGCAAACGTTCACGACCACGATTGCGACTGTTCCCGCTACAACGACTGAGTCAACCACGAGCTCCACCTCGACGGAGACGTGTAAAACCCCAGGGTGGTTCGGAGCTTGCAAAGACGAAACAACGTCGACGAGCAGTACATCTTCTGTCAGCCAAGCTGTGGCTGCACATGTCATCACTCCTGCTCCTGAAACTGATGCTGAGCTTCGTTGACATGTCTGGTAATGAGTAAGGGATCTAGCACGGCGCACGGCGTACTCATAATCATAAATTGTGAGGACAATGCATTTTTATTCCACCATCTTCTACGGCATCTATTGTTGAACTTGTCCGCCGAATCCAACAGGCCGCCGGCGACCTCCATTCTCTGGAATGATTGCCATTGCTTTGTAGATTTTGCCCATTCCACCTCCACCTCGTTCAACCAGTCGCTCCACTGACCCGCTTATTCTCTTGGCCGCTTCTTCTCCTTTGGTATCTCCTTCTTTTCTTGCTTTCTTCTCGAGTATTTTTGCTCGCTCTCGAATGCCTAGAGCTTCGAGGAATGTACCTTGTTCGACGGGGCCATGTACCTCAACACCAGGACTCGCGTTTATCGCCGCTTCTGCGAGAGCTGTAAAGTCGACATCAGCGGAGAGATCAGTTTCACCAGGTAACGAAAACGGTGAGACGAGTTTGTGTTGTCGTATTCCACGCAGGGTCGATGTCGGTACTGTATTTAGCGTTCCATAGTCCAGTATCAGGGCGGCACCAGAGGGCTTGGGTTTCGGCATCGTCGACGTCGGTGAGGCAGCTGCCGTGTCGTTCAGATTCGAGCCGCCTATTCGCCGAGCGAATTCGCCGGCATAGGAATGTGATTCGGGAGATATTTCTATCAGAGCGTCTGTGGTGTTTCTCAGCTTTTGGTATCGATCTGAGGTCTCTGGAATGACGAGAGAGGACGGGTTCGAAGCTTTGGCCTGGGATAGCTGAAAGTCCAGTTTGTCTTCTCTCGAGACGTTGATGGATGTGTTTGGGTTCTTTGCATCGAACTGTTGCGTCGGGCTGGCCAATGACACGAGCAATTCTCTCCACTGATGAGATTTCGAAGCTGTCGTGGGTCGTTCCTTGAACTCAATAGGCTTCCAGTCGAGACCAAGGACTTCACTCTGCTTTTCCTGTGTCGGCGCCACCGATTTGAAGGCATGAATTGGCAGCGCATCAAAAAACTCATGAGCCACAATCAAGGGCGTCTTGTCCGGCGCATTCGGCACGAATCGAATATCCTCACACCACGTAACCGGAATATCACCCCATTTACTCTTGCTCTTCCACCCAATCTCCGTCTCTTCCATCGTCGCATCATCCCCACACAAAAGTTCCTTCTGCTTCTTTCGCAACTCGGGACTCGCTTCGACCAGGTATACCGACTCGAAGGCCCCCGAAAATGCTTTGAAGTTGCGCACCGCTCGCAGCATGTCGTCCATGAGCGTACCGCGCCCCGGCCCGACTTCGATCAGCTCGATGCCGGTCTTTGGCCGGCCCTGCGCCATCCATTCTGTGATGAACCAGAGCCCCAGGAGCTCGCCGAAGACTTGCGAGATTTCGGGAGAGGTGATGAAGTCGCCTTTCTGGCCGAATTGGTCTGCGGAGCGGGTGTAGTAGCCGCCTGTGGGTGATGTTAGGCATTGGCGCATGTACTGGGCGATGGAAATGGGTCCGGTGGTCTGAACTCGTTAGTGTATGGAAGACTGACATGGCTTCGGACTGATATACCTGAACGGCTTCGCCAATTGTCTTTGCCAGCGGTGTTGACCATTCTCGTGCTCCTGGTCGTGTAGCTTGTGGAGCTGTATTGGTCGATTGCCACCGTGCGCCCCCGATTGACCGTGTCTGCAGAGCTTTAGTCTTGCAAGTCTGACAGACCCAAGAAGCTGGTCTCGCAACTCTCGCAACAGTCATGATGTGATTTTGAAAAGAGATATCCCAGGGACAGCCCTGTATATGTTGGCTGCTGGGTTGCAGCTTGTGACCAGAAATGTGAGCTCCAGAACGTGAGCGGAGCTCGAGTTCCGCCGTTGACGTAGAAGCTCCGCAAACTCTCCGCAAACACTGCGGCCCTTCATTTTGGCAGCAGCTCGACACCGACCCATGGCGCCGACGTCGCGATGGGCGGACGATCCGGAGGACGCAGCGCAGGACGCAAAGCGCAAAGCCGAGAAGGCTGCGAAAAGGCAGCTCAAAGCGGAGAAGCAGAGGCAGGCTGAAGAGGAGGAAGCGGAGCGGGCGCGACGAGCACTAGCCGCGACTACGACAAACCACGAAGATGAAGATGGACGGATTTCGAAGAGACGAAAGCTGACGCCAGAGCCCGGCGAGGCAAATAGCCAGAAGCAGCCCGAAGAGAGCGTACGATTACTGCAATTCCCTGCGCCGGAATGGGGGCCCTGCAGACATGTGGATAATTTCGAGAAGCTGAATCACATCGAGGAAGGATCCTATGGCTGGGTCTCACGGGCAAGAGAGACTGCGACCGGCGAGATTGTGGCGCTGAAGAAGCTGAAGATGGAGCAGAACCTTGCCGACGGCTTTCCGGTCACAGGTTTGAGGGAGATTCAGACGCTGATGGCGTCGAGGCATCCGAACATTGTGACGCTGCGCGAGGTGGTCATGGGCGATACCATGAATGAGTAAGTCCTTGCCAAAGCGCAATTGTCCATACAGAGTGCTGACCTACAAGACCAGTGTCTTTCTTGTCATGGACTTCCTCGAGCACGATCTCCGGACGCTTTCCGAAGCAATGTCGGAGCCATTCTCGCCGTCTGAAGTCAAGACGCTTCTCCTACAACTTGGTTCTGCCGTGGACTACTTACACTCCAATTGGATCCTGCACCGTGACTTGAAGACCTCCAATCTGCTCCTCAACAATCGAGGTCAGATCAAGTTGGCAGACTTCGGCATGGCACGCTACTACGGTGATCCACCACCTCATCTCACTCAACTCGTCGTCACCCTCTGGTACCGAGCCCCCGAACTAATCCTCGGCGCCTCAAAGTACGGCACCGAAGTCGACATGTGGAGCGTCGGCTGCATCTTCGGCGAATTCCTCACCAAAGAACCCCTTCTACAAGGCAAGAACGAGGTCGATGAACTGAGCAAGATCTTCGAACTCTGCGGCATCCCCGACGAACAGAAGTGGCCCGGATTCCGGCGCTTACCAAACGCGAAATCTTTGTGTCTACCGAGGACCACCGCGCAGACGTCAGGTTCCGTGATCCGGTCCAAGTTCCCGTATCTGACGGCTGCGGGCAGTTCGCTGCTGGATGCGCTGTTGAGTCTAAATCCGGCGAGGAGGCCGAGCGCGGCAGAGATGTTGAGGCATCCGTATTTTGCGGAGGATCCGAAGCCGAAGAGTCAGGCTATGATGCCGACGTTCCCTAGTAAGGCTGGTCAGGAGCGAAGGAGAAGGATTGCGAGTCCCAATGCACCTATGAGGGGCGAGGCTCCGAGGATTGGGGGCAATGCGGCGGATTTCAGCTCGATATTCGCTGGCAGGGAGAGTGAAGAAACTGGTGGAGGATTTCAACTGAGGATGGTGTAGTTCCATTCAGCGGGCTGCTATCAGTGGACTGCAATTCGAAGCTACCACGTCGAGTTCTTCGCACCATGAGATGACCAATATATCTTGCGAAGGGATACTTGAATACCTAACGATTTACTTCGTTGTCTGCATAGGTGGTTGGAAGACAGCCTCGGCTATGTCAGGATCCTGGTTCTGACGGCATCAGATTTCACTAAAGTTTCTAGTGCTGACACCACCGAACCATGAAGTGACTTCGACCATGGACCTGGCTGACACTACAAATCACAACACTTCAAGGTCATCTGTACCTCGGTATGATTGTCGCAACGTCAATGCTATGCTTACACAGCAACTTCTTCATGCAACTATATATACCCTCGAGCAAATCCAAACTTTATTCAATCAACCATTTCGTTCTACTGCATCCTATCTCGCCAAACACAACAATGGCCACCTTCACTGCGCAAAATGCCCCGACAAAGTTCGTTCCCCTCGCTAGGTCCTCCATTGCCTACCGAATCATTGGTCCTCAATCACAATCTCAGTCTTCCATCCCTCTGATCCTCCACATGCACTTTCGGGGTAACATGGATTTCTGGGACCCCCTCCTCCTCAACACCCTATCCGCCACCCGCCAAGTCATCATCTTCGACCAACCCGGCGTCGGCCGTTCCCGCTCTGAAGCGCCAATCCCAACTGAATTCCAAGGCTGGGCCGACAACCTCATCTCGTTCGCAGAAGCACTAGGCCTAAAACAATTCGACCTCCTAGGTTTCTCCATGGGCGGCGCAGCAGCCCAGATGGTAGCCTTGACCCGCCCAGACCTCATCCGCAAGCTCATCCTCGCCGGAACGACGGCCAGCGCCCCAGGGCCGAACTGGAAACATGCGGATCTCGGCCGTGGGATCGTCTGGCCGCGAGACGAACCTCCACCGGAACCTTTCCAAGCCTTGAACACTGCGCGAGAGCCCGAGGACACGGAGTTTGCAGTGGCCCAATCATTCTTCTATCATACGGACGCTGGCCGTGAGGCTTGCAAAGCGTACCTGTCGCGCCTCGTTGAGCGTGCTGCACTTTCCGATGAACCTGTCGACTTGCAGCTGTTGAACAAGGAAAAGTCGAACCGTCAGGGTCTGGCTTTTGTGCACTGGATGACTCCGAATCCGCGTAATTCGTTCGACAGACTCGGGGAGCTGAAGATGCCGGTCTTGGTGCTCAATGGGGATGACGACTTGTTGATCCCGACGAGTCGGAGTTGGGAGCTTGCAAGAAGGATTGAAGGGGCGAGGCTGATTATTTACCCGAAGGCGGGGCATGGTTTTGTTTATCAGTATGCGGAGAGGGTCGAGCGGGATGTTTGCGAATTCCTGGATGGTGATGATACCTCAAAAGCTGTTGCGAAACTCTAAGTATCGCGATATGTGGAACGACTCTCGTTAACAAGGTGCATGAAAATATGAAAGTGGGAGCGAGGAGTTTCAATGCTCTCGTAAGACTTGAACATTGCATCCAACTCGCTACCATTGCGGCTGTGGCCCGAAACTCTCACCGGAAGGTACTTTCAGATATGCGCAAGCTTTCCAATCACATCCCTACCACAAATTAGTTCGGGTGTTTCCAAACGTCTTAAGAAAAACCAGACTTACCTGTTTGTACACTTCCGTACCCCACCACTTGAAATTCGCCATGACTCCAGGATATTGAAAGAAGAAGAAAATGACAATCAGTCCGGCTGCGAGCCCGAAATCCAGCGCCCCCGACATGGTCATCGTATATTTACCCCACCAATTGAAAGCCCGCCTGCGCACCACATGATTGAAAGTGTAGCAAACCAACGCCCATACAGAAAAGTTCAGACCCGTGGCCGGAGGCATCCACGAGAGCGTGCCAAGCAAAACCGGGAAATTGACCTTTTTGAGCCACTTCGCAGCACCTTTCCTCTCACTGAGCCACCAGACGATCAAGGGCGCGACGAAACCGGCCGGAAACGCCCAGACGAGATGCCGATAGAGAGCGCCCTCTCCGAAGAAACGGGATGGTCCCACGACGCCCCAGAGGATGCTGCCGTTGAAGTGGACGCGCGCGATTGGGCAGCTGAAGCCGTTCAACGCCTCGGGGTCACAGAGATCCTTTATGTGCTCCATCATCCAGTTTAGCACGCCAACTTGTGTTACGCTGGCAATCAGCGTGGCCACGACCTGTACGTTGAAGAGCAACTTGGGCGGTATCTTGACGTAGTGACCTAATTTCATGTCCGATGCGAACTTGATGCCTTGAGCGCTACTGATGTAGCAGTACGTGACGAAAAGCATATTCGCCACGGGCCTTCCTGGAAAGAGAGACCCGCAAACTAGTTGGCTAACGAGGTACAGACTGCTGTGCTGATTGGTGATGGCCATGATGATTGCGACTGGAAGGAACATGACAGTCGTGATGGCAAGGGCGAGCAGCAGCCCGTACCAGGGCAGGTAGATCGGGTAGTATTCGACGATGAAGATTGCGACGGCCAGCATCGATAGGAAGAGGAAGAGGTACCAGGTCATGGGAACGTCTTCGTAGTTTTGCATCAAGCGATTGTGGACGTCGGTCGAGTCCATTGGCGCGTCTGCCTCGGAAATGTTTCCTGATGATTGACGAGGTCGCATACGAGGGCTTCGTGTGGCCTCGTCGTCGCTACCGTCGAGGGGAACGTATTTTGCGGAACGTGCCTCCCGGCCTATGCCGAAACTTTCTTTTGCTTGGGCCCAAATGTCTTTGCCGTGCCAGCACCAGGTGTGGGAGACGAGCGCGGCCAGCCCGGCAAATTGGCATGCGTAGCTAACGGCGAAAGTGATTGGCAAATAGACCGGACTGTACTTCTTGTATTTCTCTGGATCCAACTGGAACTGATCGGTTAGGATGCGAGTGATGTCGTATTCTTTGCCGGTGTTGTCGAACACGGCCGACGATACCATGGGTAAATAAGCTGAAAACAATGTGTTGGAGTAATATAGGATCGGCGCCAGGAACACCATGATGATGATGAAACCACTAATCACATTGGCAGCAGCCCACCACGGTGTCAGCAAAGGATTGCCGATATATGCGACGTGTGCCCAATCGAATGTGACGGGGAGAAGACCGAGTCCTGAGCGGACTCCGAAAAGATTCGCAACGACAGCGTTGTCAGGGGCAAACCATGTCAGGACATTGAAAGAGCTCAAGGCGGGCATAAGCAGTCCAGGCAAGAAGTACCAAGCAAATCCAGCAGCCCATACTAGCACGAAGAACTTCCACCTTGACATTGTCCAGCCGTCTGCCAGTTTGTTGTCCTGCTTGTGTAGAGTTGTGAACATGGCTGTCGACATCAGGGTTCCGGGCCAGATCATGCTGGGTGGCCGGACAAGGTACCGCCTCGTGAGGCCAGCAAAAGCATAGCCAGGGATTTGGCTCGAGATAGTCAATAGCAGTTGATAGGAGATTGGTACCTCCTGCTTGTAAAATTTTTGCTGCTCGACGATAACGTCGGTTGCAAAAGCAAAGCCGAAGGACACGTTGCTGCTGATGTACACACAGGCATGCTCCTTTTCGTTCCATCTGCCTTGACTGAGCCACAGTCTGAAGCGTTTTGTTCGTGACTTTGATGGCGGAGGGCTGCTCGCCACATCATAGACGCGGTTCCCCCCAAGGAAGATTTGATGAGGGTCGTCCGGCCGTTTAAGCAGGCGATCCCATGCTTTGCCTAATGGATGAACAAGAACAAGTGCAATAACAGGAGTAATAGCAACGCTGGGGTATCTCAATGCAAAAAAGAGATTCGTAGAGGATCCGAGCAAGGAAAAGAGAAGAGCGAGAATCCACATGCGCGGTGCTGGGAGAGATCAGACTTAGTGGGTAATCAGGCTGGGAGATGACCGACTATTGATGGATAGACGGATGTTGTCTGTTGCCGGGACGGAAGCCCGAACTTGCGGATAGCTGTAGCTGTATCAGTTATGTTGAGAGGAGCATAGAGGGCTTCAAGACGCGTTCAGGTAGAGTTTACATCGGACGGACACAGAGCATGCTTGAGTGTTTGCCGTCCTACAAGGCGGGCGACCTGTGTACAATATATGGCTGAGCTTGACTCAAGGATCCTGACTCACATTGAATTGTCTGTCGGCTCATCATCCCTAGAGCCGGCGGACTGCCTGGGAGTCGATTCATCGTTGTCGTCTTCGCTATCACTGATAGCGTTGGACCTGGCACTCAGGCTCTCAAGTCCAATCGGCGGCAGGTCCTCTGCAAATGAAGCCAAAGAGTCCGCCTTGCTGCGGGATTTGCGCAGGTTGGGAGAGCTGAGTCGAGACATAAGACTGCGAGAAGAGGCATGCTTGAGGTTGTTGTTGCGATCGTGATAGACGAAGTTGTGCTGATCGGAGCTGGCCTGCAGCGCCGAGGCCGCACTGTTCTCAAGAAACGTGCCGCAGTCATCTCTCTGGCCCGCCTGCGCATCACGCATCAACGGCGTGATCGATGAAGCCATGCCTTGACCCCAGGCCGAGGGCAAAGAAAAGACGAAGTCGAGAGCGAGAATAACAACAACGAGGCCCGCTTCATCGCTGTGCTGCTGTGGATCTCAGTGAACCCCTGCCTGACTGCCTGACGCGCTCAACGTCGTTGGTTCCACTGCGAACCGTACCAGCGCAACTGCTTCAGGAACCTCACGGAATGTCTCGGGAAACGACTGGGCTGCTCGAAATGCTCAGTGAACTAATGCAAATTGCTGGGCGTGAAGAAAGGACAGACGACTCAGTCAACAAGCCACTACTTGACTACTGGCGTGGCCGGACATCGCCCTGCCCCTTCTGTGGGAGACGCTTCTGACACCAATCAGGACGTTGACGGAGACTGGAGGCAGAACTAGCCGGGACACAACCGTCCACCGGCTACTTGGGGAACTTCAGCCAGCACGGCCGAGCAACACCGCCTTTGGCCAATGAATCATCATGCAAAGTAAGCCCAGAGCTGTCGTGCTGATGTCAACGACGGAGAGCAGGTCACGACGAGCGATACAACAGACAGCTGTGCCGATGCTAGAGTGAGACCTGCAGGGCGGTATAATTTGGCTTCTTCTCGGTTGTGCTCGAGCCGGTCTGCTCGGGTCGCTGAACTGGATCAGATAAGATATATCGTGAGCATATCGATCGAGCCACATGGCCAACCGATCCCAAGCCATAGATCGACCTTGAAAACGGTTGTTTTCCATGCGCATGTCTTCGTGAACCCCAACCTGCAATACTCGACCGGTGTCCGTACCACTGGACACCCGAAGTCAACGCGTTCAGCCACCAATTGTGCAAGCATTTTATGCTTTGCCATCGTGTACGGTACTTGTTGTTTGATCTGAGACTCTACTCTAGCCCATGTCGTGCGTCGGCCTTGCAGCGCCAAGTGGCCGATTACCTGTTGCCTTTCTGCACACCCACCTGTCAGCGGCAAAGTTTGACGGCATCTTCACCGACGATCACCGGGGTGTGCTGGCCACACGGCTCGCTAGGTTGCCTACACTTTGCTCAGGCGAGATTGAGGCAGTTGAAGTCAGAGACTTTGGGCTTCCAGCCACCGTATACGCACAATCAAGAGCCTGATGCATGCAGTTTACTTATCTCAGAGCCTCAAAATACATCAATCAAAGTCTTTTCTTCTTCGAAATGAATTGACAGATAGTGTACTCGCACTGTAGATCAGTGCACATGCAGTGTCTACGTTCGCGTGCGCGAGCTGCAAGACTTGGAAAGCGAGCACCAAAGTCAAAATTGATACGATCGCCGACGTCACGTTGAGGACTTCGAGCACGATGCCAGCTGCTCGACAGGTTGAAAATGCTCCCAAAGACTTTCGACCTTCACTCTAATGGCGCAACATCTGCTGAATCGGGTTGTGTTGGGTTAGGTCCAAGTGTCTTTCGTTACAATCGCTTTCGCTCGACTTTGCGGTGAATTCTGCGATATATGCGCACAACCTCACGGAGCTGGTTTCGACTGCCGAAACGCTGGTCCTCCGCACCGCGACTGTGAAAAGCAGCGTCGAATCATCCAAGGCGAGAGAATGTCTTGTAGGCTGGGCTATCGGTTCAGCATCATTGTGATTTCAGCTCGCACGACTTCGATTTTGGGATACAACTGATGATCAGTGGCGTTTGGCGGCGAATTTCTAGCAAGCTCGAAGTACTAGAGAAGGCAGGATTCTTGTCTAAAAGCCATTTGAGGAGCATTGTGAAACGTTGAGTGGCGTAGCGACACTCGCATGGACATCTCACTCTCTTCTACGCAAAGTCCTGAAATCGTTGTTGCGGCAAATTAAAAGTATGGCAACACATCACCATTTGCAACCTCATTCTCATTACCTCATTTTTCTCTTCTTGTACAGTACTTTGTTCTTTAATCACCTTCTTTCAACTGATTGATCAGCCACCCAATCCTTACAAGATGCGTGACATTTCGTTTTCCGGCTTAACTTTGACTGTACTTGTAAGCCTTGAGCAGATGAGGGCATGCTCGCCGCTGGCTCGGCGAGGAATTCTACTCTGGGATTGGGATATTTGGATATGTATGGCACGGATCGTGGACACAAGCGATCGTGCTGGCCTCCGTTCTTTGTATGGTATGTCTTAGCCAGAGCATGCAAGATGTCATTCCATCCGATGTTTTGCAATTGCGGCGTGTCGACGTGTGCAGATTCACACAATTCGCGTCACATAGAACTGAGGGATCATGTTTGAAGTCGGACAGACTACCGGGGCGTGAATGTGAATTGTATGACTGGCGTGAACATTCACATTCAGCGAAAGCAAGTGTATGTTGCTTCGGACGAAAACATGGCGAAAACTTAAGACGACGTCACTTGAAAAGGGCAGACTTGGATCAACTTGTAACTGAATACACTGAAATTCTGATCATGCTACATGCAGGGCTCAAACAGGCTGCGCTGCAGCTGCCTTCTCCGAATCCACATTCTCCAACAACGCTGGCTGGGTCGGTCCTTCTTCCGCCTTGCGAATCCCACGACCTCCTCTCTCCAAGTTCAGGTTGTCTGCTGTGACGAGGTCCTCTCCCTCTGGTGGCTCCCACTTGCTGCTCTTCCACGGCGTCACATGAAGCAGATACATGGTGTCGATTTCCTCAAGCGTACGGCCCGAGCTCTCCTCAACGAAGAAGTACACCACGACGGCGCCTGCCAAACAGCATCCAGCGAAGACGTAGCCGTACAGGAAGTCGATATCTGCAGTGATAAACGGAGTGAAGAACGAAAGGAGGAAATTCCAAAGCCAATTGGAAGCGGTTGCAAAACCCATGCACGTGGCACGGTAGCGGCTCGGATATATCTCGCCCACAATGGCCCAAACCATGGGTCCCCAGGTGGAGGCGAAGGCGGCGATGAAGAGGCATGCAAAGACTATCATTGCAGTGCCAGCTTGCGAGTTTGTAGAACCATCGGCATTTGTAAGGGCGAAGTGTCCGACAGAGGCGAAGATCAGGAAGCAGACGGTCATCCAGAGGCCGCCAAAGATCAAACTCTTTCTTCTACCCGCGTGCTCGACGAGATAAAGACCTGGGAACGTGCAGATGAAGTTGATGGCACCGAGAATCATCGCCACAACGTACGAGTTCTCGATATTGACGGCTTTGAACACAGTGTTACCGTAGTAGAAGAAGTAGTTGGCGCCAGTCAGTTGCTGAAGCATTTGGAGGCCGATTCCGAGCAGAGTTCGGTATAGCATGCGTGGGCCGGTGACACATTCATACCAGGCCGGGCGTCCGCCACCAGCTGTCTCTGCATCGAGCTTTTGCTTGATCTCACCAATTTCGCGGTGGACTTCGTAGTGCCGTTCATGCACGCCGTATATCTTGGCAATGGTTGTTTGGGCAGAAGCATGTCTTCCCTGTCGATACTCCCAGCGGGGAGACTCGCGCAGGAATAGGACGCCAATACCCATGATTGTAGGCCAGATGAACCCGACACCCATGGTAATTCTCCAGGACGCAGGACTTTCCATTCTATAGGTGCCGTAGTTGATGCAGTAGGCGACGAAGATGCCGAGGGTGATGAAGAGCTGGTAGCAACTGACAAGAGATCCTCGGATCTGTCGGGGGGCAATCTCGCTCATATACATGGGCGTCAGGACAGAAAGACCGCCGACTCCCAGGCCAGCGGTCCATCGACCCAGGGCGACCTGGACCCAGTTCGTGGTGGCGGTTATCTGCACGATGACGCCAACGATGAAGATGATGTTCCAAAATGTGATTGAGTATTTTCTTCCGACCTTGTCTGCCACAGGAGCGGCTATCAGTGCTCCAATAAGGGTGCCGATCGAGAGGAGCGCGACGATTGTGCCGGATCGGACGTTCGTGAAATAGTAAGATTTTCCGTCGAATTCACCAAAGCTTTGCAAGAAGTTGTCCATCTCCAAAAAGCCAGAGATCTGACCGGTGTCGAAGCCGAAAATCAGACCGCCCATGCTGACCAGTACTCCCATGATGACCACCCTCATCGTGATATACTTGGCCGGAGCATCATTCTGGGGGTTGCTATAGGCTCTCTTCTCGCTGACCCCGCCCGCAGGTGTTTCTGCCAGCGTGGCTGTGGGAGAGCCATCCGAGACGCGACGTTTGAATGGAAGACGCATTTCGTAAGGGTGCGGAGGAGAAATAGTTGTGGAGTCCTAGATGGAGAGAGTTTGGAGAAGTGCGCACGCGACGATGGGGAAACGACAACTTATAGCAACTCTATATAGCCTACGATGACGGAACAAACAGTCAAAACTGGGCGGTGACGACAGGTGGATGCAACAGATGCCGAGCTCGAGCCGGGCTACGAGCAAGGAAACCTACGCGCCCTTGCCCGAAAGCACGGAGCCACAAGAACGCCAATTAGCGTCGGGCGCCAGCTACATCAAACCGCGAAAGAGAGGGAATCGAGGAGGTAGGGCGAGATGGAAGACCCACCTTGGAATGACGAACGTGGTCGTTGGATGTGTAAGGAGCATCAGCGTCTGTACGAAAACACTTTGACTCGCAAAGAGACGGCTTATACTTGACGTAGGCCAAGACCGAATCGAACGCCATTCGTCGGAGTGGCAGCAGAGCCGCAAGCCGCTGCCGTCGTAAAGACGCGAAAGCGCAAAGAAATCCATGATCGCGGCGTCGACCGGAGCTGCCCAACCCATCATCATGCCGCGCCATGTGTCTGATGCCGTTCTTCCCACCCAGATCGCCTTTGTCGTGATGATGTGTACGTGCCGATCGCCCAACAGTCTTGTTCGCAAACGCCTTCTCGAAGGGTTCTGGAAGACTTCTTGATCGACACGATCGGCCGAGCGAGAGCCTGTGAGAAGAAGACGGTGGGGCCGACAGTCATGCAAATTGTGCAAATCTTTCCTTGTCCACAATGGAGTGACTTCTTGCTTTCCACCATCCCGATTTGCCGTTGACATGCTGCTCTCCGCTGGGGCCCCGGTGGGGACTCCAGACCTTGTGTGCATCAGCATGATCCCGAGTACGCGCAAGCCAATGTGCATGACATCTTTACCGCTCGGGTTTCATGGGATCCCTTATCGGCCGAACTGTTCTCCGTGATGGGCATGGGCGCGAAATGTTCACGATTTCTCAGGGATCTGTAATCCGCTTGTCATCATGGCAAGACACGGTCATGCACGACGAACATCGCAAACATTTCGCCGTTTTGGGAAGAAATCGCAGCCACAATGAATAATTTTTGTATAGGCATCGAACATTTAAATATGGATGTGCGTTATCTCTGCACCTTGAACCTTTGCCGATCGCAAGAAGACCTACGAACACAACAGACTGGCCAGAGATAAGTGCAACAATCCTGCAGGGCAAACTCAAATCAGCTTCAAAGTTGTTGGGAACGATAGACCGTAAAGATATAGCTCAAGCATTCCCGTGAGCACTAAGCGTCGAACTATGACTTTCATCGAGATCAACTTGAGCAGCGCGAAAAATAGCGCAGAGCAAATTTCCAGACGAGTTGTGTACATTGTGCGAAGCCATTGAGCACCAGCTGACCGGATCAGCAAAGTCCGAGACCCTACTGATTTTGAACGATTTCAACTCCTGGACCTCTGCCCGCATCTAGCTGGCGAGCCATCCAGGGCGCGCCTTCACGGAATGCGTAGCCTGAGTACTTTCATGCCCTGGGGCGCAGATGGCGCGTAGAGCGCCTACACTGTCCGAAGCAATCCGAACGACCTAACACCATATCGATGGGGCCTGGTCATCCAGTAAATAAGTAATAGCGATGCTCGGTGAACAAGAAGCAACCAAGCTATTAGCAATGAATCGAAATATAACAACGTCTGCGTACGTCCAACCCGCCTCGCGTGCTAAATACGCCGCCAGCTGTCACGTTGAGTAAGGACCTGGTTCGAGCCACGTTGCAGCGGCTGTGGTGACAAGAACCACTGGTGGCATCAGCCACCCGGTGCTTTGAGAAAAGACGAAACCTGTACTTCTGCCCGGCGGTGACAGACTGAGCAGTCTATCTCTGTTACAGATGCTGCTATGGACCTATCGTGCAGGCATGTAGAACAGTCTGACCCAGCTCGCTCAGATGAGAGAAGTATGCCAAAGTATACGATAGTATGCGAGAAGATATGGCTGAACTTTGCCGCCGCGAATTCTCTCAATCATCTCAAGAGACTCCCAAAAAAGATCTTCCCCAGAAAGTAATTGCAGCATGGAGTGTGTCCAATCGAGTCCTATAGCCAGGACGAAGCTCCTCAACGTCATGAGCTTGGACGTACTAGGAAAGCTCGAGATCCGGTTGAAGATTACTCCGCCAGGTGTAGCATCCTCGCCATTTTCGCCATCACACATATTTCCACCAGCCACAAATCCCAGACGAAAGCCGAACGAACGAATGCCCAGATATTCGTTGATAGGCCTACAGGATTTATCTACCACTCGAATGCGACTCGAGAGCGTCGAAAGACCAGTCCATCTCAGCTGAAGCTGCCAGGTTCGGGGGAAAAGTTGCCGCGTCTCATCTCAGAGTTGCATCATCACCTTATTCGTCCACGTCTCGCGAATAACCAACATCAACCACCATCCATATACATACCGCCTCAGCAACTGGGCTCGACCATGTGTAACGGCGCGTTTTAGGACGGACTCCGTTTCACAAAGTCCTGAGTGCTGCTGTGCTCTCTACCAGCGCCCGCGGCCACCGCTCGAGATGGGGTTCAGCACCTCTCGTGTCGCAGAATCATTGGTGACCACCTTACCACCCCCGAGCTCGAGGAAAGTGCCAGACTACCTCTGTTATCAGTTTCCAGTTAATAGCCACTACGGTAGCGAACAGAGAACGCCTCTTGGCTGTTTATGTGGCGTTGGCGCGTTGGTCGCTTGAAGGGCCTCGCTCGCCTCCTGCCGGGCCTGCGAACTGGTATGTATCTGTAGACTGCTACCTTATGGCTGAGTCGCTGGTCCGTGTCCCGTTCCATTTCCACCTACAGCTTGCAAGGCACTTCTTTATGCGTAATCTGCGAACATATACATCCCGGCTTCAGTGTTACCTTTCTCAGAGCGTTTGTCATTTTTTCAAGCTGAGAGTCCGTTACGTTCCATTTGCGTCGCTGGTGCGACAGCATCCGCACATTTCTCTCATTCAATCTTTCGTTCAACTACTCACTCATTTCATCGTTAATCTTTGCTTTTGTTCGACTGTGATCTCCTCAGCTCGTTGTTCCCCGTTTGCTATCGACAGCACGACATTATGGTTGAGACTACAGACAAGCCGAGGCCGCCACCAATTCCCATTTCCGCAAATTTCAGCGCCCCGAACCGGAAGAGCTTTCGCAAGACGCTGCAAGGACTGATTCCAGTCACTCCGAAGGTGCTAAAATATCCCGACGGGCTCTTTCCGGCCAAGAGTCCAACTTCGCCGGCCTCCATCGAAAAGGGTCCTGTCATTCGCGCCAGCTTTGTACCTTTGGAGTGTCCGACGCGCAATGGACGATGTCTGGGCGTGAAGAGAAGGACTTTGATTCTGCTATGGGTTTTGGGGGTGGCTGTTATCCTGGGACTGAGCTTGGGTCTTGGGTTGGGTCTGGGAATGAAGGGGTTGCAGCATTCCGACACCTCGCTCGGGACGACCATCCCATCCGCGACTGGCCAGACTGTCGCCAACATACCGGCGGCAGTGAATCCGTCGGTGGCAACAGCCTCCAGTTCGACATCTGCGACTAGCGATCCATTTGCCGGGAAGGTCGTCAAGGTACAGGAGTTCGACCAACCAGCTTTCGCAGTCCCTGCCAATGCGGCCACCGCAACATACACCGTGGCGGGTCCAACTGCGACCGCTGGTACCGGTTTCGTCGATTGCCCATATTCGAATGGTCAAGAATACAAGGTTGGTGGGAAAACATTCAAGAAGTTCTGCTATACAGATTTTCCCGGCCCCGGCGTACTGAACCTGGATGCGATCACCGTCAACAGCCTACAGCACTGTATCGATGCATGTGCAAGCTTCACTGGATCAAATGGAAGCTGTGGTGCAGTGTCGTACTCAGCCAACATAAGTCGGTCATACGCGCAGCAAAAGGCCAACTGCTGGTTGAAGGATAAGTCTGGTGAAGCCAAGCCTGGTGTTTGGGACCAATCCGGTGCTGTCCTGGTTCCATGAGCTATTCCCATCCGTTAGATAGCACTGAGATATGATTTGGATTGCAGCCAATGTGAAACTCAGCACGAAGTAATGATGATGCTTTTCTGCAATGATTTTGGCCGCTCATGCGATCACCAGCGTTTTCTTCTCGAGTCTTTCATTCAACGGGTTGAGCTCGCGATTGTCAACCAGTCCGACTCGTTCATGCAGACCGGGTGCAATCTCGCGTAGGATAAGTGCTTGTGCACGCCGTGAATCGCTTGGTACAGTGGCGAGTATCAAGCAGGACAGTGTTCCCGTTGAGCAAGTGACGTCCTTGTTGTCCTCTGGTCCCTCGTCTAACCATGTAATGGCTTTTGTCTTCAACAGCTCCTTCACACGTGCGGTTTGAGCGCTGACCACAGGTCCAGAAACCTTGAGGCAGATTGACTCATCGGACAGCCCAACATCTGAAGCTGTAAATGTCGGCATCATCGCAATCAATTTTCCTGTATGATAGTTCTCCAGCGCGGTCTTCCATGCAGGTCGGGGAGCACCAAAATAGACTCGCTGGTTCAAGTGGTTGAGGCCGCCGTCTACACTGGCCCATGACCAGGAGGGTGCTCTAGTACGACTCGGCCTCACCAGGCCTGGCAGACACCGACGACTTCGGCGCCACGCAAGAGCCTGCGACAAGTCGGCCATCCACACACCAGCAACGTAGCTAGAGCGCATATACGGCCGGAACGTATTTACAAGCCCGTCGACCGCTGTAAGCTTGTCTTTGGCATACGTCAAGGATCTCCACGAGTATGTCTGGACGACCTCATACCATAGATCCAATGCTGCTCGAGGTCGTGCCTTGGCCAAGGATCCGATCAGTGATTGCGGTCTTTGCTCCCTGATCTGCATCACACCTTCGGGGAACTTGCTCCCATCCTCGACCCGCTTCATTTCCCTGCACTCCCAGTAGTACTGAAGCTTTGCACAATAAAGCACCCTAGGCGATAAGTACCTTTCTTGCAGCGTCCAAGCCCGTTTTGAGTGAGCTTCTTCCTCGATCATGCGGGGGACTTCTGAGGTCGATGGGCAGCTACGCAGGTACACTCGAGCGTTACGGTGCTCGGCCGTGTTGTCCATCGGCAGTTCAACGGTTTCGGTCTTCAGTCCACGGTCGAAGAAGAGCCCACCGCTTGCAGATGAAGAACTCAGGGCAGCTATTGTGAGATGTGCACCGGCATAGAGGTTACCCATATTGGCGGCTTCATGGTCCCAATCCGCTTTGCTGTCCTGCAGAATGCAAAGAGCATCGATCCAAAGGTGATTGATGCCAAGCCCCCGTGTGATTGTGATAGCATGCTGGAAAGTCTCCGGTAGACCTGAAATCACTATACCTGCCTTGTGTTGATCAATTGTCTCTGCAGTTGTCCGAATAAATTCCACGTCTTTTCCCCAACAGTACGAAAGGGCCACGTAGGGTGCTCGATCACCTGCTTCGTTCTCGCGCAAGTATACTTTGTCCTCGTCAGGGTTGTCGCCAATGTAGACGGTTCTCGTCGGAAGGAGCCGGTGATTGTGTCCATCATCCTGAAAAACAAGGCTCCGTTTGTGGAACATGGTATTTGACGCACACAGTGCCGAGTGGTTGTGAAGACAGTGATGCAACCAGTGCTTGATGGTCACTAGATCCGATGCTTCTCTTACTTCTCGACCAGCTATCGGCCCTGGGGGATCAGCATTGTCAGAAGCTGGTGAGCCATCCTCGGTATACATTGAAATCATGCCAGCCTCTGGCTGAACTTCTTGATCTGACTCCGCCCGTGGTGGCCGAAATCCCGTTCGGATCAAGTGAACTGAGACGGAGAACAGCTCCATATGCTTTTGTTTCCGATTCCTGCTGTGAGGCCTGAGGTGAATCTTGTCGCCGGGTCGAAGCACCACTCCTTGATTCGCGTCCTTGAGAGCCTGGACAAGGATGCGGCATAACTTGCAGGAGGCAGCATCGCGACTAGCCTGCTCAAAGGTCTTTTTGAATGTGAAGCCTAGATGATATCCATGTCTGCCGATGATCTTGCGGGCCGTCAGTCCTGAACAGATTTGGCACAAGTCTGCAGATGCGGCAGTGGTGTCAGCCTGGGCTGGTTGACTCTCGCCTAGGTGATCGTTATCGTTGTCATCAATTCTTAAATTCGTTATCGGACCGGCGATCTGGGGGCTTTCGTCATCAAGGTCAGCCATATGTCGAACTTTGATATGCCCGACGCTTAGTCAATAATAACAAAGGGAGAGGAAAGTCCAGATGTACATGTATCACTGAACGGCCATCTAAGGGATGCAGAATCCACTAAGGCTGCTCAACGCAGCCGGCTTTTACGACGCTGATTGACAGTAGATTTGGCAAGCACACTCGTCCGAGCAAACATTGCGATGTAGTAGCCAATCACGACATGAGTTGAGTAGGAGAAGGAACGAACATACAGATCCGCCCACGGTGTGTCCCACCCGACATCTTCAGGGTTCACCATGCTTTATGCATGACGGGGCACGGTGTAGCAAGTCAGCTCGGAAAGGTTTGAAAGACCAAGAACGCGATGATTGCTCCGTAGGGTGTGCTTCTGGCTGCTCGGGCGCACACCTTCTGAGTCCAGTTGAAGGTTGCGAGGGCAAAAAGACCGCCACGATCGGTGAGATGTGCCGCTATTCTGTCATTTGTGTGTGGCACGGCACGCCCGCCAACGGCCAGAGCCAACAGGATTGCGACCTTCTCCAAGCAGGAGCACGAGTCTCGTTCTGGGCCACTTTCCTGCTGTGGGCCCGTTTAGAGGGCCCCGATTTTCACGGCCACCTTCCTCGCCGCATCAAGCTTTGGGTGCTAGCTTTGAGCTCAGCAGCTTTGCCGTTTACGAGGTTGAAATCACAAGTTTGACGGCAGAATGTAGTTCCTCTCATTCATCGTTCTCTTAATTTTACAAGATTTTTTTGCGACCGGAGGTACTTTGTGACCCCTCGCCTTAAATCGTCCACCATGTCGGTTGCTGGAGCGGGACCGATCCCGTTGCTGGACGCGCAGCAGCCTCACGATGTCAAGGGGGAAGCCGTCGCTTTCACCCCTGCTGAAGAACTTGGCGTCGAGCAGCCTGAATTAGATGATATTCCAGAGACTACTCGTCGCGAAATCTGGTCCTACTATACGTACTATATCGGTGCAAATGGTCTGGCGCTGTTCAATTTCGGTCCGACTGCTTTTCAGAATCTGCTGGCTCAAGCTGCAGGTGATGAAGGATTGCTCGAATTCGGTGGCCAAATGCGCGATGTGAACAGCATTGTCTTGATTGCGAACGGTATCTCGTTCGCTATACAGGTTGTCCTGCTAATGGTGACTGGAGCGTACGCTGACTTCGGCACTGGGCGACGATGGGTCCTTATTTTCTGGAGCATTGTGTCTTACGGTGTCGGGTTCGGCTGGCTAGGCTTACAAACCTCTGACAAGTGGATGGCTGCTACTGGCTTGTACATTCTCGGACTCATCTGCTATCAGCTCACACTGACGTACTGGACCGCGGCCTTTCCGGCATTGGCGCGCAATACCCGGACTGTCAAGAATGCGACAAAGCTGTTGAAGGATGGCATAATGAGCCAAAAGGAGCACACCAGAATTGACGAAACCGAGAGGAGCAGGCTCAGCAATGTGGCCTTCTACGTCCAGTCAGTTGGCGAGATCTTTGTCCTGGCCATATTGGTCGGCATCCTATTTGGCTTACATGTGGAGGACTCCACAGAGAACAACAATCGCGGACTAAGTGTCACCATCGCATACACCACTGCCGTTTGGCTTGTTCTTTCCCTTCCGTGGTTTCTGACCGAAAGGATGCGCCCCGGTTTGAAAGTGCCGCCGACGCAGAACATGCTGACCGTTGGCTTCTGGCAACTGAAGATAGCATTCTCCCAAGTCTGGCAGCTGAAGCAAAGTCTCATCTTTCTGATCGGGTACTTCTTCCTCGGCGATTCGCTCAACACCACCGTCACAGTCGTTGCGACCTTGCAGAACCAGGTTGTCGAGTACGATACGCTCACGCTCAATTACCTACTCATCGTCGGAATAGCTACCCAGGCCATCGGTATTGGCGTCTTCTGGCTGATCCAGAAGCATTTCAAGCTGGGCGCAAAGACCATGTTCAACGCCGTCATGGTCTTCATCGTCCTCCTCGACGGCTGGGGAATGATCGGCAACTGGACCGACAACTTTGGCTTCAAGAACGCGTGGGAGTTCTGGCTGTATCAAGTATTTTATGGGCTGTTTGTGTGCCCATGGTATTCATACTCCCAGATCATGATCTCCTCGGTCACGCCACGGGGTCACGGGTTTTTGTTCTTCTCCCTTTTCAACGTAGTTGGAAAATCGTCCAGTTTCGTTGGCCCGTTTATTAGCAGCGCCATCATCGACGCCACGCCGGATGGCAAGAACAACAATGCAGCCTTCTACTTCCTTTTCGCGCTGAGTGTGGTCAGCGCAGCGGGGATTTGGACGTTCCTTGACTTGGACAAGAGTGTCGAGGAGCAGCTGGAGTTCTTGCATCGCGAACAGGCGCGAATAGAGATGGAGGAGCGCCAGGCTGTAAAAAACGACTGATGAGTGAGGATTATCATCTTGAAAGGAAGACCGATCACAGCTGTATATGAGAAGGAGAGGGGACGTATTTGTACACTCGTCTGCTTGGACTTTATGTTTTGCACACGTCGGATCTTGCTGTCTGCTTTACAGTGGTCGACTAACTGCTATAAGAAGGAGATAGCCTTTCCAGAGTGCATTCAAATGTGCAATCAAGCACGTTTTAGCTAAAACAAAAGGGAAAAAGACCCCTTAATCAGTGGTCGCTAATTGCTGTTGAGTCTGGCTGAGGCAGGGTGTAAGGATGTAGAGAGTGGAGAGGAAGCTCGACGAACTTGACAGCGAAGGTTTATGCTCGTTTGCACAACGAGGATATATTTAATCACAAGTCGCCCAAAGTTGATGCTAGAAAGCTCAAATTCGGGAGTTTGGCCGAGTGGTCTAAGGCGGTAGATTTAAGAGATTTTTAACTCTCTAAACCCTACTACAGAGATGTGCGTGGGTTCGAACCCCACAGCTCCCATCACTGTCGCGTTTCTATGCTTCATTTTTTGCTTTTCGAAACCACATGCCTTTCTTTCCAGGTTCTCTGCTATATCTACTTGACGATGGCACTGTCAGATCAGCCCCTCCCACTTCATTGCGGGGCACAGTTTTGACGGAGATGGAGCTCCGCGTGGCTGCGACGCCGGTTGCTGTTCTCAACGACACGGAAGCTCAAAGACGAAACAGCATTGAACGTTAATTTACTTTTCTGCAGATGAGAAACCTGGCTCTCTAGGCGTCATGTAGGCCTCCACAACGTCAATCCAAGAACGCCCTGTCGCCCGAGTAAAAACCTCTAAAATTGCCACAAACACTTGTAGGCCAGCGCCCGCTGGCCCAAAAAGTCATACTCCGTCCTCCCAATCCACACCTCCCTTGTACTCCTCAATTTCCCAAACACGCTTCCTCCCTTCCAAGTCAACCCCTGCGGATCCATGTCCCTCGGCGCCTGCGCGACCATAAAGTCCTTAGCCCAGCCCGCCCTGAGTAGCTGCAGCCTCTCCTCCAGATAGCCCTGTAAGGTAGGAACCAAGCTCCCGCCACCAATAAGCATGATGCCACCCGCGAAATCGCGATACTTCTTCTCGTCTCCGCGCGCGCCGTGCTCGATGCTCGCGATAACTGCGTGGTCTAGGCCGATGATCGGTAGGACGTCGTCGCGGATGCTGGTTGCGAGCGTGGTGCCGTTGATCGGGGCATTATCCGGATCGTAGTTGGCGGGCGTGGCGGCGCCGTCGTTATCGGGCGCCGGAGAGCCGAGCTCGGAGCTTGCGCGGTCTTCGTCTTGTTGCAGGCGGGCGAAGGGGTTTGGAACTTGCTTCATGGGCGTGGAGGCGGGTTGGGGGGTCGCCTTCCCTAACGCTGCTGCGAGCGCGCCGCTGGGACGCTCGCTGCCGTTGGCGAACACGGCTGGGCTGATGCGGTTCATAATCTCGGTTTGCGCGGCGGAGACGGGATCATTGGGCGAGCCGTCGTAGAGGTCTTCGGATGCGGGGATGAGTTTGCGGCGGCCTCGGAGCTTCTCTGAGTTGTCGAATATGGACGGCTGGAAGTAGCCTTGTGGGGCGACAATGACTTCGTCGTAGGTCTTGAACATGTATTTGCGCGTGTCCTGGCCTGGTGCGCGAAGGTAGAAGTCGAAGAGCTGGACCGTGATGTCGTTCTCGTTGAACGTGCAGAACTTTGCTTTGAGCTCCTCTGCTAGAATCGCATCGTAGCGACGCTTTAGGTTGATGTCTGCGTAAGGGAAGTGGTCGAAAAGCATCATCTTGAGGAAAGTTTCGGTAATGTCTGCGCCGCCCATTTTGATGTTCACCCGTGAGTTCTCAACAATCATGCCTTCCTCGACGCACGATATTGACGTCTTTTGAGCACCGATATCAACAACGCAGGAGATTGAGGTACCCGCGCCGTATGTGGCAGCCAGACTCTCCTGAATGATGGAGATTCTGTCAAAGCCAAAATCCTTGATTATCATGTCCATCATCTGGAAGACGTAGTTGCGTTCATACAAGTCCGGAATTATGAGTACGCATCCGTACTGAGACCACTGTTTTCGGTCTGGCAGATTGCACTGTTCCTTGATGGCTGTTTCCAGGATTTTTGCAATGTCAATATACAGACTTGACTTTCGAGTGTAGTCAGCCTCATTGTACCATCCGCGTTGCAACGGCCAGTAGAGCTTATATCTAGGCTTCGAGTCGTCACGTATCCGTAGCGCATCTTTGCCACAGATGTACTCGGGTGCCTTTGCAGGGTCGGCTGGAAGCTCAGTCCAGTCGATCTGCTGCGGATCGTTGTGTTGCTTAATGATATCCGGGGGCGTCCTTGTGTTATAGTTCACGACGAGCTCCTTCGAGTTTGGAAGCACTCGGCGTTTGTTCCTCCGCATGCGTTCCTTCAAATCGTTGCACATGGCCTTGTACTGGTTGGCAAAGTCCTGACCGTACCACTTCTCGGGTTCCTTGGGGGTACTTCCATCCTCGAGTTTGATGCGTTTCGGATAGGGCTCAACTGCCTCCTCCGATTCGTTTCTGTCTGCCCTTCTCGCAATGACCATTGGTACAACTTTTGGCAGAGCGTCACTTCCGAGCCCAATCCTTAAGTTCTGGCTACCAGGGTGAATGACCACGACCTTCGAACCAGCAGCTGCTTTCTCCTCCATGGTATGTTCGGCCTCATCTCCATCATCTGCGTCGTCGTCAATATCCATGCCATCAGGGTCGTTGCCATTAGCCAATGCTCTGTCTCGATCTCGCATCTGGTCAGCCATGCTGTTGCGTTTCTCCTCCGCCAGTAGACGAAGTGGCAGTATCTGATCATCTCGTTTCAAATACTCCGTGTAGTAGTTCTTCTGATTGATCATGTTGACTTGCGGCCACGAGGTCATTTCCATATCATTGTCGGTCTTTTCGAGACCCTCCTCGCGGAGCGCCTTGGGCCCCACGCCCTGCTTCTTGCCGACCATGATGCTTGCGAATTATATTCTACAGAAGAAAGGGCCAAATCAAGCCGCCTTTGTATGCGCTGTAGGCCTGGATAAGAGTCAGTATCAGTACCAGTTAATGTGATTCCACGATTGTCGTACCATCAAGCAAACATCAGCAGTGATGACAGCGAAGAGCAAGGGCAAGAACCAAGAGGGGCCTTTGGTGAAGAAAATTCCCTGGCTCCGTTTGGACTCTTTCCTGAACTCGGCCCGTCTGTCAGTGAGGCTCCTTCTCTTCGACATGATGCACGGTATTGTAAAGAAACAGGTTCGAATGGTAGGTCCCCGAGCATGGAGAACGTGCGAAATCGAGCCAATTTACGCTCATTGTGCAGACTCGATATACGTACCTAGAATGCTCTGTGAACAGCGTGTCCGAAGGTCCCCAACGCTATCTGCCTGCTGTTCAATTTATGAGCCGTAAATGATTCGAAGGTACGTGTCAACTTGGCGCGGAACAGGCAGACGCGGCGACGGCTTTCATGGAAGGCCAGATCTATGTCGCAATTGCTTGATGAAGGTTCGTTGTCCTCAAGCACCTTCGCGTCCAGCAGCGCGTTGGTATCCGTGACGAATTCCCCATTCAGCAAAAAGCCGCACAGGCAGAGCGGCTCACGCACGCATCAATAGCTAAGTTTGGTTGCAGCCACAGCTGGAACTTCCGCTGCACCAGCTGCTTTCGGCAGCCAGCAATCCCGCCGTCGCCGCCCTCTCCTCCGCATTACTGTACTATTAGAAATCCCACCACCGAAAGAACAACGACTGCTCGACCGTGCCTACCCTCCTGCCTCTTGACAGCGCATATTCCGACTCCTTCGTAAATACACACCTCTCTACTGGTCTTTCTGCTAGCATTCACGATCCACGGCTTCAGTATGGGCGGGTTCCTTTCCAAGTTCTCCAGCTTGATCTGGTCGAAGAAAGAGATTCGGATCTTGATTCTGGGATTGGTACGCTTCTTATGCGCACGTACACATGCATGGCTACGGCCGAAGATGTGGCGGTGTCGACAGCCGTTTGGAATAAGGGACTGATAGCTTTCAGGACAATGCGGGCAAGACAACTTTATTATACAGATTAAAGGTACGGAGAAGCATACGACAGGGCCTAGAGCTCTGCATCGGTTGATACGGAGGCTGACGAGATCGCAGATAGGAGAGGTTGTCACGACAATTCCTACAATCGGGTTCAACGTCGAGTCGGTCACATACAAGAACCTCAACTTCAACGTCTGGGTATGTCATCTGTACAAGAGCTGGGCAAGGGACTACAAATGCTAATATATGGGCAGGATTTGGGTGGACAGACGTCGATTCGGCCTTACTGGCGGTGCTACTACGCAAACACAGCGGCAGTCATCTTCGTGGTAGATTCGACAGATATCGACCGGTTGAATACGGCATCGGACGAGCTTGCGGCAATGCTGAATGAGGACGAATTGAAAGAGGCGGCGTTACTAGTCTTCGCCAACAAGCAAGATCAGCCGGGTGCGAAAGGTGCAGGCGACATTTCAGAAGCGCTCAATCTGGGCGAACTCCGGGATCGAAATTGGACAATCATGGCCTGCTCGGCGGTAGACGGACGAGGTGTGAGCGAGGGCATGGACTGGTTAGTGGTATGTCGAAGTCTTTCCTTTCCATTACTGCGATTATGATCTCGACCGTCAGCTGACAATTCTCCAGCAAACGGTCTCGTCGGAAACGTCTTAATGTCGATGGACATTTTATATTCAACCATGATACCCTCTGCCATCTTTTGATGCTCGCATAGCGCAATTCGTCCCACCATGTCTACCTGATTTTGTTCCTGTGGCGCCGATGTTACGCCATTCCAGCCTCCAACGCCAGACATTTCCTCTGCAGATGAAGTGTATTTGTCCTTACGGACGCAAAAAGGTGGATTTGAAGTGAAGTCGCCTGTCCACCACAGCTAGTGTCCGGCGTTGTAGTTCTTCTTGCCGATGGTGAACGGAACATAGCGGTATTTGATCATGTGCTGAATCTGTCGCCTCACTGCAAGACTGTCAGTATTATCCCATACACGCGAGCATACGCCAGGACTCACTCGTCAAACTGAAGAGTATGATCCAATATACCACCAACACCGGCCAGAAGACCGGAATGTTAAACATTTCCCAGAACGTGCAAAAGAGACCGATCGCGATTGCTCGAGTTGCCGCATGCCAAAACTTGAACTCCGGCAACCTCCTTACAAAAGGCCTAAACTCCTCGTCCTGCTTTGTAGGAAGCGTCTCGCCTTCTTCGAGTTCTTCATCCTGATTCAGCGAGGGGTCGAATTTGGGTTGTAAAAATGCCAGGAAGAGGTTGAGCAGGTATATGCCCAGCGAATATGCGACAATATACCATCCTTGCGCGACGACGATTCGAACGAAGAAAAGTAGCAGGAACACGCCTGTGCCGGCCCATCTCTGCACCACAAAGGGAGTTGACTTGTCTAGGTAGGATTGGTAGATCTGTCGCGAACAATTAGTCAGATGGTCGCATATAGGTCCAAAGCGCATAACTGGCTGACCTTGATATACTTATTCGTCGCAGTGCTCACGGCCGTGAAAGGCGTCTGTTCTGGCTCCGGGGCGTCCATCTCGAACGGTACTCGACAAGCTAAATCGCGAAGTTGGCGGAACACTCTCAAAGGGGGGCGAAGCGAGCGAAATGAGCGACTGAGGGTCAAGTCAAGCTGGAAAAGACGGCTGCCTGCTCAGAGAAGAAACCGCAGGAAGTGAAAGATCGGGCGGCGAATGTTTGCCGTGTAGCCAGGTGTTCAGAAGGGGCTGGATTGCTTTCAGTGAGCCGTTCCGGCGGAGAGGATTCGCCTCGCGTCAAGTGTCCACAAGCTTTCTCAGGCGTACGGCTGCATGCTTTTGGCCCGGCTGTGAGTGGAGCGTTTTTTGCCAGCATGCCGCTTTGCTCAGGGACAGAACATGTCTGCTTTCCGCGCTGCTGTTCGGCTGCCGCTGCCGCTTGTGTTGCCGCCGGTTTCCAGCTGTAAGCTGTGGGCGCCCCGCCGGCCGAGGAACAGCTCCATCCGCCGAACTCCAAGCTATCCTGCTCTCTGCGTACGATCTGGTCGATTTTCCACCCATTGACCTGTGAATCTACCCTTGATTGCATCTGCCGTTCGCCATGAATACTGTGCGCACAGCTACGAGGCTCAGGCCATTCATGGCCATGGGCAGGACCGCTTGGGCAAGACAGACTCCTGGCGCATACCGTTTCTATTCTTCGCCGGCCGAGACTGAGTACCAGAATATCCTCGTATCGACCCCAAAGCCCGGGGTCGGGCTAAGTGAGTTGAGATTTGCCGTCAAGATGTTTCTTCGATTTCGTACTCACGAGTATACTCGCCAGTCACCCTGAACCGACCCAAAGCCCTCAATGCCCTCTCCTCCGCGGTATTCGTCGACATCAACGATGCTCTCACCAAGTTCGACAAGGACTCCACAATCGGCGCAATTGTCATCACAGGCAGCCACAAAGCCTTCGCCGCAGGGGCAGATATCAAGGAGATGAAGGACAAGACCCTAGCCGACGCATATGGCGGTGACTTTATCGAGTCTTGGTCGTACCTGGTCCAGAACGTCAAGAAGCCGGTTATAAGTGCAGTGAATGGGCACGCGCTGGGAGGCGGCTGCGAATTTGCGATGATGGCGGACATTATGTATACGAGCGAGAACGCCAACTTTGGTCAACCCGAAATCAAGCTTGGGACCATCCCAGGAGGTGGTGGCAGCCAACGTTTAACCAGGGCGATAGGGAAGAGCAGGGCGATGGAGTTGATATTGACTGGCGACAGCTTCTCGGGCAAGCAGGCAGGAGAGTGGGGACTCGCGGCGAAGGTCTTTGCGACTCCGGAAGAATGCCTTGAAGGTGCAATTGGAACTGCCGAGAAGATTGCTAGTTTCAGTCGGATCGCAGTCAAGGCCTGCAAAGAGGTCGTGAACAAGAGTCAGGATCTCGGTGTCCGTGAGGGCGTTGAATTCGAGAGGAGGGTATTTCACGGTCTCTTCGGCAGCAATGATCAGAAGATTGGTATGCGACCTCCGTATTTCCTCATGACCCTGCTAACTTCGTCCCAGGTATGTCTGCGTTTGCTGAGAAGAAGAAGCCAGTATGGTCACACTCGTAGGCCGTGCCTCGAAAGCGACACAATGTACATAGAATCCCAATCCATCTTTCGACGTCTTCACATGCAAACGAATCTTGCTTCCGAAACGCCTCGCAATGCTATCAAAACAGACAAAGACACGCCGCTTCTCACATCCCATACATCGCGTCCATGGCGTCCATGGCGTCCATGTCGTCATCATAGTCTTCCTCAGGAGGACCAGGGGCCGCCTTTGGAGCAGCTTTCGAATGCGATGCTGTCTGGCCCGGCTCCTCCGCGAGCAATGCGTCCAAATCGTCTGGAACATCCTCGCGGTTCTCCGGGTTCGTTGTCTCAACACTTGTCCCAGTGTCAGCCGGACCAGCCGACTCCGCAAGGAGCATATCCAAGTCGTCGTCCTCATCAGGGATGTCCACATCACCACTCGCATCCTTCACGAAAAGGCCATCGCCCAAATCCTCCTCATCCATCACATCCCCAGCACCTTCTCCCTGCTTATCCCTCTCCCTCCTCTCGACTTCCTCCCTTGTAGCAGCCCCCTCCCCCATTCCCTCCTGCTCCTCCTCCTCTCTCTCCCTCGGCTTCCCCTCATCGATCCACACCCGCCTCATCATCTTCATCCTCTTCGAATGCCCCACCTTCTCAATCATAACCACCCCATCTGCAAACTTGGCCTTTGGGTACAAGTCGTCCAACCAAAGCTGGTACAGGTTCAGCAACCTTCCCACATCCGAAAACTCGTGGCCCTTTCCCTTGAACTTGAGTCGCGTCTTTGTTATCCGCCGTAGTTTGGGGATGCCGTTGGCGGAGAGGAGGCGTTCCTCGTCGAGTTTGGGGATGGGTTTGCGGGCCTTTTTGACGGTGATTTCTTTGTCGATGCCAAGCGTGTCGCCGCCGCCGCCGCCGCCGGAGGGTCGGGAGGTGGTGTTGTTGTTGTTGTTTGGTCTGGTTGTGGTCTGGTTGGTCGGTTCTATTAAGCGGGCGAGGTCTTCGTCGATATCGTAGTCGTCGAAATCGGCTGCTGGGGGCGCGGCGTCGCGCCGGGCGTCGACTGCTACCGCCGCCATGATCGTAGGTTCTGCTGGAACTCCCAGAGTAAAGGTTCGTTCGGATTTGTAGTGACCTTGTGGAAGAGAACGAGATTGTCCAAGTGCGTGGGTGAGCTGCAATGCATGAATCGATCGCCTTCGATCGCGGGCGTGGATGCGGGAAGACGCGCCGCGGCGCGTCGTGGGAGGATGTGCTGCGTGCGTTGAGCCGCCCGCAGTTTTCACAGCTTTGCCTGGGCAAACTCAGCTACGCTACTTACTCGTCTGTCACGGTGCAGCTAATTGCGAGTATCTTTATGTGTACGTCTTCTTCGTGAGGTTAAGTTCGATGTGCAAGAAGCCTCGACACATCTTCAATCACGGCATTCACTCACTGAGTGAACCACCTTTTCCCCGCAATATTGTCAGCTGTCCAATTACGTGAATTTGGCATCAGCAGCCTATTGAATGGTCTGATCTGACCTGAAGAGTTAACGATCGCTATGCAGAGCTTGTTCGTCACGTGTTGCAAAAGTAAGTTGCCATCGGAACATTGTATATATTTGTCCCAGTGGCGTGTAACCACCATTACCATACCATTTCAGCCGTCAAAAATGAATGAGGAACACTCGAGCTTCGCGTCAAGATTCAGAATTTCCCTCACAACCTTATCCAGCAACAATCTAGGAGGCACCAACACAGTACCAGAAGCCCGCAATGAGCACATTGTCAGATTTGGTGCTTGGGTTCCAGGCATAGAAGTCATCGAACGAGATATTGTTGTCGGTCACCATCGCGTAAACGTAGATCCCTTCTCCAGCAAGCTCATACTTGTTGCAGCTCGAGGTCGTGTCGTTAGGAATAGGAAAAGGCTGGTCAATAGCCGGTGTCGAAGCCGTAGCCTCGATAGTACCCGCAGCGGGCTGAATGCTGCCCTCGTACGTGTACCACGGGGTATTGATACAGTATGGCACGAAGGCGCGCAAGTTGGTGCATGCCTTTCCGACATCCGGGTTCCAGTAGTAGAATATGCTTAGGGAGTAGTTGCCAAAGGCCTGGGCGATTCCGAGGCAATTCTCGCCGGACTGAGGGGTGTAGAAGGCGCTGCAATCGGAAGGGATCTGGCGGCAGACGGTGCCAGCGGGGACGCTGGAGTAGGTGGTGCAGTTGCTGCTGTCACGAACTTCGAGCTCGGGGACTGGGACTGGGACGGGATTGGCGGCGACGAGGCCAGTAAAGGCGGCGGCGGCCGTGAGGACGTTGGCGTGCATCTTGAGAGATCTTCGGAAGTTTGGGATATTGGCACTGGAAATACAAAGATTGACTTCTTGGTTTATGGTCGGACTGAGGCAAACAAACACAAAGCTCGATGAAGAGTAGGTAGGAAATGATGGAGACGGATCTCCGTCCTTTATGTACTCACCACAATTCGGATCGCAGGTGACCGGCTCGGGATGGTCGCCTTCAGACTTTGCACGGTGACCTCCTACCAAGCTGCCCAAGCAGGCAGAGGCTCCTTCGACCGGAGAGTGCCTGCTGAAAACCCATGACGCTCGGAAGCTCAAGCTTAGGCGACTCAACTCCACCAAGGGTCAGGATGCCGAAATTATATCAACCTGCCAGCATGCTTACTGGCCCTGCCACAGTTGCCTCAACGGCACAAGCCTGCCGATGCTACCACAGTCAATTAGGCAGAGCGCAGAAGCGGCTGACCCTTGCTCGCTGAGTTATTATGAGCTCATGCAGGGGAACCTTGGGAAGCTTTTACAAGCTTGCTGACGGGAGTGGCGTTTCTCCACGACTTGGGTCTTCTTGCGTCTTGGCCATGCTTTTTACCTGAGCTGGTTTCGCTGCCTCTTGAGCCCCTGCGATATAATCCGGGCCGCACGTGCAAACCTTTGATCCTGGCGAGCTCCAGGGTTCTTAGTGTGCCTTGAATACGAGCGTCCGCAAAGTCGACTACAGCGGGGACTCAGCTTCTGTAGTCCGAACTTTGAACACGACGAAATCCCTTCCAACGCCTTGGAACAGACAAGACACTGCATGCTAGACGAAACGGTTTACAGGTGTAAGATGGCAATCTGCACTTCGCCGCAGCTGTGGGATCTGTGAGATCAAAGCGCTGGTCACGTGGCCGCAGCAGCCTTAGACAAAGGTCAAATGCCTCAACATCTTCCAAGTCCTCGGCGCCAACTTAGCACCCCACAGGAAATGTCTCAGAGATGGTTGTACTACGTAGGTCCCAAGGCATGTAGGCAAAGGGTTGCAGATGCTTATAGCGCTTGAAGCTCGCGTATTGCAGAATGTATTATTATGAGTCGGCGCGTGAGTCTTTGGCCAAGGACCTTGGAGGTGTTTTTGTCTGTCTGCGCCACACGACTTTTTCCTAGCCGCCTTGGTCACTCATCATCTGACTTATTCTGAAGATTGATCGCGCTAGAAATCATGCTTTGATTCTTGCAGAGGACACCAGATGAAAGGTCGTCAATATGTCGAATCAGCTTCCAACCTTGTGAGTGTCGGACACTCGCCGATCTGACCGCTTCATGAACCCATTGCCTTTGTTCAGTTGCAGCAAGGGTCGCGGGCACTGTTGCAGCCCTTCCTGAACCCATACATGGCCACCGGGCTTCCAGCCACGCCATCAGGACTCTGGAACATATATCCAAGCGTCCCTTCCTGAGCATACTGGTTGGTATCGCAGCCCATGCCCCCATTGACCGGTCCCCAACACAGATGGTCTCCGACGCTGTTGCGCCAGCGATTTCTGCAACATAAATGTTAGAGCAAAGCGGAAAAGACAGACTGTATATAGTTGACTTACAGAGGCACGCTACCAGCGACCTGGGAGGCATAGACGAACATGACGTTGCCTTCACGGGTGAAACCCGAGCCCTCACAGTTGGCGTCGGTGGTCATCAGGAAGTTTTCGGAACCAGGGTAACGGCAGCGGTACCTGCTGACTGTTAGGATGCGAGATCCTGGCATCGATTTCAGGGAGCCAGCTCACAAAGGCACCGTGCCCGGGAGGTTCTCCCTCAGTCCATAGCCGGTCGTGATTCGTTGGGAGAAGCCGAGTGAGGAAGAATATTCGCCGTTGGAAATCGGTGGTGTAGAAGTGCCGTGTCGTTGGTGCTGCTGCTACTGCGAGAGAAACGAGTAGCGAGGCGACGATGGTGAAGTACTTCATGATGATCGATGTCGGCCCTCTGATGGACTGTTTGAGATTTAAGTTGTTTTCTGAACTTTTGTTGGATCAAGACCATATGGAGATCGGCTTCCACTTATACCTGTGCAGGTATGCATCTTTGTTGGTCTTCCCCGCACGTATACTTCTCAATTTCGGCGCTTGGAGTGGAAAGATTTTCAAAGCCAGCGATTCATCTGACAGAGAGATACTTGCCGTAGACTTGAAGAGGCAAAGAGAACATGCTCACGTAGATCCATGAGCGGCGTGGCTGCTCGGCAAGTCCAAGAAAAATCGCCAAAGCACGAGGACTACATGGTGTGCGCTCTGTACCTGAGCAGACCCCTCAGGTGAAGCGCTAGCATCTTCATCTGCAGAAGCTAAAGATCCATTTATATCTCGGCAGCAGGGGTACTTGTCACGGACATAGGAAGGGGCCGTCAGTCGGCGCCTCACGGGAACCAATG
>UYJD01000001.1:1155099-1187013 GCA_900618795.1 Cyanodermella asteris | reverse complement strand
CGAGCAGCACCTTCAGACTTGACGCCGACCTTCACTGGTCGCCTACATAGTCAACCAACCCGTGCCCGCGTTACACTCCACCGACACTAACTTACTTTCCAGAATAGCTTAGTCGAATGAGGCAACAGAGGCCACAAGGAGCTCATCGTCAGCGAAAAAAAAGAAACGGGCCTGGTATGAGTAGCCCAGCAAGCATTATTGCTCATCCAAATCAATATGACTCTAAGCCGTGCAAATCCTGGCCTGTCGTGAACACTTGATTCCATGATATTCATGTTTTCCAAAAGGCCTGTTTCAAGCACTTTACACGAGACTCGACTGATCAAAGTAACAAGAGCCAAAAGCAGCACGCTAAAGAACTCGAAAACAAACGAAGACTGGTCAGTCTGTGGTATCAATTCGTGGTATCATTTCCATCCTCCCCAGTCCCTCTCCTTTCTCAATTAAAGTTTCGACTCATCAAGATCCAAATCCACCATGCCCCTCGGCACATCCATCATACATCCAAGGCTGCGTTTCCTACTCAGCCTGCTTCTGAATGTCCGCCTCCGCACTCCGCTGCAGCGTCTTGCCCGTGTCGTGCTGCTCCTGATACTGCGCCTGCTTCACCTTGTCGCCCGTGAGTCCCGCAGCCGCACTTCCCAACGCACCCTGCAGGCGGTCAGCGGCACCGGATCCCAAGTCGCTGAGCTGGCCGTGCGCCTCCTGTGCCTGGCCCTGTCGGTTCTGCTCCTGGCCCTCGCGCTTCAGCTGTTGGCTGCCGAGCAGGTTGCCCACCGTCTCCTTTGCGGAGCCGATGGTCTGGTTCCAGGAGCCGGCGCTACGATCGGGGTGGTCTTGCGAGATGCCGCCGCTGCCGCTGATGGCGGTGCCGCCGATCTTGCCGACGGAGTGGGAGAGGTCGTTTTCTATGGCGGCTTTGTCTTTTTTGGCTTCGCCGGCGGCCTGGCGGGTAGGTCAGATGGGAGGCATCATTCGTATATGTGCGTGAAATGTACCTGGTCATGGGTGTTGCCGGTCAGGCTGCCGATGGCAGACTGAACATAGCCGGACGCCGAGTTGATGGCCGAGTTGAGGGTAGAGCTATTCGTGTTGCTGTCAGACATGATGCTTGGTGTTGTGTGTATGTGCGGGGTCAATTGTAGTGGGATGGTGTTTCGCTGTAGACGGTTGATTGGAATTAGGAGGAAGAACTGCCAGATGCGCAGAAGGCAAGGGGTCTTTAATACCCAGCAGGCGTCAAGGCCAGAATCGGTACCTAAATTGAAACCCTTGTGCAGGCGCAGAGTGTCAAGTGAATGTAATGCCATGACGCAATCGCGGGTCGTGCCTGGCAGATCCTGAGATCGAGACCGGCGAGCATGCCTCTGACCAGCAAGGAGAGGCCTGCCAGCCTTGTCGTAAACCGGTTCTGGACGTGAGCTTATTTTGTACAGCTGACTCGACCACAGCGCCTCTGACGATGCTCGTGGCGAATCATTGCATGCGTCCGGACGGCGTGTCAGTGTCCTGGCGAACGGCCATGGCTTTGCCGGAGACAGTGCAGACCAATGAGGACGCTTGGAATACTAGCCAATAGTTTCACTTGAGGAGAAGGTGAGCTGACGGTAGTGCTGGCGGTGATATCTGCAAAGACACCGAGAGATGCCTTCGCTTAAGTGTGCCTTAGATTACTCACCAGTTTGTCTTGAAAGGTACCTACGAATGGGCCTATACAATTGAATTTACCGATGTTTGTTCTTGCATGGTGACTGTATATGATTTTGTGCCCAGAAGCTTTGAAGACATTGTATACAAGATGGTCCTATATAAGTCAGTAGCTGGCAAAAGCACAGTAATAACAGCATCAGACCTTACATAGATTGAGGTTCAAGCTTTCACGAAAGGGCTGCACTCTTTCAGCCACGCCCTATAATCCATCATACCCGGATGCCTCTTCCTACACGCCTGCACATCCGCACCGTACCCATCCGACTCGAACCAACTAAACATATCCCCTACCGTATCCTTTAAGAAGAACTTGACCATGCTACCCACCAAGCACGGCGCCATCGGCATCTCCTTGCCCGTAACTTCCCTGAAGATCTCTTGAGCCTCTTTCGCACTGAGCTCGTCTCCCGCCAAACTCAACGGCCGGTTCCTGAACTCATCATCCTCCGAATTCAAGAACGCCTCTGCCCCGAACCATCCAATGTCTTTTGTGGAGATCATTTGAATTTTCCGTCCCGTCTGTTCCCACATTCGCCCGAAGCCTGCACCGTGCTTGTCGGTCGTTTGGTTCTCGAAGAAGGTCACGGGGCGGAGGATTGTGTAGGTCATCTCCCCTGCTTCTCGTTCCGTGCTGGCGGCAGATTGCTTCTCAAGGTACTTCTCAATCTCGAATTTGGTGGCAAAGTTCTTCACCGTCGTTGGGTCTCTGTCGCTTTTCTCTGGGCCGCCTCTGTCGCCGGAGCTGTAGACAAAATGCTGAACGCCAGCTGCGACGGAGGCGTCTACGAGCGCCTTCCCTTGCGTTATTTCGGCGTCCGAATTGATCTGTACGGAGTAGACGCCCCAGACGGGTGTGTTGGCGGTTGTGAAAATTCTACTGGGAGAGGATAGGTCGCCGGTGATTACGGTGACGTTGAGCAGGTTGGATAGCGACTGTGCAGACCTGGAGGTCGAGTCGCGGGTCACGGCGATGATTTTTATGGGTGTGTCTGGCTGTTTTGCGAGGAGAGCGTCGATTACGGCGCGCCCTTGCTTGCCAGTTGCACCGGTAACGAGGACACTCTTCTGGGCGATCATGGTGACAGTTCACTAAGTGAGTATATCGCGAAGAGCCGTTGAAGAAGGGACGGAAAGGTAGAGATGATTGTGTAAGACCAGACGGGAATTTGTGTATGTTTGACAGTGAGAGATGCCCGGACAGAGTCATCAGGGATACTCGAATATCTTATATGCTCGTGCAATTCAAGTACAGGGGCAGTGATTCGAGAGGGATGAACAGAGCTCACTAGAGCTAGGTCAAAGTCCTAGACTCAGTGTTCGCAACTTCATCACCACTTTCAGACAAGTTCGAAGCTCGGGAACCGTACTGGACCGACCGACGGCATCGAGATAGGCCGATTAGTACTTGTGCCGCACTAGAACCACACAATGTAAGCTGCAAAGCATCGGCCGGGAAAAGACTGGGCTGGGTATCCCAAAGTAAAAGTAAATCATGGACATGGCTGTCGGAAAGGTAGGGTTCATTCACCGCTGGAAGAATTGGAAACATTCGCCCGAATGCTGCAGGACTTCCCAAAGCGGTAGCCAAGTTGCGAGCAAGGGCGAAGCGGCACAGCCATCATACCACAATCGCGACCGCCACCATCACCGGCTCGCGACTTTTTGCGGCTGAGACCGTTCCAAACAGTTACAGCCGTTTAGCTCGTGAAACACTGTAACAGCAGGAGATCGAGGGCACCTGTTTCGAACGTTCTGCGTCCTGGAACTGCGAGCAAAGACATGGGTCTGTGGTCTTTGCGAACGAACATGCTCGTCGCGCAGGAAGCATCAAGCATGATGGCGACTGAGATCACGTTAAATGCTTGTACGTCCACGCAAAGCTTGCGCATAGTTCATCGCAGGCTCGAAATCAGTGGCGTGTGAAGAAGAGATCGATGGAGAGGAAAATAATAAGTTGCTGGACCCCCGCGTGCCACGGATCCTGGCCCGAGCTTGACCTCAGTAACTTCTTCAAGCACATCACACAACCTGGCATCCGATCTTGTCATCTCGCTCTGGAGAAAAGAGCTCGTACGCAATCTCACAAACATGGATCAAAATGTCGAAATTGGTTACCTTGCTCGGCAGAGCGAGAAAGCTCACAGCACATTGTGGGGCACAGGAGCTCGATCATGGACCCGAGGCTCTTGATTGAGTTCAACAATCATGTCATTTCTCTTTTCGAGTCTGATCTAATACTATTATCGTCCCCGCCAACGTGGGTCAGATCTGAATTTCTGCACGTTTCTGTCGTAGAGACAGAACTTGCTGTTCCTATCTCAGCACTACTCCATCTTTTGCAAGCTCATCCTGTTGTGAAAGGTATGTCGTTGAAGGGCAAAGTCATCGCCATTACAGGTATGTGAGATTCCATCTCCATCCAAGACCTTTACTTTGCATGTCCCAACAAGCTGTCTGTTTACACATGACTATACATGTATTCGTGTACAGTCTGTCCACAAGCCCTTTGCGGAAAATCTCTACCCACGCGTCCTATCCATTCAGATCCCTCAATCGTTTCGCGCCTCCTCAGAGCATCAGCAACGATACAATCTAACATTGCCCTCCAGGCGCCGCCAGCGGCATCGGCCTCGCGCTCTCCCACCTCCTCGCCGCCGAAGGCGCAATCCTGTCCCTCGCCGACCTCTCGCAAGCCCTCCTCGAATCCCTCTCCCTCACACTCGCGAAAAAAGGCATCAAAGTGCTCAGCACCCAACTCGATGTCCGCTCCGCCCCCGACGTCGACGCCTGGATCGCCTCCACCGTCCAAGCGTTCGGGCGCCTCGACGGCGCCGCAAACCTGGCCCGCATCCTCCGCCGTTCCGGCCCGCTAGTGGATTCCACCTCCAACGACGAGATCGAGTCCATGTTCGCGGTCAATTTCTACGGGGTCGCAAACTGTATGAGGGCGCAGCTGAGGGCTATGAAGGAGAATGGCGGCGATGGCGCCACGGGCAAAGTAGGCGGGAGTGTGGTTAATGCGGGGAGTACGGCGAGTTTGAAGGGGGTTCCGCTTTATGGGAGTTATATTGCAAGTAAGCATGCGGTGTCGGGGCTGACGAGAACGGTGGCGGCGGAGGTGGGGCCTTTGGGGATTAGGGTGAATGCGATTTGTCCGTGAGTATTTCTCTTTTCCGTTTCTGCTCATCTTTGGAAGTTTCTCGCGTTTCGAGACCCCGTTCTGACACTGTGCTAGGAGTATTGTTCGCACGCCGATGATTGACAAGATTGAGGCGGACCACGAATTTCAATTCCCTACTGAGCATATTCCGCTGAGGAGGGCAGCGTCGCCGGAGGAGGTTGCAAAGGTCGTTCGCTGGCTTTTGAGTGAGGATAGCAGTTTCGTCAGTGGCACGGCACAGGTCATCGACGGTGGCACAGGTCACTGATAGCAGCGCCGGTACTACTGGAGCTTGCATCTCACATGTGCCTACCAGCGATAGTTTGTCTCATCGCGATAATGTCATAAGCATTCGGCTCCACAAGGGGCCGCGATCTATCATCAATCATCAAGACCTGTTAGGACATCTTCCCGCGCAAACACAATCTCTGTACGCCGCAAAGAGCATAACCCCAAAGGCCTGACCAGCTGGACTCCCCGAGCTGTCCGGCGCCCCATCGTTAGCATTATAGGGGTTTATGGCCGGACTCAAGATCGGCATACTTCCGTTCTCGGTCGTATAAACATGGTTGATGATAGCTTGCCTGCTAACATCCGCCCACGCCATATCATCGGCGCCATACTGGTCCGGCGCGAGCACGAGCATACGGTAGAAGACGCTCGCTAGCAAGCCTGTGCCCGTCACTTCGCCAAACATGCCCCCATTCTTCGCGTTTTCCGCCTTGTCGTTCATGTAATTCGTGATCAGGCCCTGATCGTCCTGCGCGATTCGCACGACGGCGGCTGAAAAGTTGTTTCCGACACGGGAGCCGTGATTGCGAACTGCGTCTGTGATCTCTTTGATCCAGCCAACGAGCTTGTTTTGTTCATCGGTCCAGCCGGCGCTGGTGCCCCAGTGCTTCACGATGGCGAGAACTTGTGCCATGCCGGCCGCAGCATAGCCATTGCCTGCAGCCCAGAACCCGATGTCGTCGTTTGGGCCGAGCGAGTCGGCATGTGTCCACCAGTGCGTGTCATTCGCAGTATTCCTCAACAGGTCTCGGTACAGGCCAATCTGATCGATGGTGAAATTTAGTAGACTCGCATTGTTCGTGGCAACCGCGTAGTATGCCAAAAATGGCGGAGCTCTGAATACCCATTCAGCCCAAACTTCATCAAGCTCGTGGTCAGTCGAGATGGCACCGTCATATAGTCGTGGCACGCTCTCCAAGAGATGGGTCGCCTGTTTCGCAGCAGAATCCATATATGTCTTCTGTGACTGCCCAAGCAGTATCGCCGGAATCCCAAGAGTCGCTGGATCGGCCGGGTGACCATCATCATCGGCAGCGAGAGTATCGGCCCCGGGTTTGATGTGCTTCGCTGCAGACGATAGTGCTTGAACGCTAGAAGACGACGCACTGGGTATCTTTCCAAGGGGAAATGGGTTGGCATCCCAGACCGTCAGCTCTGGATTGTAAAGCTCTAACAATGCCAGACAGTTGGTGCCGAACTCGTATGACTTTGTGGAACGGTTTTCGCCGACGCTATAGACTGATGCGACATCGTAACCACCATTGAACTTGGTGCCCGTGGCAGGGCAGGCTGCGAGGATGTCCACCTGGCGTTGCACGAGGGCGCTAGCCTCAACGATGTAAGAAGCGACGGTGAGGGCGACGGTGAACTGCATTGTAACGAATGACTTGAGGTCTGTCCTGTAGGTAGCGGCGTAGCTGCGCGCAGAATGCGCATCACCTATCTCAGTAAAAGAAGCCAGTAGCACACAAGGCGAGAACAGACTAGTAGTCGTGAGCCGCAGCTGCCGTTCGAGAAATTCCTCACAAAAGCTCAGGTCGCACGCACGGAAGGAAGGACTAAGGGTCAAAAGAGAACGAAACGGAAGGCGCTCTGATGCCTCATCATGCTCATGGCAAGCGCTACCATGTGCGCCAGTCGGACAGTGTCAGTCCTCACCGCGACCAGCATCGAGCCATCAGAGCGAAGCTCAAAGCTCCTTTCTGTCCATTGACGGGTGCGACACGGAGCCAAGAGCTGGAAAGGATGGAGATCGGCCGGTGATCAATGTCGTTGCGGGGATATTGCACTCGTGATCGTCGTGGAGAATGTCCATGAGAGGAAAAGGATGGTTGAGCGTGTCAGATTACGGGCCCCCGACGTTGCTGAAGCTCGGGCACATCGAAGCGAAGTCGCAGTCCTGATGCACCTGGTTCGGAATGCGATCGGCTTGTGAGCGCAGTTGCCATCATACATAGTGCGAAGGCAACGAATTCTCCTCTTCGCGCAAGGTTGGTCTTGATGCTAAAGGCATAAGAACGTTAATGTCAATGTGTCCAGGGCGATGACGGCTGTCTGTTGACGAAAGTTATGGTTTGGCAACCCCTGACATGGATGTCCTCTGAGGACCGATCACACGGCCCGCGTCGGAGAATGATGACCAGTTATTCGTCGGAAAGCCACCAATACGATTCCGCATTGGTCCAGCTGAAGCTTGTCGGCACTTCTTGCAAAGCCGGTGAAGGCACTCCTCCAACTCATTATTGCAAAGTGTCTACAGTAGCTGGGATGTTTTACGGATCCATCGAAGTTTAAATTTGAAGAGTTCACTAAACCATGGTTGACGATTGAAAAGCGACACACATCAGCAGTCGCAGCCAACGGAGCAAGATTGTCCTGCCCACGTGTCGTAGACCACAACAAGCACAGGCAGCAAAGTGATTGAAAGCATTGGCATACCGCTATGAATGCTCTAACTGCAATAGGTGCCTGAGAAAAGAAAACAGATGCGCCGAATGAATTGACTCGATCATTGAATGCCTCATTCCAATTATAGTATCGGCTTCTCTTTGTTTGGTGATGTTTCCATCTTGTCCTTGCCTTTATCGAAACTGGATCTCTTCCTCAACACTCGCTCAACGAGTGAAATTATGGATAAGACTATTTGTTCATGGACGCTTGCTTGACGGATCGGAGCGAAGTTCGAGACTGCCGCTTCGTGAGCGGGCTAGCTCTCTTGGGCGCCCATTCCGCCATGGATGTGTCCTAGAAATGGTCAGCATGCTGAAGCCAGACAACATTTTCTGCACTTACAGTGTTAGACTCTGTCTCATCCTTCTGGGCCGTACAGCTAGTATGCCGGTGCTGTGTCAGACTTGGAACTTTGGAGTAGAACCTGTTGCCGCTGGAAAGGCTAGGAATTGACGTCTTGCGCTCTGCAAATGGTGTCGGCGTGGGGGTTCGATCGGGACTGCGTCGGCCTTGTCTAGCTCCTATCGAGCCAGTGCTTGGTCTCGACTTTCCGGATTGCGAGGAAGGGGTCGCTATGCGGCTGGCCGGAGTCGAAGTAGACTTCTTGGATGGTGATGGCAGCTTGGGCAGCTTAGATGGACTGCTGCGTCCCGATGGTAGGCTGGATTGGGCAGAGGTCCGCTTTGGGCTGGTGTCCACCGCAGCAGGGCATCCTCTCGGTATCGCACTGATGCGGCTGGGGCTTGCTTTGACCGCTGAGGGTGAGGCTCCAGGCAGCTCGCTGGCACCCTTTGGACTTTCTGTGAACGCAACGGTAACTTTCCTTTGTGGTGTCGAGTACTGGCTGCTGCATCGGCTGGGAGGTGGAGCTTCGATCCTATCAGCTGCGAAAGCCGACGAGCTGGCAGGTGTTGGCATCCGGATCGAAAAGTAGTCGTCTGTAGTGCCTTGTGCCGCGGCTGAGTTGGCTTCATCCAACGATAATTCAGCTGGCCTACCATACTCGGATCGAAATGCAGATTTGCCCCTGTAGCCTTCCCAATTATAATTTCGCATGCGTTCGAGCCCGCCAGATTCATCGTTCGCTAGCGGACCATGCATTTCATCACGGCGATGATGCTCGGGACTGGGAAGTGGCATCAAAGATTCAATGGGCTCAGTAGACACTGCACAGCTAGCAGTAGTGAGCATGCTGGCACCTGTGAACGTTCTATTGCCAAACCCTGGCCGCGATGAGACTTCATCCACAATCGCTGAACCACTAAATTTGACGTCAGGCGAGTCAAGAGCATTAATCGATGGCGTTGGTGGCGGCGAGGACACGTTCAAGCTTTTCTTGGGCTCAATTACGAGGCTGTCATGATGATAACAGACAGAGGTTGGGCGTGAAGGCGGAGGTCGATTGACAATGTCTGCTATATGGTCGACAGGCCGCTGCTGAACCGTCAAAGGGGAATCGGATTCGAAGGAAAAGCGGGTAGAAGACCTGTCGCTGTACACGTCAACCTCAAAAAGGGGGCTCAATGCACGACTGCGGTGCTCTTCCGAAAAAGTTGAACCACACTCGGGTAATAACCGGGGCCAGACAGAACCCATCGTTGATGGCTCAGCGACCGCGTCATTATGCACCTTCGAGCTCTCTGGGATAATAGGCGGAAGTGCTTGATTCTGACATCCCGACGCGACCTGGCGAGTCTCTTGTGGCTCGACAGATCCGAGGGAGGGATTGATGACCCTGAGCTGCCCATGGAAGGACTGAGCAAATGGTATACCCGTAAGATCAACGAAGCGTGCTTGTCCCTCTGCTCCTTCGACAAACTTTGGCTCGCTAGACTCACGATGGACCGCTGCGTTGGTGTTGCGTTCTGCGGCGGGAAAGGACACTTCCTCAGGCGAGCCGAGATAGCCAGTCGGTGACAATCCCTCAGCCAGCTTTTGGTCATGCTCCGAATAATGTGGGCCACTATCTTGCTCATTTGTCAGGCATGTCAGCAAGCGTCTCGTGACTCCCTGCCTTCGCGCTTGCTGGTCGGCTGCAAAAAGTCTCGAGAGCAGTGAGGCCGGGCTCTCACTTGAGAAGTCGGGCGCTTCAGGGTAATCAGACGAGAAACCCGGTGGTAAGCAAGCAGAGTAGCACTCGTTTGCACTCATTGAATCCGACCAGTTTGCTCCATATGGATCCAGTGATGCAGGTTCGTACGTGCTCCGGTCAGTATGAGAGACCAATGCGGCGGGAGCACGTTGGTCGATCGGAATTGGACTGAGACCGGTATGGGCGGCTCGCCTCTGAAGTTCCAGAGACACCCGGTAAGGTATGGTGTCAAGTTTGTAACTTGGAATGTTTCCCGACACCTGCGGGGCATTGTTGGACAGTCTGTCAAACTCCTCGAAGGTAACACTGGCATCGACCGATTCGCGGCAGGAGTCCTGGTCTTCTTCCGGCTCCGCAGGACTTTCCTTCGCATTCTGTAGAAGCGTAGCCTGTCGAGAGACATGACTGACCGCTTGTGCAGCGTTTTCTTCTCCGGTCCTTGGTCCACATCGAGAACGGGTTGCGACTTGTGTTTCCTCGTGAGAGTATTCAAATGATCAAGCACGCTTGTCCGTCGCTGGTGCTGTCTTGCTCGCACGGGAGAGAGCGCTGCTGGCAAAGATTTGGTCGGAGAGGGCGACGAGAATAGACTAAAAATGCTGCCTCGCCGACCATGGCCCTGGCGTTGCCGGTCCACTGGGGTTGTAGGCTCAGCAGTGCGGTCTTCTGAGTTCTTGGTCGGCCGGAAAAGCTCGCGTGTGCTTCTTCGAAAGGTGTCGGAGATGCCTCTCAATGTCGTTGCAGTCTTATCACGGATCGACCTCATCAAGCCGCCCTGGTCTTCTTCCACATCAGATGCAAGAGGGGCGGGTGTACTCGGAGGGCTTCGCCATCTGATGGATGACCACGTCGACATTGCAAGTCTGGTAGTAGATTTAGCTGCGAGAAAGGTGAGAAAAAAGAAGTACTACATCAGCGTCGAGACTCCACCCTGGTCCTATAGCTTCGTAGTGCAATTGAAGTTGAGAACAATCGTAAATTGTCATGGGAGCTAGAGAGGAAAGGAGAGAAGAAAAAGGACAGAAAGGAGGAATCCCAGCTCAAGAGCTACTTGGGGAATATAGTCTTCCCATCGTGGCAGCGGCTATGGGGGCTGTGACTTGAAAGTGGCCGTTGCGATCATGTAGGAGTTGCCAGGCCGGCAAGCACTCTGGAAGATGATTGTTTCGGTCTCATGTGCAAGAGCCTCCCACGAGGACAGGTCCAGCATCGTAAGGAACGGTCAATCGAGTGCCCGAGCTTCTGGAGAGATAGATCATGTAAGGCGGACAAGCACTTCTTCTGTCTTTGGGGCGAAACGACAGGGACCTGTCTGTGTCCGGTCCACGAGGAAGTCATGCCCTGTATGAACTGCCTCTTTTTGTGTTGCATCAGCTGTCTGTGACCTAGCTACAGACATAGTCTTCGCAAGGGGCGTGGAAAGGATAATTCGAGCTCATCTATCACTACAGACATCGGGGAACGGATGTTGTTGCTTTGAGTGGGCAACGGGATGCTCGACACGTCCAGCTTCCGCCAACGTGTTTCGTCGGTTTCGCGCGAGCCACGTGCCAAGCGCGACTTGCGCTGACAGCTGTGACAAACTCTCCAATATAATAGACATCTGCAAATCAGCATCTCCAACCTGCACTCCCTCGCACCACAGCCTTCACCGGTACTCCCCACCCATCATGGCGAGTCCAAAGCCTGACGTGTCGTTTGACGACATCATCAAAATCAGTACGTGCTCGGATGGTTGGCCGTGCAGCTAGAAATTGAGTCCTAACCTCGCTCAGGCAGACAGAAGAAGGCGAACGAGAAGTTCGCACAAAGCATTTTCGGCAAAGACCGCAGATCTAGCGCTCCAGGATCGCTCGGAAAGCGCAAGGCCGATGCTATTCCCAGCCTGGCAAGCCGGGTCGGTGTCAAGAAGGTATGCTAAAGAGGACTTCTGCAGCAATAGATAGTACACTGTTTGCTAATCCATACTCTCAGCCGGCGCAACGCGCGAAATCGGTCCGCGATCTGAAGGCAAAGGCGGCTCCATATCATCGTCCGTCACCATTGAATCAAGAGCTAGGCCGCGGACGGTCACTCGTCGATCGAATTGGCAGTGCGCCTCCAACTCAGCCCAAGGGACAGAATTTCAGCATTAGGGGGCTGGCCGGTCCAGCTGTGGTCATGGGAAGCAACTTTGCGCCAGGAACAACAGCGGCAGATATCCAGTCGGCAATGGAGCCAGTTGGAGGTCAGATGCAATCGTGCCGCGTGGTTACTGCCAGGCCTACGGTCATTGCAGAAATGGTCTTCGCGGATAGAGCAGGAGCTGAGGCTGTCATTGAGACGTTCAACAACCAAAAGGCGGATGGCCGGCTTCTGCATATCTATTTGAAGACCGGGCCGGGTGGCCAGAACATTGCTCCCCCAGCTCCGGTGCGGGCAGCGTCGGATTTTGGCGAGCCCACGAGGTCGCAGTCTCAGTCCATCACGCTTGATGCCGGCGATAACTATCCCCAGCCTGCTTACGACGGACCTCGTGCAGAACCAGAATATCAAGATAGTAGTTATGGCTTCGACGATGCGAAGCCGGACATGGATGTTGATATGGACGCACGAAGAGAGACTGCAGACGACAGACCCAGCCGAGGATGGGAGCCTGACCGACGTGATGGTCGTCGTGACGATCGGAGGGATGAGCGCAGGGACGATCGCAGGGATGGTCGACGCGATGTACGCCCTTATCAGCCGCCAAACGATAGGGACAGGCGATACGACAATGGTCCGAGAGACAACAGATTGTACAGCGATCGAATGGACTATCGCGGCGGTCGCGGATACAGATGAACAATTCATCGGCAAGACAGATCAGCGTCGGCGTATGCTCCATCGTGGTTGAAATCACGTCACGCGATGAGCAGGCTCTAGAGATGAAGCTGCGGCATTGCAAGGGAGACGCTGTAGCGCTAAAGGCTTGAAACAAAGCGTGCACTGCCAGATGCGCCCAGCATTTATGTGCTCAGCAAGCGTTTGCCATATTTCGGATCGCTCGGTTTTGTCCCAAGTTGCAACGTACAACACTTCCCAGATCTGATGCATTGGAGCCCTCCTAGGAGCATGTCCACATGCCGAGTGTCGATTACCACTCAAAGTGGCTGAGGGGATCCGCCGCCAAAATCGTGAGAAGGTTGTGCAGCCTTTAGGTTATCATTCGATCAGCAAATAAAATGCACCGTATGTAAATGGCAGAAATGCTGGCAGGACAAGTGCCGGTTTTCAATCGCGCGCGTGAAGAGTCCGCCTCTATTCGTCGTAGGTATGTGCTATACATACGCTACGAGCAGGGCAAGCTTGCGATCTGTGCATTGCCTCATGCTTTCTTATCAGCGTCGGCATCCAGACCAACCTGGGGCTTACGAGAAGCTTCCCACGGAGCTTTCCACCATCTCGACTTCCATTTCCAGATCGCAGTCGGCGCAGCGTAAATAATTCTCGAAGCCACAAAATCGCAGTCCCGCTCAGAAAGTGGAAATTTCTACATGCGTGGAAATCTCCTCGAAATTGGACAGGGGCATGGAACGCCTCGAGGGGGCTTGTGAGCAACAGTGGTAACAACCGGGTGACGAAGAAACGCCACAGGGTGGTCCTTGTGGTGATGCTGCAGCCAGTTGGATCCGGGTGTGGAGTAACTCTATTTCAGCCTCCTTTTGTTGGAAAATCGATGAGACAGGCAGAACGATGATATCCATGGTGATTCGAGGTCCCCCATGTAGGTTTGTCTCGATAAGTGTGTCGAGTCATGAAGTGGCGCTCGGTGGTAGACTGTTTTTCGATGTTTTGCTGGGCCGCGGGTAGAAACAAGGCCCTCAGCTAAGGCCCCTCAGAGGTCCAGTCGGAAGTAGCTCGCAAGGCTTTGGTCGTGCTTCGAAAACGAGTCGGTCTACCCTGCCGCGAATACATACATCAGCATATCGAATCTAATGATGTGTAGCGTCGGTCTCATCACAAATCGCTTCGCGGCGCTTGCTGTCGGGCTCGAGGCGGGTAACTAAAAGTCGTTGCGTAAGTCCTGGAATATCTATCTACGCGACTACCTCCTTGTCTACCTCGATCACCACTATTGTAGGTATCTATAGAAGATGGTACTGGCGTGCTTCGCAGGGTACTATTGAGGGTTGATATTCAAGCAGTTAACGCAGTACATCAAGACGTGTTCTCGATCATACGTGCGCCATGACTTTCAATTACCCGCCTTGGCCTCACACGTCCTTGAGTCTGAGCTCGACAACCTGCAGGTGGAAGCTTCGAGATGCGGCAGGAATCGAATTCCCTGGCTTCGTGCTATCCTCCAACGGGAGATACCAGTGAGAGTCACACATACAGTATGCAATCGCAGGCCAGTGGTATGCAGCCTTCGCGTCCGATATGCGCCATTCAGGGGCAGGGCAGCACACATGGGATCAGCTTTCAGCACAGGACATAAACTTTTATCAGCTCATGCGATAAAGTATAAAGTAAGCGACTGAGCGACAGGGGACGCACAGACTTGCAATACCCATCTGCCTGTGGCGGAAACACGGTCAGTTTCTATTCTTTCGGCAACGTCAAGCGATCAATGTCGAGTTGAGCGTGAGCAATGGAATACCGGAAGCATCGTAGAGCGGATAAGAAGTCTGGATGCTTTGCGGGGACGGACTGTCAGGGGCATGGCTTCTTGCCGGTTATCATTTGATAAGGGAACAAGCTTTCTCGTTCCTCAAATCGACCAAAAGTGGTTTCCGCGACCCGGATCACACACGTTACCTCCCAATGTGCGCAGCAAGGCGCCATGAGCAATACTGTACGTCTTCTGAGGATTCTCAAGGGGCGTGCAATATTTTGAGCGGCGGTGTACATGTTGGAAACATTCGGTGTGCAGGATCAGCGCGTGTCGAGGGGGGCTAAAACGTTCACATCAAAGACCGTAGAGACGGTGCTTTGGTCAAGCAATGACGTCGACGTTGGCGGGAAAATAGAAGCGTGTGCTGCAGTAAGAAGGAGCACTTGCGAGATGACAGCCAACGGTTCAGCGGAAAAGGCCCCCTGAAACCGCAGCATGTTGGGCTCTGAGCGCCAGCAAAGGCCTTTGTATGGCGCTTTGAGCAGTGGCCCAGCGTGATGCTTCCACGTGATCACAGGCAGTGCTGACGCCGAAGTTGGAGCTGAAAAGCGCTGTCATAAGCGCAAGTGTTCCCACTGGACGCCAGGAGATATCACGGTGCAGCCGTGCAGGAGGATAAACCCGGATAAGCTTAGGCGGAAAGCGTTACCAGTTCTACCACTCTGTGACGGCAGGCGCTACCCCGGAAACAGCGTAGTCGGCAGGCGCGCCGAATTAGGATCGCCGGCAAGTCAGGAACGGACAGGGCAAGGAGGGAAGCCGCGTTTCAGATGTTGCCCACCATCATCTCTGCTGGCCAGTGAAACTGCCAAAGTCAAACTCCCTTCTTTTGCACCACCAACGCTGCCCCCCCAAGATGCTTTGCCATCCCCCCGGTGCCCACCCTCTTCTGCACCACTCTTCTTCCCGCTCTGTATAACGACCTGAGCCCGCACGAGCAGCCGATCGTCTTTTCGACGCTCAACACAGCAGGATTTGCGCTTCCTGCCATCCTCCTGCTGCTGCTGATCGTCTCTCGGTACCACTCCGACCGCACCGCCTGGTACGAGCCGACTCGACCACTCTTGCATCCCCCGTCATCTTTCTTCCCGATAACACCTTGCCGTCACCCTGTCGCTTTCGTCCTTTCTCCTACATGCGCCTGAGGCTCAGCATCCACCCTCCTCCGTCACTCTCTCAATATCGCGCCCTGCTTCCACTTTCACAACTACCCGATTCGTCCGCCTACACGCGCAAATTCCTCTAGAGCGCAGGAATGCTCTAGCAGCTTGCTCGAAATCCCGATCCAGCCTCTTCGTCACTCCTTTGACAGCGTCTTCGCTGGCCCTCTCTCCGAAGTTCGCCCTTCTTTGATCTCTTCGACACAAATAAACCAACTTCTTTCACAATGTCTTTGGAAACCGCTGCGGGCTCGTCCGTCGCTTCAATAGACCCGGCCGGTGCCTTTCCCACAATAGTAGCCACAGTGACCGCTATTGCCACCCCGTCACAGGCTGCTACCGCTGCTGTAAGTCAAAACCCCGGCTCAAAGAAGTTTATATATGCCGAGAATCGCGCAATGTTGGTTGCACTCGGAAGTATTCCCACGCCGAACGCTTTTCGTGGTCGCGACAGCAAGGACTTGATCTCACATGTCTGTATATACTCTTACTGACTGTCAACCTTGCAGCCCGTCGCTGGCGACATGGACAACACACAGCATGCCTCCGCGTCCGCAACTATCATGATCGTCGTTGGTTGTATTGTCGGTATACTTGGCGTCGCCGGTGTCATAACCCTCGTCTGGTGGATGCGAAAACGCGCTCTTGCGCAACAGGCATATATGCCCACCGATCTTCCTCAGTACTATCCTCCCCCGCCTCCACCCAAGTCGGGCCCCTTCCTCGCGACCCAGAAGAGCCTTCCCGACATCAAAGCTAGCCACATCAATCGCCCTGAGCGAAGTGCGACCAACAACAGTTTCGACAAGGACAAGGCGCTCCCCATTAAGCCTGCTGAGAGCGTCTGGTCACCAACTCAGCCCAAGAGTCCTGCGCTTGCTAGCGTGCACGAGATGACATCGACACACAGAGGGCGTACTGACGAGGAGAAGGCACAGGCGAGAGAAAGGTCGACAAGCATCGGAAGTTACAAAGCACCACAAAACTTCATCTAGACGCCATTGAGCTCACGCTCATCTACGCATTCTGGATTGCTCCACTTCTCGAGGCCACCTCATGGTTGATTTTGGGTCACGATTATTGACATTTACGAACACGCCTTTTATCCTTCGATCCTTAGAGTTACTGCTGCATTGCCCGGGGTGCGTGCATTCATACTTCTCTTGCCTCGCATAGCTCGAGGCGCCAAACGCATGTCCGATGTTGCATCACGGTCACTGAATACGGCTATCAGTCGATACGCCGTTGGGAGTTTTTTTGTTTTTCTGTCGAGATTAATAGGGCTCAGCAGATTCGCTCGCTAGTCGGCCAAGCTACACAGATATCAGGGCTTCGACATCCAGCAAGCGGTGCTGATGGCCATCGGGCGATAAGGCCAGCCCGATGAAGGTTTGGAGGGAAATAACAAGGGGGCAAAGGCAGGAAACGGCACTATGCGATACCCAGCCATACACGGCAAACAAGGCGAGACGTCTTTTTACTTTGGTGTGCCACAGAGCAGCGCGCGCGCTGCGAACAATGCAAGCAAACTACTATTCTTCCATGACTTTCCTCGTCCTTGCTACCTTGCTAGTCCGTTGCACATGCACAGGCCGAGAATCTTATCCTTGGGTAATCTTGAACCAAGTTTAACCAGAGGCACGCGCCTGTTCGCGGTGTAGGCGGGCTTGCCGTTCTTAGGCTCAGGAATGTGTACAAGACAGAGTGCCGTCCAGGTTTGTGAGTGCGGCTAATCGTGCTGGCCTCATTCTGCTTCGCCTTGTGTCTTCACAATCCTGGAAAAAGATCGGCCTGGCCTTGAGTTTCGGGTGAGACTACATGTGCTTCAGGCTTATTCCTTGGCTGGAGTATCTGCTGAGTCTAGTCTAGGGTGCGGGTGTCCAGTCAAGTGCGATTGCAGAATCTCGTGCTGAAACACCTGGGAAACCAGGCTCGAGCATCTAAGCCTCGTTTCCTTGGTACCTTGCTTCGAGGAGATGATCGTATGCAGCTTTGGCATCTCTGTCTTGACCGGCGAGGTTTTGGTCTTGGAGCCAATCCTTACTGTCGGAGTTCCTTGATATCGCCTTGCATGAAATCGAATTGCGTGTAGACGCGAGCGGAGTCATGGTTTGTAGAATAAATTGTGAAAGTTTACTCAGTCATTCCCTCAGACTAGATGTTGCACTTTTGATGGTCGGTGAGATCATGCTTGCTGTGAAGTTCGAAACCAGGCAGCCCGTGATGTGCCATGTTGTTGAATCATCTTTTGTGTTCAATTTCAAGTTGAAGACAAAAAAAAAGCCACTGATATTGTATAACGACTTGGGGTTTGTTCAGCCCTCTCCACGAGCTATACATGTCTTCGGACCAAGGTCTCTCATTACTGAAAGCTGTTCAGTAGTCCTTGCATACGAAAAGAGAGGTGAAGCTTGTACGTCCATTAGTTGTAGTTTTTTTTGGTTGCACCGATAGGATCGGCCGGCACGGCAGGGATCGCTTCGGCGCAAGGGTTGTTGATCTCGAACAGCTCACAAAATCTAAAGCTCTCAGTCACCGTGCGTCTTCTTGTTCTTTTTCCTATCGCGCGAATAGCAGCCTCACAATCGGTCATCCGCGTGATCAGAACATTCAAGTAACGTATAACAATCAGGCAGGATCTGCTTAATATGGTTATTGAGGCTGTCGGACAAGCCGGCACGCGCCAACCCGAATCGCGTCCCACGATCGCTTGAAGAATTAGCTGAGCGACCCGACATGGCCGGTTCTCTGCGGCGACTTCGTTTTTAGTACAATATGCGATTTCCACCCGATGTGGATGCTGGGTGTTTTGGCTGACCGAGCAAAGGCCGAATGTGACCTATCGACCTGAGCTTGTACCGTCACGTTTCGCCGCACGAGGAACTGTGCCTCTTTCCTACAACCTGGGCCTCAGGTTCATGTTACTTATTCTCACCGGCGCCACAGGTGATAAGAAAGTTCCAAACATCGTCTATGTCAGTCCGCCAAACGTCCCGTGGAGGCCACATGCCCACGCTGTGCAGACCATCTGCATACGGAGGTTCACGAGGACTCGAGTGGCGTTCACTACCACCATCGGGCAGGACCGATGTTGGCCACTTCGATAATGTATTGAATGCTGTCGCCCGGTTTACTCTTTCAGATCTTCATTGCATTCCATCTTTTCCATTGAGCAATTCTCTCCGCCTGTTTTCTTCAAAATGCACGCTTCATTTACGCTTCTCTTCCCAATTTCTGCATTCGCCTCTGCTAAGCTGGACATTGGCGGGCTTCTTTCGAGCTTGGATCCCGCTCCAGACAGCGATCCTCGCTGGACGCACTGGGAAGCGCCTGGTCCTAACGATCGTATGTCTGGCGATGACTTGACCAGGTGAAGATTGCTCACCTGTCACATCAGTTCGATCGGCGTGTCCAGGACTCAATACGCTTGCAAACCACAACTTCATACACCACAATGGCAGCAGCTTGACGGTACCTGATATTGTTCAGGGCCTCGCGGCTGGAATGGACATGGGCGCCGACTTCTCCGTCTTTGTTGGAGCAGGCGCGGTATTGAGCGCAGACAATCCTCTGGGATTGACCTTGGGCCTCCACTCGATCAACAAGCACAATGTACCTATCGAGCACGATGCCAGTCTAAGTCGCCAAGACGCCGTCTTTGGCAATCAATCTACTTTCAGCGCTCAGAGTTGGCAGCAATATCTGAGCCATTTCAGTGGTCCTTCGACGGGTGTCGAAACGCTCGGCGCAGCGAAGTTCAGCCGCTTCAATGACAGCAAGACGCGGAATCCAGACTTTGTTTGGGGGCCGCACGAGCTACTCCTCAGGTACAGTGCATGGGATATCTATGGATGATTCCGGGCTGACGCAGACGATGTAGCTACGGCGAGAGTGCCCTTCACACACAGGTTCTAGGTGGGACAGGGTCTAAGACTGCCAAAGTCTCCTACATGCGCATGTTTTTCGAGCAAGAAAAGCTGCCTTACGAGCTGGGTTGGCGGCCGAGCGCGTCACCAGTCACCTTGACATCGCTTGGCGAGCTGCTCCTCGACATTTACACAGCGAGCCCCAAACCCATTGCCGAAGCCCAGCAGATCACAGCGTAAGGAGCCCATCAACAAGCCTTTTTGGATTCCATGCTAAAATGCTGCAGTGATTCCTACAAGGACGTCCTCGCAATTCTGGTCGGCAATAACGCGGACACCCTCAACAAGCTCTCGCAAGGTCTTAGCTCAAAGCTTGGATTGTGATTCTGGGGACAGCGTCTTATCGGTGATAATGTCCCACGTAACAAGCTCTCGCAAGGCCTTAGCTCACAGCTTAGTTCGCGATTTTGGAAGGACAGTTCGATCATGATTGAGTTCTCTGCTCTCTCCCGCATATTGCGTGCGAGCTCGGGCGAGTCATTGAAGCACACTGCGTTCAAATAAGTTTCGAGCATGTGTCTGTCACAAAAGCCCGTCGATTGGAGTTGCCCAAAGTCTCAAATTTTCTGCAAGCATTGACGCTTTTTATCACACCCAGCGACGCTCTCACTCGCTAATTCTTGCCATACGGTAACGTTTGCCTCCGATTTGTTATGCACTGGTCTTTGATCGATTCGAGCTTTATCATCTCACACGGATACTATTGACGAACGTTTGCGGAAACCATGTGCTAAGTGACGCAAGGGGGTGGATGTCTTTGTCCGTAAATTGGATAGCACCCTGCATTCCAGCCAAATTTGTTGCCAGTACGGCCGCGATATCTTGCACGTTACCGTAACGTGCTGATGTTTAGTCATGGAAGTGATCAAATTCCGCGTTGGAATGTGCCGAGACATCCATACTACGGCCTTATCACCATGCAGCCAGTCCTGTACCTTTCGCTCGCGTTGACGCATATCTGAATAGGTGCACAGCTTGTCGAAAGCATGACGGCACGAATCAGCATGGTCATCAGGGCTCTTGCGGCAGGCTTGATTCCGATTCTCATCAGTCAGGGCTTCGCAGTCGCCCAGCTGCAGAATCCATGCACGCCGACCTCAACCACCACCAGTGTACTAACCGTCACTCCTACCATTTATGTACTTGCCACTACCACCAGCTTCGTCACCGACACATCCTACAGCACTACCACAGTAGATGGCGGAGCTACTGGTACCGAGACTGTAAGTTCAAAGCATTTGCCAAAGTCGTTGAGATGTCCAAGCTAAGATCGAAAGACCACTTCCACAAGTACTTACGCCGCGGACACGACAACAAATTGTCCTTACGTCTACGAAACAGGGCTGGATGCATCTGGTATACAAAGAGTCAATACTTCGACATGGATGTACAAGAAATACTCCACTGCGTTGCATTCGTCCACAGCGCTAATTACCTTTCAGATACCCTTCGCAGCCAACTTACAGGAAACGTGAAGTATCTACAACTGGTCCAAGCTTTCCTTTGAATACCGGGCACGTGGTCTTGTATACATGTTTGGCAAACGACAACGGCACAAGTGACATTTTTGCACACGGTCCTCCAAGCACCACCAACCCGGGAGGAGCAATCACAACTACGCTGTCATCAACCACCCGAGTCATATCCACAACGCTCAGCAATGGCGCGGTAGAAGTCGTCACGGAAGAATACTACGAGACGTTTACCAGTGGCCTTATAGCTACGACGTCCTCTCCGATTGCAACTTCATTAATCCCGCCATCAAGTGCCTCAGGTACCATCACAATTGTGTCCACGACGGGTATGGACGGCTCCGCCACGCCTGCGGGCACTTTGTACCTGGCGCCACCATCTGACGGCACGACTCACACTGTTGTATCGACAGGCGACGGCCGCAACACGACCTGGATCGCTCAAGACATCTATCCCGTCACTACCGAAGGCACTTCATTCAGTTCCACAATCACCGGTGGAGCCTACATCGTGAACCCTGTCACCTCATGTCTCGCCGGATCTACCACGACTACCGTGCTCTCTTCGACTTTGGGCGACGGTACTCGAGAATACACAACTAGTTTACTGTGCGTGTCTGGCTCAAACACTGTTACTCAGCCCATGGGTACGCTTATCATAGCACCTCATACGTCCTCGCGCACTTATACCACGAGTCACACGTTTGATGCCACTGGCGGCTCGGGGTACATAGCACAGTCGATCCAAGTGACCACGGCGGCAGATGGGTCGCAATCTACGACGACCGAGAATCTGGGTACATACACAGCAGCACCCAGACCAACGTCGCCCGTCCAGACTTCGACGGTCATGACGACGACGCTTGTTGTGCCTACGACCGTCCTGACCACTATTATCGTCCCTACAACTGTTTCGGAAAGCATCCTCACCACCATCACCCAGGTCTCGACACAGGTGTCGACGTACACTACAGTTGAGGTTTCGACGGTCGTGTCAACGGTCACATCTATTCCAGCTTGCGTATCTCCTGCCGCGGTTCTATCTACGGAAACAGCCAGCACCGCTACAAATACCACAACATCGACGATTACCCAAATCACCACGGTTACGGAGCCCACGACCGTCACGACCTACGAATCTCCCGTCACGTCCACAGACAGTTTGTTATCCCTTTCAATGTCCCTACCTAGATTTCTTCCGAATGCTAACTATGACCAGCTGTTACTACTACCACTTATACTTCAACTTTCACGACGCTGGCCACCGGCAAACGTATAGATAGCTACACGGCCACAGTCACTGCAGGCTACGCCGGCAAGACACAATACCCAATTTTTGAAGTATACAGCGACCTCGATTTCGACGACGGTGACCTTGTCATCCCCGCCGAGGATGGCTCTTCATCCAACATAAACCCTTGCCATTGCGACGCGGCCTCGCAATGCTTCAATCTCGCAGGCTCGTGTCGCAACAACGTCGGAGGCTTCGAGGACTGCGCCACTCTGTGCGTAGCGTACAACAACAACAACGGACCCGGCACCCAATGCGTCGGCGTCGCCTTCGAAGGCGGCTTGTGCTTTCTCAAGGTAAGTGATCGCGTCCCCCCAAACACCCCCCCACCCCAAAGCCCACGCAACCCAGAAGGATGGTTGTTCCCGACGCGATGTTAGCGCTCACGTGAGACATGGGGAACCGTTTGGCTGACTTTGATGTGACCCTGCAGTATTCGGTCCCGCCTGGAAAACCGCCTGGAACTGATGGTTCGGCTTGCGGGTTCGCCAAAAGCTATGAGACGTGGACGGGCAGGTTGACCAACGATACTGCCGTCAGTTGGCCCAATGAGCCGGCCGGTCTGATTCCGGCTCCGGGCTACGGAAAGTGAAGGAGCTCGGTCCCTGCAGACCATTAACTTCACCGAGTAAGCGACCTCAAGTGCTCACTGAGATTGCGAGGGAAGATATCACACTGCAAAAGCGGCCTCGCGTCCAAGTGGTTTGAGCGCCATTTCCGTACGGACGATGTTACAGGGGGAGGACGGGAAAGAAAAGCAGCTCGTGCTTTCATACTATTGATTGACTGTTCGCGAATTTCCCAGACTCCGTTTATGCACGTGACTTTCTAACTGGCAGGTACGGAAATTTATAACATTGCCCTAGCCACGTCTCTTGGGGAACTGTACTAGCTGCGCGTGATCTTGAGGCCCGGTCTGCGGGTCTGGGTCTCGTAGCCGATCTTCTACTGACCCCTTATACGCTGAGACCCTGGCTTCGATCGACGATTCTTCGTATACGCAGTGGAACTCGATCTCCGTTTGTCGCTACACCGATACTGCGGCCTGAATGCACTGTTCCTCAGTTCGAGCGGGAAAGTGACGACTTGGGTGCAGCAGCAAGGTGGTATACATAGTCCTGAAAAGACTCCCCAGTGTCAACTAATTCGTCGACTCCGCCAGCAACTTACCATTCAGCGCATACGCCTCCCCCGTCCCATCCAAATGGGTCAATCTCTCCGGCTTTCGCGCCCGGCCACTTACTGGCCATGCAACCCCTCCACGCCATGCTATCCAAATTCCACCCTTCCTCGTACGGTGCCACCGCGCGAGCGCCAGGTGTCCGAATCGACGGCTTTCATGAACTTGGCGGTCGGGTCGGTGGTGTATTGGACCCATCGTTTGGATATGCTGGCGTGGACGCGGGTCGTACAGGCGGGACTTATAGCTCGGTGAGCGGCTGATGAGGGTCGGTGATGCATGTGTCAGAGGGAACGGGAGGATCGGCGTGCCAGGCGGCGGGGAGGATGAGGTCGCCTAGGTCGCCTAGGGGGGAGGTATTGTGGGTGTGAAGGTGGGAAAGTGGGTGGGGAGGACGGGGAGAATCTGGACGGGCACTGCGGGAAGACGTTATATGACAATTGGGCAGGGGCTCGGAGTTTGGACTGTGGACAAAGGAAGCATTCAAGATCTTGGAGGGCCGATGTATATCTTTCTTGAAGGCCAGCTATGGATTTGGGGTGAGACGCGGATCAGCTGTCGGAGAGGCTTGGTGAGACAGCTAGCCCTCCTGGGAACGTCGGCGCGGGTCTCTGATAGGCTAGTGACCCCCAGGTGTAGCCGGCATGCTGCACTTCTGCCGACCCGTGAGGTTTGGACATTGACGAGCGTGGCCTTTGGTCAAATATCATTTCTCCTCCTGTTGGGCTTGCTGAACATAGAGTGTGACGCACGAAATGCAATCCATGACCGGTAGGAAGGCATCCCGGGTCAATTTCGCCCTGCCCAAACGGAAGCTAAGAAAGAAATTTGGAGAATGAAAGAACACTGCGTTGGTGTTGCAAAGCGTATAAGGCAGGGCCAAATGAGGGTGGAATGGTGACCGACAAGATCAACCAGTTCAGAGGCAGCAACTCCAGCACTTGGTGTTGCCTAATTTTGTACAGGATCCAGTATAGTACATGTCGGTCGGCAGCCACAGGGATGGGCGTATAGCAGACCCGTGACTCCAGATCTTGCGGATCTTGGTTGTGAATAGACGGTCGTCTGATGCCTAGAGATCTCAGGGAGCCATCACGAGCACTTGCGGAATTTGGCATCTCTACCGCTCAGATTCGTCTTGCTCTTCTCTCCAGCGGTTTTGATAGTCTCGTTGTCGCCCCGCTCAGTCTCTTCGTGTATCCTGATCTCTGTGGAATTTCGTCAGCATACGGGCTCGAGGGTCTGGACGATGGTGTCTGCCTTGGTCGGCTCGTACTGTATTCTTGCTCGTGTCCACCTTCCTTCTTTTCGCCCTGTACGACGTTCTGTCGTAGGAACTTGGCCACCTCTTCCGCGTGTAATATTCTGGCTTCCGCGTCTTTGCTGCCTGCCTCTAAAGTACGATCGCTGTTGAATTGCTGGCGAGCTTGTTCTCGCGATGCGACGAGGACTCGGTGGTCACCTAACACGAGCTTAGCAATTGACAATGCTGCAAGTTCCTGGCCTGAAGGTACCTGTAAAGGCGACTCTCGTCGCGCGTAACACATGGCGATATGCTGCGAGAGCAGCCATTGTCGTGGTGGCTAGCACAATTCGTGTCGACAAGATGAAAGACAACGATTTTCTTGATGATGCTTGATGGCGATAGTTCCGATGCCAAGACTTTGCAATTCAGCCGGTTTGATTGGCCGTGCTTTGTCTTGGTGTGAGCGTCTTACTATCAGCGGTAGCAATTGAAAGACGTTAGCATTGACAGGCAGAAACTTTCTGGCATGGTAAGAAGGCCTAGATCGGTATGGACTCAACAGAGTTGTGTCGAGCTTATTTAGCATAAGCTATTCTCGACATACATGTGCATGTACCGACCTGCTTACTGATGAGATTATTCACATGAGTACGTATCCAAGCTCCAATACTACATCATCAGGGCGCAGATCACTGTTCTGTGGTCTGTATACTAAGGACTCCACTGGGTGGTGAACTAGCGCTCCATCGACTTATGACAAGCCAGGACCAAGGTATTGCTAGTTGTATTGCCTCAGTCCACGATTAATCAAACTTCTGAAACTGGATGCTCTGAGAATTGAGACAGTTGAGGAGAGCAGACTAGTCCGCAACTGCTGCGTTTGAGCTGAGGTTTCAAGACTTTCGGTTGCAGCATATTCACGCTCAAAGATGCAGGAACGGTATGTTTGAGTCGATGCAACGACCATATTTTCTTTCGTGAAAATTTTAGATAAGTTGTTCGCGGTAGTGAAAGTGGACACCAAGATGGGCGGACCGCTACTGCGACTCGAAAATCGCAGGTCGCAAATGCAGACACGAGACGAGACGAGACGGACAGGTCACGAAACTAACACGTGTCCAATCAAGGATGGATCGCGGACAGAATAATTCGCTATCAGCCAGGCGATTTGCCTCGTAAGGCTGTGGTGGAGCCATAGTGCAGGGTATCAGGACGAAGTATGGAGGGGCTCCAGGCACCAACGCGCTTCATCAGCTCGTAAGTAGACCGAACGCACTAACAGCATTTGGAGGTGGATAAATCACGTGATTTCAATCCAGAATGGCAAGTAGCCAAACATGCTGCCCGACCAGGCAGGACCAAGTCCTCACCAACCTATTTATGTCTGACAGTTTACCAACCGGCCGACCGTTGACGATCCATCTCCCGCTGGCTTATGCAAGCGAGGCTTCTGCCTAGATGCATCACCTTCGACGACACTTCCTCCTCTACTTCGCCTTTACTATTCAACTTCGTCGCCTGTTCGCAATCCCCCATCATCTTGTTTCCCTCCCATTGTTTTCTACCTGATTTCATTTGCCGACGCAAATCCAACAACCTCGCACCAGCGATCGAGCGCACATGCGACTGCTCCGACACGGCTGACTCAATCCGCAAGCAGGCAGCCGGCCATCACCACTGTCCGCAGACTCATTATAGTCCTCGTGCGCACTCTTATTGGGGCTAGGCCCAGGTAACTCCGACTCACTGCCTTTACGTCGGCTTGTTGCATCCTAACTTGACCCAACCAGAGTGCCTGGCACTATCCCACCACCTGGCCTCCACCATGGCCGTTACCCAGGCGAACCCCCGTCGACGCCCCTCGGCTGACTCTCCAGGCGTCCCAACTCTCTCAAGTACTTCAAAGGCTGCCACCTTTCACCAGGCTCGCTCGCCTGCCTCGCCTGCTGACCCAACCCTGAACATCGCTTCATTGCTCCACCGCGCCCCTACCTCCGCCAAGGAAGAGTTGGAGCACCTGGTCGAGAACAATGAGACAAGGGTACAAGAGTTTTTGAATTCAGTTGAGGATAGTCTACGCGGGCTGCAGAAGATCTCCCTGTCGGACGGCCCCAAGCAGACCACTGCCCAGTCCACCGAAACAAAGCTTCGCAACCACTTCGCTGTGCCTGCCCGCATCGCCCAGAAGCATCACGCTTCGGACAGTGGCCTTGGATCATCTGAAAGCTCGGAGACCGAGCATGAGAAGCAGGGTTTGAAAGAAGGTACAAGTCTCACCTCTTGTTTCACGCGCGTAGACTCACACAATGCCTCAGCAACAACAACCGCTCAAGAGAGCGCAAAGGACAAGACCATGGCCTCAAAGGATGCTGCCGCCGAGCGTGAGACGCAGAACGTGCTCAGCGAGTACGCGTGCAAGCAGATTCAAAAACATATCATCAACCCTATCCTTTCACAGGAGCAACTCAAGGCCTTTCACCCCCTTGTCAAGCACCTTCCCTTCCGCATCGCAGAAAAGAAGATCACGACCCTCCGTGACCTTGAAAGAGTCATATTTTGGTTGGCACCTGTAAGTACCATTCCTTCCTCCTGGACAAAGCGTTCGTTTCGGGGTCTGATTCTTCTTCTGAAGAAATATTCTATCTCGGCAAAGGCGTTCTGGCAATTTTCGCAATCGACTATTCAGTGCATATACACGACGGTTCCACACCTCGGCGCGCGGGAATTAGTTCGATCTCACCAACAACCGTACACTAACCGCTACTTTTTGGATTTGACCGAACAGGTTCGCCAGTTCGCCCAAATGATTTCTAGGCAACGTGATGCTACCACTGGAAAGCTCCACCTGACCGGCGGCCTCGGTCAGACTGGGAAACCCGCCGAGCTGACTTATGAAAAGAACGGCAAGACTTACTCTCTTCGTACCAACGAAGAAGTGGATCCCAACTCGCCTCCATTCTTGAAGCGTACTGTTGGTGAGGACTTGGACGATGACGTTGAACGATCTATGGCTAGGCGTAAGAAGAATGCTCCTCCTGAGAAGACGGTCCAGAAATGCTCGGACTGTGGTAAGGAGTTCAAGCGCCCTTGCGATTTGACCAAGCACGAGAAAACCCACTCTCGTCCTTGGAAATGTCCCGATTCCGGCTGCAAGTACCATGAATACGGTTGGCCAACCGAAAAAGAGCGGGATCGTCACTACAATGACAAGCACTCAGATTCTCCGACCATGTACCGCTGTCAGTTCCCGCCCTGCCCTTACGAGAGCAAGCGTGAAAGCAACTGCAAGCAGCACATGGAAAAGGCACACGGGTGGAACTACTCCCGTACCAAGAGCAACGGAAAGATGCCGAAACGACCCAGCTACGGCCAGGCTCCACCGACGCCTTCGGTTTCCAGCATCTCTACTCCGGGCTCTCACATGTTCGGAGCACCGAGCCCTGCATATACTGCACCCAGCCCAGCAATCATGGGCACGGATGAAAGCCTCATGGACTTCAACCAACCCCCTGTATACCATACTCCGCAGCAGGCAAACAGCACCACATTTGGCACTCCAGTCCTGAACCAGGTACCGCCTGTTCCCCAATTCGACTTTGGGACAACCTTTGGACCTCTGAACTCCCACTTTCAGTTCGACAACGACCCGTTGGATCTCAACAACTTGGACTTTGATCCTTCGGGTTCTCCTGTCTCCTGGAACTCTGCTTTCAACGACGTCACAGACGCAGACATGAAAGATTCGGAGTCGATCTTCGGCAACAACTTCGACTGGGCACACCAGGACGTAACCAGCATGAACTTGCAGATGCTTAGCCCGACCACTGTGAGCGACGGTAGCATTGCCACTCCAGCGCAGCTGCCCGATTTCTCACCGGCACAGTCGAAGAATATGCTGCCGACACCGCTCTCGCAGTGCCTTGACTCTCCCGCTGAGGACGGTTTCGCCGATTTTGCGCAGACCTCAAAAGAGATGGACTCCGGCGCTGACTTTGCGCTTTTTGGAAAAGACCAAGGCTTCGATGCAAGTGACTCAGCCCCTCTTTTCGGTGACATCTCTGGTGGACAGGGATATTCTCACATGAGGATGTAGGAGTGGAATTTTGGATCGGTACAACGTGTTGTTAGCGGAGGAAACTTGGCCGTTTGTCAAGCCTTGATTATTGATGAAGCATGTATTTTAATGACCCGACACGAGGTGTTTCGCTATCATCGAGCACTAGATTGAACAACAATCGTGGTGGAAGAGAGCACTAGGACGGAAGGAACGGGGTACTAGCCCCCACACGCAATGTTGAGCTTGCAATTGAATGAATGAGCGTACAACAAGCAATAGAACTCTTTTCATCTTGACCCTTAGTCTCATCTTAACCAGGCTGAGCAGCATCCCCACCAACTTACTAATTAAGGTGGACCATTTCAAGCAGCAACGTAAATTCTTCCATTACAGCCAGAGGATTTAGTGCATCAAATTCCAAGCCGTAGCCTTCGATATCCCCAACTTTGCGGGCTGTGCCTTTTGGCCTCTAGCCACAAAGAGTCGCCTCTCAAACGGCCCAAACTTCAACGTCTCTTCCGACTCACTGAACTGCACATTCTCGAGCCCGGCATCTCGCATCAGGCTTGTAATGCGCTCTTTCGTAAAGCCATGGGAATGCGCCACACCATGCGTCTTCAGCAGGGCCACCTGATCATCATCCCCATCCGCTGGCTTCTCGGCCTTCTTGTGTCCGTGATGCCCACCGTGTTCATGTCCGTGTCCGTGTCCATGCCCATGCCCATGTCCATGACCCTTCCCGTCGTCAACCCAATCAACCACACAAAGCACACCCCCGACCCCAAGCCTCTCGACCAACCGTCCCACACACATCTCCGTCTTCTCGATATGATGCAACGAATTCGCCACAACCGCCACGTCGAAACCGACCCACTCGGGCCCCTCGACGGGGCTCCCCGGTTCGAAAGCACTCCCGTCCATCAGGTCCACTTCGACGGCGTGGGCGTCGATGTCCGTGTCCTGGAATCGTGCGTTGTATTTCGCGACCATGGAAGAGGAGAGGTCCATGCCTCGGAAGGTAAGCGCTGGTTGGGGGGTGGAGAGGATGGAGGAGATGAGGCCGGTGCCGCAGGCGAAGTCGAGGATTCGCCCGGACGAGGGGCGTGGGTGTGCAGGAGGGTGGTCATTGCGTGGATGAGGGGCGTGTTGGATGTGTCGTAGGTTGAGGCTTTCGAGCTGGGTGGTGTTTAGAAAGGGAGTGGTTATGGGTACATTTCCGAGGTGAAAATGGGAGACTTGGTCTTCTTCAGATGATCACGAGTTGGGTCTTGGGAAACGAGCTGGCATTCTTTCATTGTGACATACAAGGTTGCTTTATTTCCAACGTACATTCCATTTCAGAAGATGGGAATCGAGGATGTGAGGTCACTTACTTCCAGAACTTCCGGTTGGCCTCGGTCATATCCGCTGGTGCTTGGGCCATAGTTGCGGAATATTCAAAGGTAGCTTTTGTATGAAACGAACCGCTTGGGTCGTTTGGATGATACAACTAAATTCGGTTATCAGACGTCTGATGTGGCGTTCAACCACATGCGATGTTCACGCCAAGGACGTCGCCGGCCGCGCAGGCACAATTGACTTTCATACATGGAATGTCTTCATAGCGACGCTGAGGTTCAAAGCCTCAATATCGCAGCCAACGCGTTTGCCGTTTGGCATGCTGTTGACGCGGTGCTCTGTATTACGTCGTGCAGATTGTTCACTGGTATCATTCGAATCTTTGTGTCCTCTACTCTCCACCGCTGGCTACGGCCTCGTTAGACCAGTCTGCAGTACCGACCTCTGGAAAGCAATTGGAGGGCAATCTGCCTGCTCAGCCTTGCGGCCAAAAGATGTCCAGACGGAGATGACATTGTTTGCTTCTCCTTGAAGCACACTACTCTTCACGATCAGATCTCATTTGTCGCTCTGTCATACCTTTGGGAAGACAAAGATGATACGGTCCCTATGATTGTCGATGGCTTTGGATTCAAGGCAGCCCGAAACCTTGTTGCTGCACTGAAGCGTCGCCGCGAGCTTAATCTGCGTGACGCGATCTGGGTCGACGCGATCTACATCAACCAAGAAGACGATAATGAGCGTGGACAGCAGGTGCAACACATGGCAGTGATATATCTAAGCACATTGCGTACCTGCGCTTGTTTACCGGCCTCCTTCGGGTCAAATGAGCAAGACTTGGCTTGCTCCAGAGCGCATTCATCTCTTGACGACATTTCAAAGCAAGAATCGAGATTCGAACAAAGTGCCCGTCTGCCGAAAACGCATGCTACAAATGTGGCACCGGAAGTCGAGGGACAGGGATGTGGATGAGATTAGAGCGCTTCCGTCAACTAAGGAGGCGCTACGACGCTTCCTTGTCAACAAGTACTGGCATTGAGTGTCGATCCTGCAAGAGCTAGCCTTGAGTCAGGACGCTCTGGTCCTCTACGGACCGTGCAACGTGGCACTACCAGCCATCGAGACAGTTGTCAAGGAAGTGGCATATAGAGATTCGCATCTGATCCCCAGCTCCTCCAATTAAGAAGTGTCTTTCGATTCAAGAAATGTCGAAAAGGCAGTTTATTATCCCTTCTGGCAGACCATTGAAAGAGGCGTACTGATCTGAGGCAACAGATTCTCGATACTATATATATAGTCTTTGGAGACTGGTAAGTGTGACAGGAAAACATTCCTCCTTCTGCGACGTACCTAATCAGCCGCAGACATTTTATGCTGTCTCATACCTTCCGGAGCCATCTTGCATGCTATCAGCCCAGCGACTTTGTCATATCCTCACGGTGTCAGATATCACATCAAGTGGCGTGCAGGTGGCTCAACTACTTCTTCATGCACGTTCCTTGATGGTAAGACTACCTTGACAGCCAGGGGTCATGTGTTGGGTGAAATCGAGACGTACTCAGCAATAGAAGATGAGCGTGTAGCACCTCTAACTCTGCGTGCTCCTCGGTCAATGCAAAAACTACCTCAGCTCTTACCCCATTTCGCATTCGGGAAAGCTTTGATCTTCTTATTGACGCTCGTACACTCCTCGACAGATTCATTGGGAGCTTTCAAATATCCTACTGCCCTACGGCACTGGCAGAAGCGAACTAGCCGCTGGCAAGATGACAATGGAGCCATGGAGATCCTCGACACATTTCTATCGAACACTCCACAGCCGATGGCTTACTGTAACGCGGGCACGGGTTGGTTGACTATGTAGGCGACCAATGAAGGTCGGCGTCAAGTCTGAAGGTGTTGCT
>UYJD01000001.1:1120172-1154904 GCA_900618795.1 Cyanodermella asteris | reverse complement strand
CCGTGACACTTACCTACGACATTCCCAAGCACTCGTTCCCATGCTTGTCATTGGTTCAATAAGCCTGAGCACGATACCAGCAGTAGCTTCCCTCGGGGATGGCGGCGAAGTGGCCGTTGGCTTTTTGTTGATAGGCATGCCTCTCTTGATCCTCATGCTGATAGGTTTCTTGATTGCAGGCGTCAGGGACATGCACCGGATCAATGCTGATCTCATGAAACGCTCAACGACAACACTCGCCCTAAACAAGTGGCTGGCATGCGGAGCTTTCGGGCTTGGCTGGGTTGATCGTAAGGCTTTGCCAGACAATTGAATCAGGATTCTAGCGGGTTGTGCGGTGCCACTGGTCTTGCGTCCTCGCGCATCTGGTGGACTCATCCTCGTCAGCGGCGCTGTCATTTATGGAGCCATGCATACGGAGACGATGGATAGCTCCACAGAGTGTCAGGACATTGGGCACCATTAACGCTTTGTAATATCCAGAGCTCGATCCGCTGCAGGTACCAAAGGCTAGCGATGACTTCCATGCAAGCAAGTTCAAAGCCCTGCTAAATTTTGATGGAGCTGCTTTCAAGCCAGCCGTTTTCGTACACAGTCATGATGAGCGCAATTCTCAACTTAGCAGCAGCAAAACATGTAACTCAGTATTCCTGATCTTGACGATGTTACCTCCAAAGACGGTCTCATAGATGACATGCTCGTCTGGCATTTGTCGCTTGTGCAGCAGCGCGGATGAGAGTCTCGACGCATAATGATAAGGCGCACTGGATGTTGTTCGTATCGAGTTGGAGTGGATCAAGGGGGACTGAATTGAGTTCACCGGCCACTAAATCTGCACTCGGAAGTCTCGAATGCGAACCTCACTCAGAAGCTCGGACCTCACCAGCGAACGTCAAGCTCTCTCACCACAACTACGAGCTCACACACCTCCCACCTCCAATTGCGCAGCCCTCGACTCGTCGTACAATTTGAACCATCGCGGACGAGTCAACCCCAAACCTACACCTCCGCAAAATCCTCGCGACATCCCCAGGCACACATACAGCTCCGCAATGCCGACCCCGGAATCAGCGGCCTTCCTGGCCAAGAAGCCCAAAGTGCCCCCAACCTTCGACGGCGTCGACTACGACAACACAGACCAGCTCAAGCAGGCCCAAGACGCAATCTTGCGCGAGCAGTGGGTCAAGAGCATGATGGCGCGGCTTGTGCGGGATGAGTTGGGCAAGTGCTACAGACGGGAGGGCGTGAACCATTTGGAGAATTGCACACGATTGAGAGGTACGGACTAGCTTTTGAGATGCGCCGACAAGGCAGGAAAAACTGTGAGGTCAAATAAATGGGCTGCTGACACGATTTTTCCAGAACGGTATCTGGAGCTGTTGAAGGATAGCAAGGTCAAGGGGTACTTGTTCCAGCAGCAGAATTACGTCCCGAAGGAGTGAAGAGGTGGAGCTGTTACGAGGCATTGTTGGCGTTATTTGGACTTTGATGTGATGGATTTTGGCAAGACTTTTGAAAATTGGGAAGGCCAACTTCTGCGACTTTAGGCCTCCGTCACGTTGAGGCAGCTACGTGTATATCCCGAGACGGCTGCGAAATGAATGTGGTCGGTCGTCATCAGCGACCTAGACGTCCGTGAGGACCAATGGTATGCGCATGCGCCAAATCCAATCGACATCGTTTCGACGCTTTTGCTCCGGAAATTCGTGCATCGGTGCACTTGTACGGAGAACTTACCTTGGCAATTGCGAAATTGATTGCTGTATTCACAGAACACAAGCACACACAACATCTCGAAGAAGACTATTCAGACCGATCGGTTAAACGAATGAATTGCTGATAGCTACATTTTTTGCCAATCCCATCAGCCCGTTGACGCTTGCCGCATCACACAATCTAAGCATTAAAATGCCACTTGATGTTAAATTCTCCCGGCGGATCCAGCGGGCCACCAGTCAAGCCTTCGAAAGCGCCGACGGAGAAATCGATGTGATTCTCGTCACAGCCGGGGCACGTATCCGCGACCAGGATCGTGACAGTCTTGCCCGTGCCGGGGTTGTTCTGTCCGCCGCCACGATTCTCGACCGTGATGGTGCGGCCGCAGAAACCGCCCTGGTTCATCCTAATCACAAAACGTCAGCCGTGACGGATCATGTAGACCGTGGTGGAGATGCTGGGGTCCTGCTTACCAGTAGGGGCTTAGGGCTCCGATGTAGTCGTAGTCGCCGTGGGCTTGGCCGCAGGAGCCGGCTTGGCCTTCTTGGTAGTAGTATGTCGCGATACCGTAGTGGCTGGTACTGTGTTAGACGGGACTCAACTATCTTGAGACAGTGTAGCTGAATATTGCACTCACTCGGTCCGCTTGGACACTGGGGCCGAGAGAGTGCCGGTGGGCTCTTCGTCGCTGGTGCCCGTTGGCAAGGCAGTAACGGCGGCAGCAAACGCAGCAAAGGCCGCGATGGTTTGGCTTGAGAACATCATCTTAGCTAGTGGTCCTGGAATCCTCGTAGCTGGATCTGATGAGGGGGCCGGTCAACGTTCTCAGGGCATGTCGGGCTCCTTTTATACCTCTATGCTGCCTCCCGGCCTGATGCTGCAAGTCTGCATCTTGCACCTTTTGCGGTATGAAGCTCTCTCCACATGATTACATTGTGGAGCAGCGGTTGCCTAGTCTTGCCCGGTCTTACCCAAAGCTGATGAGCGCGTTGCGCCTCTTCATACTCATCATGCCGAGATTTTGTTGATTGAAGCCTGTTCACGTCACGGTGTGGAGTCAAATTCCTGCCGGCGTCAGACCCTGAAGACGACCAGAGCTGCAGATTCGTCAAACTCAGACGGTGTCCTCGGTGATCTTTCACCACCGTGGAAGGCAATGCGAGGTGACAATAAGAGTCTCGTGATGCTCGAAAGAGAGGGCCAGACCGATGTCTCGTGTTGAGCGGATGCTCATTGGTGCCTCTGTCGAAGAATGTAGTAGACAGTTACGTTGCTCACTTTCACTTCAAGCTCATCTGCTGGCTCGGATGGCAATCCGAGAACCATGTTGCCCGACTCTGGAGTAAGTCGGTGCAATCAAGCAGCGCGTTTAAAACCAAGTGAGGATATGCTAGGCCCATGTACATTCAGACCCTCCAAAGAAGCGTTGGGCCCCGAGCTCGTGTCATCGAGGCAGGTAACATCGGCGTAAGCGTTTGGACAGATTAAGAAAGGGGTGCTATGAGAGATCCATAAGGCTGGACTCCCGAATGAGCGGCTCTCGGCCGGCGTCACGGTTTATACTTCCGTTAGGTAGGCTATGATATGTTCATCACACGATCCCTGCCAGCTCGGTGTCAAATGCCCAAATCGACTTGGAGCCGCATGACATACTTTTGCGGTGTGAGATTAGGCACGATAGTAAGGAGCCGTTGAGATCCTTGATGAGAAGTTGTCGATGTTACGGGCTGACAAAGATGCCACTAAAGTTTTGGCCCCCAGCGAGTTTTGTTGTCTTACATTGCGCAAGGACAATGCAGAGCCCACACAGCTCCGAAGTGGCCTTGACTCTTAGTGGTCTTTAACATGTCCAATTACAGTCGTTCGATGGCCGGTGGCTTGGCATGTTCCTCATCCGGGACATGGAGTTCTCTATTCGCACAAAAGTCCACATAAAACCAATTTCACATGCCACGGACCGTCCAAACTCTATCAAGAAGTCTGAAATTGCTCACAGAGTAAACGCCATGTAGCTCCGGCTGACTCCGCATCTTTGTCGCAGGGCTGCTTTTCTTCGACGACCATGCCAATTCTTCGCATATGCTGACTTGGGCATAGCGAAGTGACGCTCTCTCTTGCACTGGTTCGTTGTTTCGCCGACTCTCTGCTGTAGTCGAGCCAGCATGGAGCCAAAAGAGGAGGAGCCCGAGTCTCCAGGCTCCACGTCGCCAGAGTCATCGAGCAAACACGCCGCAGTACCGAAGAAGAAGCTCCCACCATTCTTGGACCATTTCAATGCACGCGACTTGAAGGTCCTCGCTCGATGCTCGGTGGCTCTCTGGGTCTCGAGCTTGCTGATCTTCATCCAGCCCGCGCTGCTGGAGTTCGGCAACTCGACATTCTTCACATGCATGGCCACGCTGTTCCTGCCTCCGTCCGGGGTAGTCATGGTCTTCCTTCTCGGAGGCATGACCATGATCATCGGGATGGCACTCGGATGGGCGTGGGGCGTTATTACGATGAAAGCGGCCATGGCCGCTCGACCGGCAGCGGACACGCAGTTGCAGCTACAGGCGCTGGCGCAGCAGGCCAGTGCTACGGGCACGCCGGCTCAGATCCTCATTTACGAGGGGCTGTTACTGGATACGCGTGTCACGGTGGTGTGGTTTGCAATGCTGGGCTTGTTCGTTTACTTGATGGTAGGAACCATGCTCGATTCATACCGAGGTTATGTTGGCCTGTTTAGGCTCGATTGAGGATGAAGGTCCCTAAGCTGTCCCTGACTGTCATATTCGCGTGGATTGTGGCAGACGTATTCTTTACTACGGGGCCGTTACTGCCTTCGTTCAATGGCACCATTCCGTTGGTTCTGATCAAACCAGCAGCTGCCGCATTGGCCATTAGTCTGGCATGCTCGATACTGATCTTTCCCGAATCGACGTCTCACCTTGCCTTGGCAGAGATCCACAAGCTGACCACCGTCCTCAAAGGCACTATACCGATGACGACTCGCTATCTTGAAGACCCATCTCTGACCGAGACGAAAGAGGAGGTTCAGGCACTGAAGGGAGGTATCATCGGCTGTTGGATGACGATTCAGCCTGCGCTCGGCTTTCTTTCTTTCGATTTCTCCTTCGGATATTGGGGTGCCCACGACATTGGACTTTTAAAAGAGCCGCTTAGGAGGCTGCTCGTCATTTCACTAACTCTTCTCGACGGCCAGCTAATGCAGCATGAGGCCCGGCACCGAGCCAAGAGACATGTCGAAGAAGCCAAGGGCGATGAAGACGTCAAACGCCAGTACGGCAGACATCAGATCATGGAGAGTCTCAACCTGCTAGAGCTGCTGAGAAACAATGATGTCGAGCGAAGCGTCAGCGAGTCGTTCCAGGCATTGTCTGGCTCGAGCCGACCACTCCTCGATACTTGCAACGATGCTCTAGAGGCCATCTCTAACAGCATCAAGGTCCATAACACCTCCCGCTGGTTCGGCACACTGTCTCAGGAGAAGCTCAAGGAACAACACGTCTCACACTCCCAAGCCCTGGAAGACCTCCGCTCACAGATTGTGAAGTTTCACAGTGCGGCAAACGAGGCTCTCCTTGAGAGCCATGGCCACCTATTCGATGCATCTGGAGCTTTCTCTTCGGACGATGACCTTTCACGTCACAGGCTGACCGGTCTTTTTGTCGGTCTAACCCTAGAAGATCGTGTTGGCAGATTCGCTGAAGCGGTCGAACAACTCCTGGCTCAGATCCAAGCCATCGAATCCGAGCGCTCCCGACGCCGGCTCTGGATGCCATCGCGACTCGGCCATTTCGTGTCCTGGGTGCTCGGCAAGTCTGATGTGCCGTCCGTCGGGACTGTGCAGACGAACGAACTTCCAGAGCTGGACAAGAAGAACATGGCCGAGCTGGAAACGAAGTTCAAACTAACCTCGAAGCCGGCGAAGAAGCGTAGCCTCATATCGAGAGTCGTGCTCGGTACCTCTCACTGGTTCATCAGCGACGAAGGTACCTTTGCGTTCCGGGTCTTGATTGCAACACTCGCGGTTAGTGTCGTTGCGGCCACACGGCAGACGGCCGGTTTCTTCTACCGCGAGAAGGGCATCTGGGCTTTGATTATGGCTCAGATGGGCACGGTCTTGCAGTTCGCTGACTTCTCTTATGGTCTCGTCACGCGTGTCTTGGGCACTGTAGCTGGGGGTGTCGTCGGCATGGTGGGCTGGTACATCGGAAGCGGTAATGGTCCAGGTAACCCGTACGGACTGGCAGCCGTCATGGCCGTATGTTCGGTCCCGCTAATGTACTTGCGGCTCTTTGCACCACCTCAATTCCTGCCTCAATTCTTGATCTCTGCGGCAACATTCATCCTTGTGATCGCCTACAGCTATGTCGACACGTAAGTCAAGCCCTCGTTCCTCACATTCACTGCTGACTATTGTAGCCATAATCCGTCTTATGGCAACCCCGGAGTCGGATACGAGGTTTTCTGGCGCCGTGCTGTGCTCGTTCTCGTCGGTTCTGCCGTCGCCTTTGTAGTCGCTCTCATCCCATGGCCAACTTCCCAATCTCGATTCGTGGCCAGATCGTTATCCCAAGTCCTGCACGCCGAAGCCGACCACTACGCAATCCTCCTCTCGTCCTGGTCCAAGCTCGGTGAGAACGAGCGCTTCATCCCAGCCGTCGAAAGCGTAGCTATCAATCTCGCCGAATCGCTCGGACAGCTCGCCGGACCCATCGACAATCTGAAATACGAGTTCTCGTCCTCGGCTTTCGATTCCAAGACGTGCGCACGCGTCAAGGCCATTGGCGATCAGATCAGCCGTAACCTGGCCATCATGTACAATTTGGGAATCAGGTTGCCAGACCATCTGCGAGATCGCTTTGCAAAGGCTAGTGGGCTTCTCAACCACAACTCGATTGCGAGTATCATGGCGGTGTTCTCTGTGGCGGAGCAGGCTTTGAAGACGGGAGATGCGCTACCGTCGCGCTTGCCGACGCCGTTGGTCCAGCAATGCCTGCGACATGGCCATGGCGCGGATGTTGCGACCTTGACTAAAGATATGTTGAAGGACAGGGATTATCGTGCGTACACGATCATCATGAGCTCGTACCTGAGCTTTCTCTCGTCGATGGACGATCTGGTGTTGGTTTTGAAGGAGGCGTTAGGGGAGTCGTATCATGTTCCTCAGGACCTGGACGTCTGACTGCCGAGTAGCGGCGAGACTTGAGACACATGCAAGTCAGTATACGTCAAAATGTATATGGTCATTCTACCACTTCCTTTGGTCTTGCAACCCACTTGTGGTAGTCCGGATGCAGATGCTTCAAAACTCCCCGGAGGACGTGCTTACTCCAACCCTTTAATAGCCACCGCATATCTTCCATCTCTCGCAGGAGGATGCAATAGAATGCAAAAATGACCAACGCAAGCGGTTTCTTGGCATGCAGGGCGTCGACGTACTCGTTAGATACGCGATACAGCCAGCCAAAAACAATCGGGAACTCGGCCTCTTCGGGATTCATATTGATAAAGCCGTCGAAGCTGCTAATGAGGTCACCTAAAGGCTCAGTGTATTTTTCGAAGGACGAATCTTCCGCGACCAAGCTCCTGATCCACGTATTCAGCTCATCGAGCGGTCTCTTCGACCCTCGAAGTCTCGGCCTCGAATCCTGATTCAAGGACGGCATAGGGCGACTTTCGAGCATCGCCTCTTCCGCTGCCAGCGCCTTGAGCAGCTGAGCCAACCCATCATTCCGCTCACCTGGCTCGGGCACTTTCGGGGCAATCTGAAGCTTCATATGGCGTTTGACTGGTCGTACAGCGTCGAAAGAAGGCGCCAAGATACCGCTGAACAACACCTCCCGGTGATGCTCCATGATGACGCGGACGCCTCGAATGAGCGACAGCCAGTCACCGCCTCCGTCGTCGCTGAAGGCGATGTACTGTCCCGGCTGTGGTCCTCTCGAGAAGTGATAGTAACAGACCATTGTTGCGCAGACGTAGAGCATTTCGCAGTTTTCTGCGCTCAGTTGTGGCAAGATACCGATCATAACTGGCAGGGCGAGCCCGTAGAGACTCTCTGCTCGTGCTGCCAGGTCCTTCCGCTCGGGATTGTGGTGATGCAGGTGGAATGCGGACAAGGCGAGCATGAGGTTCATGACGTGCCTGTGGACGAAGCCCATTTGCGGGAGGATGTTCTGCCAGTAATTGAGTTCGCTCGGGTTGCCGTCTGTGACCATGGTCGGACCTGTATTCATGATGAAATTGTGAAGCAGCTCGAGGTCAGACCACCGAGGCTGTGAATTGGTTGTCTCATTCCCAACAGGCCCAGAGTAATGCGGCGAGACCGGTGCACTTCGGGTTTGTAAGATGATTGGGCTTATCGTAGATGGCGTATCGACTTGTTGGCTAGAATTGGTTCCTGGGCTATCAGCAGCAGGCGGCAGGAAGCTGCAACGATCGAACCGTCGAACACAGTTGCTGCAAGATGGCTTGTTCTCATCACATTTGATGCGCTTTTGCTTGCAGTTTGAACATCCTGCTCGGGATTTCCGATGCAGCTTTCGTTGTCGTTGGCCCGATTCCTCTGTTGTCTGTTCGGGCATCGTGCTTATGAGTGTGCTGGAAGAATTTATCCAATCATGACACATGTGACTGTAGCGATGCAATGGCGTCAAATTGTCGCTTTCGTGTTTCGTGTCAGCCGGAGGACTTTTAAAACCGGCCTTTACGTCACGCCCGAACTTTGCCTTGAGCCTTCAGATCGTGCAGAGATGATGAAATGGTCAAACATGAACAAATGGCAATGAAAGTGGGCTATGGTGCATGTGGTGAAGTCCAACGAGGCTGGTAGTAGATCACAATTCATGAGTAGAGTGACGCCCTGAGATAGACGCATTCATTGGACGACCGCATACTGATCCGAGCGGTTGTACTCAGCGCCAATTAGGCTTCCATTGTTGCATATCACTTTTCTTGCATTAACACAGCCTCATATGCGGAGTGTAGAGGAAGCAGCAGGGCTATACGGTATTCTGCTTCTTCAAGGAAAAAGGTGGTGTTTGCTTCTGCCTAGATGGTCGTTGCTTAACGGCCACCATATATGTCTTCCACCCACGCTAATTCTTCGTAGCCATCTACCGAAGGTCTTTGCGACACATAAGGCGTATTCACACATATGAGCATTCGCACTGCTTGATCTACCTTTCCGAGTGGTGGCAGCATGTGTAAAGGTTCCAAAAGGGCATTTAGTCCATCATCTTGATGCGTATATAACCTCTTACCAATCGAAGTCGTGAAACAGTCAAAACTCCACGCAATGTACTGCCAGGGTATCCACAAGAAAAGCTCAAGATATTGCTTCAAGAATTGCCAATGTCGTTCACGCGCTTTTAGGCACCACCAAAGACATCGTAGTAGTAGTCTTCGTCCAGCCCTTCTCTTGAAGGTACCACACCCCGCCCTTCCTTCGCCCCAGAAGCATTACCATCCCCTTCGGTCGGACTGTTCGCATCATCGAAACTGACGTTCAGCAATCGAATCTTGAGACCCCAGCTGCTTACTGTACTCAGCAGCCTCTTGGTTTCATCAGTGATCGGCGCTTGGTCAAGCAGCATGAGAAGCCCATCCAGCCACTCGCTTGCTATTGAAGGTGTGGCCGGATACAATACCAATAGTGGCGTCTCTTGTCTTTGATTTGCTGCACTCGCATCGGATGCCTGCTTTTGATGATGTGACTGCTTGCCAGAGGAAGAGGGATGGACAACGGTGTTGATGACAATGCGAGACGTTGGATGACTCGCACCTGGTTGAGGTGGCTGGAGGGTGGCAGTTGAGGAAGCAGGTGATGGCGGGCTTGCGCAGACATTGCTAATGACACTGCTCACCGCTTGTAGGTCGACTTTCTCGGGCAGCTCATCCAGCGTCGGATCAGCATCCTCCGGTCGGTCGTCGAAGTCGCCATAATGAAGCCATCGGCGGTTATGGCTTAGTCTTGCAAAGCGCCACTGCGATTTCGAACCCGAATCGTCACTTGGAATGTCGTTACGCTTGGGAAACCAGGAGCCGCTAAGCATGCACCGTGCTCTCTGCTCTTTGATGAACAGCAGCGCTTCATGGTGTAGTTCGTCTCGCACCTGTTTGAGGTGCTCTCCCCAGCTGTCCTCATACGCAAGCTCGACCAGCTCCATTTGTAGCTCGCGCAAGTTCTGACAATCGTAGGCGGCGACTTCCTCTTCTATGGCCCCAATTTCCTTTGTCCGTGGCGCATTCCCGACGACTTGGTCGATCAGAATCCGAACTAGCTCGCTCACCTTGTCGAAATCTGACAGCTGCGCCCCGGTGGCCTTCCACAGGCGGTAAAATGCTTGTAGTCCTGCTGTGTGAAGTTTAGACCACTGCAAGAGCATCGGCTTGAAGAGACGGTCAACACTGTTTCGCGAATCCAAAGCGAGGTACTCCTTGACGTCTTCCAGGTCCGGTTTGTCGATCTCAAAATGCTCGTACAGGATGGTTGTGACTGCGATACTCGCTCGAGCCATTGGACACCGCTGCTCTGCTGCAACAATACCTTGCTCCAACATCAGCTTCTCGAACCCGTCTTCGTTCTTTCGGACGTAATCAGCAAGATCCATCATTCCCAGGAAGCCGACCTCCTCAAATTCAGGCTCCAGGTGATCGCCCGGAAAGCCCAGCCTCCGCCACGGTTCTCCTTTGGGAGGCGAAGATTTCGATCTGCCCAGGGTTCTTGCTTCTTCTTGTAATTCCATGTCAATGGCACGTGACGCTACATCTCGTATGCCCCTTATCGCCCTTTGGTGTTCGGTTCTCTTCGTATCCACCGCAACGTCCCGCCATTTCCTCAACAGTATCTTCGTGAGGGCCTGAAACTCAAGGAGCGGCTGTGCGAGATCTTGTAAGGCGGTGCTCTGCATAAGACTGTATACGGCTCGTATGACACCCAGATCCTGAACTCTTTTGATGAACTTTGGCCATTCCGCACCACCAGTGGTCACGGCGTCCCGCATAAGACTGTTGATAAGCTGTAAAGCGTTTGCACAGAGAGCATGATCTGCGGAGGATAATCTGGCGACGAGCATTTCGAGGAATTGTGGATATGACTGAGTTATAGGTTTGAGAGCCTTGAAGCCGAAAGTCTCGGGGCCTTTCCGCTCGGGGTCGGAATTGGTATGCTGCACGATAGCGACCAGTATCGACATGGCGCCGCGGAGAATGTTTACAAGAGGCTCCTCCACCACCAATTGTACGACCTGCCAGCGAAGCGCATTAGAAAGAGGGTTCTCAGCAAACTAGAGCTTCTCCCCACTCACCCGCTTTACAAAGTCGGAATCGACCTGTTCCCAGCCCTTGTCTATGTCCAGGAGTCTGGCAAACGAAGTCAGACTGTAGGCAAGTGTATTTCCGGACGTGGCCATGCAGAGGTCCTTGAGCGCTACCGTGCCTTCGTCGATGGCGAACACATCGGCAAAGGACGGATCTGCGATGGCGGTCTGGAGCTTGAAGACAGCCATCTTCCGGACGCCATCGTCCTCGCTTCGCAGACGAGCTCCGAGCTCCGCAGGACTGAGGCCATCCATAGTGGATGAAACAATTGGACTTGGCTGCCAAAGCAGCTTATCGTAGAGCTCGAAGGGGAGCGAGGCGGCGTTGCGGGCCGAAACGAGCTGATCGTCGCTCGGATGTGTATATTGGACATTGGGTCCGTGCGCTGGACATCAAGTGCACAGGACATTGATTGTCGTCCAGAATCATATAAAGCATCCGTAGGATCAACTTCAAACATTCTCGCAGGCGACAGACCAGATACTGCATTGCAGCCGTCTGCTCGTATATGCCATATTCATCAACATTCATCTCTCGAAGCTCTACAGACTCTTACGCAGAAGTGCGGTGCATCAAGCGGCAGCTGGAGGACCGATTATTGCTCCGCTGGCTCATCAGTATTACAATGTCCGAACTCATGCCATTCAACCCTCGCTTTCAAGATCTTTCGCTGCAGAACTTGCTAGCAAATCAGCATCACGGGTGCTTTTTGTTACACCCCACAGTGTCACCGGTAGTCATCCTTTCTCTCTTCGCTCTGTGGTCAGCCCTTCCCCTCTGGTTCTGCTTGACTCGGGTCGACGGCGTCGTCTTTCTCTTCTTGCTGCTCGTCGACGTCTCAATTCGCGCCTCGTTGAGGTTCTCTTCCCCCTGGTTCCTTCTGTGCTTCTGTGCCTTGGTTTTCATTCCCCGACCCACTTCGTATGATGTCTTCAGTTGTCCAGGTTGACTCCTTTGCGCCGTGTCCGATGCACCGCGAGGATTATTTGACTTCTTGTCCTGCTGCCCTTGCCATGTCAAGTTGAGGTCTCTACCATCGTCAAAGTGGATGCTCTCAATGCCGTCGAGGCGAATCATGGTGCCATTTTTCATCTGCGCCGTGAAACCCGAACTTGTCGCGAGTATTGCGCCATTTGTACCACAAAGCGCAGCACTCGGCAATTTAGTCTGATCTTTCGAGAAGACAACTCCGTTCAAGAAGTTGAAGCGATAGAGCTAGGATGAGATGTCATCAGCGGCGACAGACATGAGACAGCCGATGACTCACCAGCTGATCATTATTGTCCACGCCAAAGTGGAAAGACGGCTGATCCTGATGAGAGCTCGCCATGTTGGTTGAGCTGCTAATTGTTTCTGGGGCGAGAGGTCTTCTTTATGATACGCAGCTGAGACGGGATCCAAGCAGCGGGTCTGAAGTTAAGGAGAGAAGATGATCGCGGGGGCAAATTGAAAGCACAAGCTGTAATAGCGAAGGCAGCCGCGTCCAACTATCGATCGTTTCCAGCTAGCGGGGAGCTTCAACTATGGAGGAAACCGCGTTTATCGTGCCTTCCTTGACGATAACGAGCACAGATCAGCTACTACTAAGTAGGTAGCAGTTCTTAGTTACCAGAGCAGCGACATCTCAATTTGCACATCGACGTCTCACGCATAGGTAGGTATACGATAAAAGATCACGCGGGTTCAAATAACGCAGGTTGTGCCTGTGTCGCAGTATAAAAGAATTTTTGTCATCAAACATGTACAAATTTCGTCATTCGTGATAGTCATACCTCGTCTCAAGTTCCAGTCCCATGCATGCTCATTCGTTCGAGTGCGGCATCAATCTCATCGATGGTCAGCAAAGGCATCTGCTTTTTCGCATACAGTTCAGAAGTATCCGCTTGTCTGTCGTGACCATCAGGGTTTTCAAAATTGGACGCTGTCGGCTGCGGTGTGTCGAAAGGTGGTGCAGGCCTCAGCTGTTCCCTTGGCTCGCCGTGATCTGGTCCTGCATCAGCTGCGGATACGCCGACGCCCGCTCTTCTACTTTCGTTCTCTGATGGAGCAACTGATCTGACAGGAGGTTTTGGCAATCGAACAACGACTTTTCTTTTGGACTTGGGTGCGACTGAAGATTTTGGCACGCCCATGGCCGGGGGTGTACCAGAAGATGCTGTAGAATTAGCTTTGATTGCTGCTGCTTTTGCCATGAACGGGCACTGTTTCACGGCGCTTTCAACCGCTATTTTGGAGATCCAGGATACCGCCACATCAAGGGCTTTATCCACCGCTAAATTGCATATGTCAACTGACGTCGGATCCATGACAGGTGACTGAGTTGAAGCGTCAGTACAAACTGGGCGAGGACGTTGTATATCAGATATCGTCTGTGCCGATGGATCGACGAGGATGGGGCGCGCCTTTTCGGGGTCTGGACTTGTCTGTGTTGATATATGAACTGCTGTTTGAATAAAAGCTGGCTCCGAAGGTCTTGTCGCGCCTGAAGCTGACGCAGACGAATTGACGGTAAGTGTCTGCATCGCATGCTCGACGTGTTGAACTTGATCTTCGCCCTGCACCTCTGTCACACTAGTCACAACTTGTGCCTTGACCGCAGTCGTGGCTGGACGCAACATCTCTCTTCTCCCCTGAATCGCCAACGCTCGCTCAAGGATCTCGACCGAATCGTGCGAACTCAGTCGTTTAGAGACGCTTTTTCTGAACTTGACCTCTTCGTGGGCCTGTTCAAAATCTTCCAGTTCTATCCAAGTGATACATTCGGCGGGAATCCAGCTCCAGATCAACCAGTGCGAATCGGTGGAGAACTTGACTTCGTTCTTCGGTGGCAAAGCAGAGTCGTAGCTGGTACATGGCTGCAAACCAGCTTCATCGACCAGATCGCTGGATCGCGCAAAGGGAATTCGCAAACGTGCGAGAGCGTGTGTGTCGACAAAAGCAATCTTGTGTCCGCCCCTCCTCCAGCTGTAATTCGAGATCTGGGCTACCATCCAGGATGGATTATCGCCCAGCGATATCCACTGCGTTGGCCCTCGTTTCTGGTACCAGCCATTGCAATGGAACCGCAGATGCTGCTGATATGTCTCCTCACACCGCACAAGATCAGACGGTAGGGTGAGAGTCAACCTTGCTGAAGTGATACCTATCCCTGGACTGTAAGAGCACCGGGCAAGTTCATGCCGACTGGTTTCAGCTTGGACTTGACCACGAAGGAGATACCGCGGATACGAAGGGAGACAGAGATCACCCTGGTCAGAAGGGAGAACCGATATGGACGGTCGGGCTGCAGGGGCTTGCCAGAGGCAGGCTATACGTAGTCGTTGCACAGCTCGTTTCGATAGCCTCGATACCGACATCATGATCTCACCATGTTGTCGTACCAACTCATCGAAAGGCAATGTCTGCGCAGCTTCGAAAAGCCGTCTCAGTGTGACAAAGGTCGCGTTCAAGTCGTCGATATCCTCCTGGGAGACTGCGATTGGAATAATCCTCAAAGCGTCGAGTATCTGTGCCAGGCGATTTCTATCTCGCTCTAATGTCACTATCACTTGAGATCGCGTGTCAGACTCGATGCGTGACAGGGCGTTGAAGTGAGTAGTCAGCGTTCCGACTGTCGGACCCGCAACTGTGTAAGCCATGCTTGATACTGATACCGAAGACACCTAGCAGCAGAAAATGGAGACAGTGCGAAAGAGACAAAGGAAAGGAAAACATGCAAGACAGTGTGCGGTGCATGTCGGTCGCGCTGCAGCGCAAGGCTGATGAGTGAGGCACACGCGGCGTCTAGACGCTGAGCCGCTTCGACATGGTGTGTGGTAAGATTCCGCCTTGGAAGCCGCCCATAGCCTCCAGCCACAGAATCCATGGTCAAGTATTGCCATCCTCTCTTGCTCAAGCCCATTTGAGCATGGCATGAAGTGCATGACGCTTGATTTCGGTTTGCGAGACACCTGTCAGCGCATACAATGGCACAAGCATGAACAAGACGAGACGTCGTTGTTCGAGGCTGGGGAGACAAGCATCACGTGACCTCTGACTTTCCGAAAGCTTCTTGAGGCGGGCAGCATGTGCGAGTCGATTGGGAGCTCTCCGCCAAAGACCACGGGAGGTATCTTTAAGATGCTCCAAATTTGGTCGCTGAACTGATGGGAGGGCCACAAGATACTGGCGAAGCCCGAGAAGCGTAGCTCGACAAGAATGCATCAGGCCAATAACTTTTCCAGAATGCCTGCGTTCAAATGTTGCCAGCTTGACGCCTTGTTGTTGATACATTTCCTGAGAAATGAGCGCGTCCAGCATTCCATTGCACGTTTGATATTAAAAGGCGAGCCCAGCATATGCGTTGAATCTACTTGTAGCCATGTACCGTCTCCAATGATCCGACTCACAACGTACTCGATGCATGCTCGCTCTGCTCTTCAACACCATCCCCAAGTGCGCCCCGGCTAACCCTCCTTCCCAAGTAAGCATTTGAGAAGCTCCAACAACCTGACGATCTGTAAGCGAAAATTCTGCCAGCTTCACTCGTGTCGGCAGGATTGACTTACCAGAGCAGAAACACCAGCCCAACCCAAAGCCCGGCCGCACTCAAGTCGACATCTTCCCCAACTTCACCCTGCCCTTGTAATCTTGCGCCTCCGAGCCCAACAAACATGACGAGTACAATGTGCAAAGACTACAGACACATACCCAGTACCAGCATGACGACTATCAATACGGATCGTTCTCCATGAAAAATTGCCGGGCGGAGCAGATACACGATCCCATTGATTGCACCATTAATCAAGGCTATTGTTGTGAGCGTCTCAGCCAGCCCCATACTCGATGCTGTCATGATTTCATTAAAGACGTATACGCTCGTCGCAACGGCCACGGCTGGTAAGAGTGGGAGGAGGATGACAAGCTGGACGCAGTAGGTGAATATCAGTGCCGGATTGAAGCAGAGCCGGCCTCTGTATGTCATTGGCAGCCGCTGTGAGTGACCGGGAGCTCTGTTAGGGCTTGGAGGAAGGGGCTTCTAGATCGAGTTTGCGATCGATTGGCTATCGCTGCCAGAGCTAGTTGATCGGGTTGTGGGACATGACCTTCTAAACTGTTGTTCCTAGAGCAGACGTGAAGGATGGCGAGTTCGATATCGGCATTGATATTAAGCATTTCTTTGGAAAGGTGGGGCTTAGACGTCATAGCAGGAGGAAAATGCGGCAAAAAGAGAACGAAGAGAAAGGACGCGAAAGATGCAATCCAGGAGATCAGAAAAGAACAGCCCAGGAATAGAAGACAAGCAAGCGGTCGCTCGTAGCCGGACGAGCGCCTGGAGTGGACAAGAGAATGATAAGGTGGCAGCGAAGTGCCTGAAAAAGGTACAAGCAGCCATAGAGATGAAGGACAGATACAGAGGCTGTAGGAACCGGATTTGCGGTTATATCGACGCTCCTATCGAACATTTCCAACCAACTTGATGCAGATCAGCGCGGATTTAAGGCAGTATGTAGCCTATTTAGAGGTGCAGATTATGGTCTCGAGTGAGCGGATGCGGTAGTTGAATGCCAAGCTTCATTCGCGCCGTGTCTGTTGCTAATTCGAAGAAGCAGACGTTAAGTACATCGTCAGTACTTCACCATTGTATGTGACCCTTCGAGCATCACAGGCTGTGATTCGACAGCATCGAATTGGCACAAGCTGTATCAGCAACTTCGGCAACGCGTGAATCTCCCGGCCACAAGTAGCCTCGCTTGTCCAAGTGTGTGAGAACGGCATTCAACCTGAATCTTCGTGACTTTGATGGCAAGCGCAGGCTTACTCGAACGTTTGTCTCCCAGAAGTGTGCGGCTACCCAACACGTCGGGGTTTGGGGCGTTGTGGAGCTGGAAACAACACGCGGCGCAAGGAGCAACTGAGTTTCCTGAGGTGAATGAGTCGGCTGGCGCGACCATGGAGATGTATGAACGATCTTCGGCCTCACGAAAGGTGGTTTGTGGCTGGGGAATGATTCCATAACAATAAAAATGAGTCTTCCTCTCGATTGCGCTCAACGCGGAGTCTGTCCTTTTGCGCCATAATCCTCGATCAGACTTGAGAGCAGCCTGTTACGATCGTGGAATCTCGGAGCGTGTTGCAGTCTTAGACCGAACTCAATAGTGGACATCGTTCTTGTAGCATTGACGATTGGCTTTTACGGCGTCGATTTCTTCCAATCGTGTGAGAGGAAGACCGCCAAAAAGCCTTAGATGTCTTGCAAGAAGCTCTTGCGGTAATGCCTGAACCTCTAGCCACGGTAGCAGGTCCAACAACACGACCTTAGACTTTGAAAGGTAATGCACTTGCTTCAATAGCTCTAACAGTGGCGTCGCTATTGGATGCTTAGGTACCTACAAAATAACTCGCAGAGAGAGCACTCTAAGTGCCAGCCTGTCGTCGCCCGAGAAGGTGGAGAAGCACGAAGCACGGCCAATCACGTGACGGGCCCCGGCTCATTTGAATCCTGGAGCGCAACACGTCTTTTATTCTGGCCAATACCACCAAGTGGCATAAGCGTAAATGGAGAGACTAACGACGCAGGGGAGCGGCTTGAGATGACCAAGGTCGAAGCATTGTGGTCAGAACTCAGGCGGTTAGCACTCCATTCGCACCTCACCAGATTTACCACTGTGACTACGAACAGGTTAAAGAATCCACAGACTGACGAGAAGATGTGCCCTCGATCTTGTTTCAGCACCAGTGTCAGTCTGAGCCGAGTATGCGACCACGTACACACGCTCAGACACTACCTCCTGCCAGTGCTAATCTTTGTTTCGAACTGCGACCATCAGCCTGAAACGCGGCCGTGATGCTGGCCGAAGGCAGACCACACGCATGCTAGTACACCACTTTGCTGTCAGCGGCCTGGGTTGCTCCTCTGGAAGTGGCTCGAAGCCGAACATTCTCTCATGTACACGCCTTTACGCTGACCCCACGTCGGCTCATTCTTGTAACTTCTGTTACCGAAGGTTTGTATCGGGACAGACCTAGCGACCTGTTTTAGGTGCCACAATCATGAGCCCACCAAGGCCAGCCTATACGTGGCAGGTAAAGGTCATGAAGGAGCCAGGATCTCTTCTCTTCTCAGACTTATGGCGGGCTCTGGTCCCAAATTTTCCCCAGGCTTCTGTCTTCCATTTTACTTCATTTCTGTGCGAACTTGATCCTTGCTAATTCCAGAAACCAAACTTCACATTTGTTCTCCTGGAGAGAACTTATTCACCAAGATGAATGTTCATCTAGCTGTTTTTATCTTTTTGAGAAATTGCTTTGCTCTTCCGTGGCCTTCGGGCGTTCCAGTGAGTGAGACTTCCGATGGCCAGCCGCAGGCGACGGTCTCGGCAACATCGGTCCCAGCCATGCAAAGCGACGAACCCGCGACTGGTACCGGAACGTTGCCCCCTGGAGGCTCATTTAGATCGCAGCCTCCCGGTCCAGTGGCCTCGCGTTGGACTAGTGACTCAAGCATCTTCTTTTACGGCACTCTGCCGACGGACATACCCGGATCTCTCCCGACAGTGTCCGTCAATTCCCCGTCGACTCTCACAGGCCGATCGACGACCATTTCTGTTGACGCCTCAGTCATCGCTGAGCTGCAGCAACTTTCAAGTGAAGCTGCTGCCAGTGTACCGCAAGAATCGCTCTCGGCCGAATTGGCTTCGTTTGTTGGTACGGAGCCTCCGAAGTCTCTGAGCATTGCGGCAGCAATTCCTGCCGCTATGGTAAGCGTGTATGGCTCTCAGCCAGAGTCAGCGATCCCAGAGGTGCTGAGTGCTGTGCTGAGCACCTTCACGGCTCGTCCAAGTACGCCTTTGGTGACTTTCGCTGAGTCGGCAGTCATCAGTAAGATACAACAGCTTTCCAGCCAAGCTGAGGCCAATATGCCCCAAGCGACCCTTTCGGCGGAGGTGGCCAGTTTCCTGGGAACGGATCCTGCTGCGTCTGCTAGCCGAGCAGCACAGATCCCGGCAGCCATTTTGAATGTGTACGGCACGCAGTCGTCAGCAGCAGTCCCAGCCGTTTTGAACTCTGTGTTGAGTAGCCTCTCCAGTGTCAGTAATGCGAGCTTGAGCTCGCCTACAGACTCGAACACGAAAGCTTCCCTTATGCCCGGAGGCGGGCCAACTGCTACCGCTCAAATCACACCAAGTGGTATTTTGCATTCAGGCTCCTCGGGGTCTGTTGAGACTGCGATCTCGGTACAATCAAACAACTCAGGTTCACCACTAACATCTGTGGTCGATAATGTTCCTTCACTCTCTTATGATCCTGACTCGGACGCGACTGCGAGTTACACCCCTGGCGTGACCCAGACCGGAACCCCAGCACGTCCAAACCGCGCTTTCGTGGTTGCATCGACAATTACGGAGGCACAACAGGAGACCGTTGCAAGCGGCGCCGTCACCGGTTTCAACACGATTGTAGATGGGTCCAGTATCGACCCGTCTAAGAGTATCAGCTATACCTATTCTGCTTTGACTACGACCGCTTCAGATGGTATACCGTTCATCGTGCCTGTTTGGTGGTTCCCGAACATCGGCGCTATATTCAAGCTACCAAAATTTGGCCTGCCAACTGGGTGGATCAGGCCTCCGTTCCCGTGGCTGAAGAATTTGTTCATTGACGAAAGTGGTTCGGTGAAAGAGTTCCAGCCGCCAGATATTGATGCCGGTGGCGACGACGACGAACTCAATGATAACGACGGCGAGTACGATCCCGAGCCCGATCCAGCGAACGATGATGATGAAGAGAATCAGAGCAGTAGTACCGCCACGACGACCTCTAGTGCTTGCACACAGTCAGCGGTATTGAAGGAGAGCATCAGCTGCATCGACGTGATGGAGTCAGCCACGACCCAGACAAGGTCTTGCACGACATTGACATGGACAGCCACCGGATGCGATGTGACAGCTGCAACCACGTCCGAAGCTGCTACGTCAATTGTATCACGAGTAGATAACATAATAGTGCGCAAAACGGATGCGCCCCAAAGCGCTGTGAGTGCACTGGACTCAAGCCTGAAGGCAGAACTAGGCGAGAACAACGTCGCCTCCTCGAATGATGCCGAGAACAACCCTGTCATTTGGCTCGTTAACGCCTTGCCCGCCCAGATCTCGAAGTTCCAGTCAAGCACCCAAGTCGTCGCAACCATTCTCCCGAATCACATACACTCGGTCGAAGATCTTGAAGAATTGAATCGGCGACCCCGGCAAACACTAGCGCCACGCTACTTCGGTCAACCTACAATGCCAAATCTGCGCGCGGCTGGTGGTAATCGAGATTCAGAGAACTCTGTAAACGCCTACGGCGCAGGGCGATTGGGCGACTCAACTAATGCTTCTGACTATCCCCAGCTTGAAGCTCGAGTAAGTACTGAAATTTGTTTTAGAGGTTTCAATCACCTGTCGTCTGATTGTTAGCTGCGTTATCTGACGTTATGTAGCAGTTTGGCGGCCCAAAAATCGTGACCCAAAACAAAGCGGGCACGGATCTCAGAGCGATATCGCAAGGCAAAGAGAAGAGCGATGATCCCACTGATACCCGCCCTAAGCCCGCAGATATAGATCGAAGCAAGTACAGATACTATGATACCGCAGGTCAAGGCATTACTGTCTACATTCTTGACACCGGGGCTAACGCCGAACATGGAGAATTCGAAGACAAGGCTATACGGTGGCTTTGGCCTTCGCAAAGGCACGCTTGGTTTCCTTACGAAGAAAACACGAAGACGGACTATGACGGCCACGGGTCTTGCATGCTCTCCAAGGTCAGATCGAGCTATTGGGGTGTTGCCAAGAAGGCGGATGTCGTCATTGCGAAGTGGCAGCGCATGGCCGTTCCCAGAGTAGACGACAAAGATAACCTAGTGCTTGATGCAGATGGTGAAGTAGTATACGAGTACTTCAGAGACGACTTTGGACTGGCAGACACCCTTCTTGCAATACAGGCTGATATCGAGAAGAACAAGTTGCAAGGCAAAGCGGTAATAAATTATTCAGGTTGTGGTCAGTGCCCAACAACAAGACATCCCCACATGGTCCGGAAGGCTAACACTAAAGCAGTCCGTCTTGATGCGGCAGAACTCGAGTCGCGGTTCTACATCCAGTTCATCATCAGCCAGATCAACGGTCTAGGAGTCCCCATCATTACAGGCTCAGGCAATGATGGAAATGACAAAACACCTGATGAAGACATGCTTCCTCAGAGCTGGGCCGTGACAGATGAGCCTCGTCCTCAGGATAAAGACAAGCTTATCAAGAAAGGCGGGATCATCATCGTTGGGTCAGTCGACAGCTACGGCACGTTGTCTCATTGGGCACGGAACGGGCCAACAGGGCCAACAGTATCATTATTCGCCCCTGGAGAAAAACTCAACCGGCCAGACGTTGCCGGCAAATATGCTGGTGAAAAGAGTACGTGCATGATCGGAAACCGCGCGTTTGGAGACGTGGCTGTTTATGGCGCTTCGATTTCTGCTGCGCTGACATCGGGGCTGGCAGCATACATACTGAGTCTTAAAGGGACTGGAATTACGGGTAAGGTGCATCCTAACAGCCCCTGGGATCCGCATCTCCACTTAAGTCAGCTTAAGGATGTATTGACGGGACTTTCCTGGGTTCGGAATTACGATAGCCCCCTAACATCCGACAACAGACTTCCCAACGTTATCTGGAATGCCGTCCCGGACGCGAGCTGTGGCAACAAGCGAGATTCAGCCTGCCAGTTGCCGGACTTCAGCTCCCTTATCTCGCCTATGTCTTCAGTGGCATCAATATCCTCGACCTTGGCTTCGTCTCAACAGGGCACGCAAAGCACTATGTCGAATAACAGCTCTGCGTACGTTGGCAACAGCAACGCTTCCAGCGATTTGTCATCTCTTCCGTCCACTAATTCTTTGGTCACAACTACTTCCTCGATATTGCCAACAACGGCGTCGCCCAGTATATCGATAATAACACCTCCACCGCCGGCTAGTCCTCCGACCTCTTCTGCGCCAACAACCCACCCAAACATTGTGTCTACTCCAGAGCATGTCGCCACCTTGAAGTCACGACTTTGCCCAGGCGGAGGAGCAAATGGATGCTAGTCGAGACGTTTATCAATCAACTTTCGGCAACCGTGGACAAGAGGCATTGCCTTCTCAGCCTAGATATGCAAAACGCACCTTGCGCTCCTTATCGAGTTGGATGTCTAGTCTGTTCGGGTCCCAAAGAAGGTCTTTTCCACATCCCAACCGCGTGACTCTTCGCTTCGCTGGCAGATCGTCCTCGGGGAAGAAGTCTTCCCTGTCCATATCCTCAGGAACGGTGCTGTCGCGAGCCAAAAGCCTCTTCCCAAACAGCTTTCGCTGCCACTCGGCACTGCGCTCGACGAATTTGAGACCCTTCGGGAAGCCATGTCGCTCAATCTCCAATGCGATGAGTTCACGGGCCTCTCGTAGCTGCTCCTCTTGCCAACGCGCGATCCTGGCATCGTGGCCCTCTAAGAGCCTAGCAGCGCGGTCCTCTTCGTCCTCGGAAGACGAGTTTCCGTCGTCCTCCAGCTTGTATTGCAGCCGCGTTGACTTGTCGTATCGGGGTCGGCCGAAGCAATCCCACATGAAATTGCTCAGCCATAATCGTTCAACATTATTGCAAAGGGACTGAAAGTATGACGACGCCATAGACCAGGCGGGAGCTCTTTGAATTCGCAGCAAGTTTTGTGGTTACGTGGCACTCCTAGAAAAGGACATGGAGTCATAGACTTGAGATAGGAGAGACTGGTCGTCTTTGAGCGGGGTCGTGCGGCCTCGAAACTGGCCGCTCACACGGCCACTTCGAACGACTTGCCGTGCCCTGAGACCTCAAGTCGTAGTAGGCAGTGTTTCATACTTACAGGAGTGGATTGCGAGTAGGTCGGAAACGTCGGCTTGGAATCGGCCTATGTCACCCATGCGGGCTGATAGAATCGTTGTGTGAAAATACATCAGTCCCGCCACAACCAAAGTCACGAGCGTAACGCTGGTTTGTGCAGTGAGCCGCATCCTCCAATTCTCGCCTTCTCCACCTCGTCCGTCGCGCTTCCAACCAAATATCTCCGGGTCGACCAACTGGAGAAGCGGTTGATCAGAGCTAACATTTCCTGCGGGATGAACATTCAGAAAAGTTCCAATTTTGTACAGTGAGATGAGCTTATCGTACGTCTTTGGACCCTGGCAACCACAGCGCGGGTAATTACTGCTCACCAAGCCTCAAAACTTGCCTGCAGCTAGCAAAGTCGATGAAAAAGTTGTGCTTGACTGCCGAATGGTATCATGAGTAACACGGCGACCGATCGAAAGAGTTCCTGGAAAAGACTCTTTGCGTTATTGTGCTTATTCATGGGATTCCGCGGCATGTGCATGCCCTGGAACAATTCCATGATGCCCAATCCTCTGAACGAGAAACTGCGAAGCGCATTAGCAACATGCAAGTCTCAACATGCCTGAATGGATATGCAAACTTACATGTCGACGATAGATAGCGCAAGCACACCTTCTGCAATCCGGATTGATTGCCATCATACATGCCCATCATCGAGGTATTGTTGTTATTATTGTCATCATCATCATCATCATCATCATCATCATCATCATTATTATCATAATCCATCTCCGGTATTTGACACGTGTGCAGGCGCCCCGAAATAGCCGCGGACGCAATCATCAGCGCCACAAAAACGACGTCCAGAATCAAAAACATGAGCACCGCCATCACAATCTTCTTGCGCTTACTTTGCGTTGGCGGCGAAGCCCCATTTTGGCCTTCTCCGTCGGCGCCGCTCTTGTCACCGGAGGAACTGTGGCTCCGCTTCCACCATTGCTGGATGAGCGCGGAGATGGCTCAGACGACAGTGGCGGCAGCGATGCTTGTCGCTCGTGGTCTGACATCTTCGTCAAGCGTAGAACCGAAGCCGCTGAAGTGAAATAGAAGTTGAAATTCCTCCGAAGATCGAGGCGATCGCTATAAGCCGAACGTCGATCTCGGGGCTCCGCTCCGGAATGAAGCACGAATCATAGAAGTCGCAAATAATCCATGTTCGTGTATCCTCACTCTCTACCATTCCAGCAGAGACGTCTCTATCCGCCGTCTGCGATGGCGTCAAGCCAGCTCCCCGAGGCCGAGTCGCCCCTAGTCCTACGCGAACTCGAACCCTCCCCCGTCGACGAGACGTCCATCAGCTACAAAGACAACTCCTACTTCCCGTCCTCCGACAAAGCACCCCCATCCAAGCTCTCGCCATTCCAACGCGCAACCACGACCCTCGGCCTCAACGACCACAGCCTAATCTGGTGGTGTACGTAAACAAATCACCAGCGTCCCAATGCTTCGAATTTAAGGCTTCACAAACCTAGACTCGGAGAGCGTCCCAATTCACTAACGCTTGCGACTTCTCTAGTAAACCGAATCCACAAATACTCAACCTACCCCTTCACAGCCTACCTCGCCGCCCACATCACGAACACCTCCCTCCTGCCCCTCGCCCTCAACTCCGCCTCCTCCGCCGACACCTACCTCCTCTTAACCCGCCCCTACTACCAATCCTTCCCCTTCGAAACCCTCCTCGTCCTCGGGCCCTTAACCCTCCACCTGACCTCCGGCCTCGCCGTGCGGCTAATCCGCCGCAAACGTCTCCTCGAGCACCAGGGCGCCGAATCCCGGGCCCAGAAACGCACCGTGCCCTGGCCCGCCGTCTCCGGGACATCCGCGCTGGGCCTCCTCCTCGCGCCCCTGGCAGCCGGGCATTTCTTCTTGAACCGGGCGCTGCCGTGGTGGATCGAGGGCGGCAATAGTGGGGTTGGACTCGGGTATGTGAGTCATGGGATTGCGAAATCGCCTGTGGTGGGTTGGTTAGGTTTCGGGGCGTTGGTTGGGGTCGGGGTTGCGCATCTTGTTTGGGGATGGGCGAAGTGGATGGCTTATACCCCTGAGATGGCGGCGGCAAGGACGGGGGGGACGGTGGATGATAAGAGGAGGGCGGTGAGGAGGCGGAGGTGGGCGCTGAACGCGGTCGTGCTGGCTGTGACGGGGTTGTGGTTGGCGGGCGGGTTGGGAGTTGTGGGGAGGGAGGGTAAGGCTGTCGGGTGGGAAGGTAAGAATTATGATCGCTTGTTGGCGAAGGTGCCGGTGGTGGGCAAGTGGCTGTAGATGTGCAGTGTATACCAATCTAGAAGGCGGTTCACATGCGAGAAGCACCTCGCATACCGCCATCAATGCTCTCCATTTGCGTACAGATCTCGGAGCGAGAGAGCTCGGCTCGAGGAGATATGATGATTCAGAACTTCACAAAACCCATATCGCTAGGCTGTAATGAAACGTCGGGCGACTACTTCTCTGTCAATCAAGCCCAAGTCTCTTAGCCCGGTCTACCGCCTCCTCCAAGAACTGCGCCATGTCCAGCACAAATCCATCGTCTCCATACTGTCCGATGACCTGAATACCAACGGTTCCACCAGTCAGACGATCTGTGACTGGAACACTCACTGCTGGCAACCCAGCCAAGCTTGCCGGCACGGTGTTGACATCATATGCGTATTGCATCACCGGGTCCATGTTTTCAATTGCGCTCAGTTTTGGCGCCCTCTGAGGTGCCGTCGGCGTGAGCAGGAAATCGACGCCGTCCTGGTCATCATCCTTCTTCACGAGAGGAGGATTAATTGGATGAGGAAAAGCAAAAGTCCGGTTGAAATCATCCTGCACAATCCGCCGTATTCGTTGTGCTCGGATGAAGTAGTTATCGATGGCGGTCGAGCTGAGAGTATAGGATCCTAAGGCGATTCGGCGCTTGACTTCTGGGCCCAGATTACCGCTCCGAACGCCGGCGTAAAGAACGTCTTCGGAGCTGGCTTGAGCAGGATCCGGGCGGCCGTATCGGACTCCGTCGTATTTGGCCAAGTTTGAGGATGCTTCGGCTGGAGCGAGCACATAGTAGGCGGCTAGTGCAGCATAGGTCGATGGTAGATGAACGGCAACGAGCTCGAAACTTATATCGGGGAATTTGGCAAGAGCTTCCAGTGCCGTGCCATAGGCAGTCCTGACCCCGCTCGTCATACCAACTTTGTATTCGATAGGGACGCCGACGCGGAGTTTGCGTTTCGCGCGTCGGACTTCCTGCTGCGTGACCGCATCAAGGACTCTGCTCCTGCTGTTGACGTTCAGGCAAGTCGGATCGTTGTCATCCGGTCCATTGATGGCATGATATAGAGCATGAACATCCGCGACCGTGCGGCCCAAGACGCCGACTGTGTCGAGGGAGTTGGCGTACGGTACCACACCGTATCTCGATACGTTACCGTAAGAAGGCTTGAAACCCACAATGCCACAGAATGCTGCAGGCAATCTGACGGATCCACCTGTATCGGTCCCCAGGGCGACATCACAGCTGCCTTCACTGACAGCCGCAGCACTTCCTCCAGAACTACCACCGGCCGAGTATTTATCTCCTCCCTCTTGAGTGTACATTGGTGGGTTCAACACAGGTCCGTAGTCCGAGTAAACGGAATGCGAGCCCATGCCGAATGCATCCAGGTTTGTTTTACCAGCAACGAAGCCTCCATGCTCATGGATAGCCTTGACGACAGTCGCATCGAAGGGACTGACGTAGTCGGTGAGAATTTTGGAGCCGCATGTTGTAGGATAGTCCGTTGTGCAAATGTTGTCCTTGACTCCGATCAATTTCCCATCCAAAGACCCTGTGCAACGTGAGTGAATTGACTCGAATGGGCAACGGCTCCTTGTATCGCGTACCTTTGGGGCCGTCGCGAGCCAGAGACGATCGAAAGTTCAGGTAGTTGGAGGTAATGTCATCCGAAGCACGGCATATCCAAGCATTGCAAGGATCGGAATAATTACTTGCTGCGTCCTCATCTCTGCCGAGTCGAGTCAACAAATCCGGTCTTGTGGCTGCGCGCTGGTGTAGGAGGCGCTTAACAGTATTGCGCGACAGCTGTGACATGTAGCGAGTTGCGTTGCATGCTCCTGGCGTGCATGCTGAAATGAAAGCTTCGATTCTGAAAGGCGTGCTGCTCAAGCTCCAAGCTCGACGCACGGACCACATCTACTCATCTGGGCATCAGATCTCAACAACCCGAGGCGAGATGTCCGCTCGTCATCTGTGGACAGCAACCTCGAAACGATCACTTCTTAAAAATTTCACTTCAGATATGCAACATGCCGGTTTTCGCTAGGTTTGACCGCATACGACGGTGTAAGTCGCCGGGTCGACCTATTCCACGCAACGTGCGCTCGGATTTCTCAATTCGAATGCTAACCTGAAGAACACAAATGGGTATCATCAACTGACGAAGCAAAACTTGAACAGGTCCTAGTTGCCCTTGTCTTCAACCTCCGGATCATCTCCAGCCTGACTTGCGTTGTCGTTCAAAGTCTCGACCGTGGTATTCTCTGCCGTCGGTCCGTCACTGTCAACTGGAGACAGTGACGATTCAGCGCTGTCTTCGCCAAGTAAGTCTTGTGCTGCAACTTCTGTTTTCTCGCCATCGACATTCCCTTGCTGATCCGGCATCTCGTCAGAACCGGACCCAGCCTGTTCATCATCCTCAGTCGGTTCCTCGCCACTGCCCATCTCTCGGTCACCAGTAGCAGACTCAGGCTCATCAGCCGCGCCATCGACTTGCATGATGCTATTTGCGTCGTTGGTCGGCTCCGCTCCTTCCAAGTCGTTGCCATCGTCGATGTTCTCCTCTGTCTCCTTTACGACACCAAACAAAGGATCCAACCCGTCTCTGTCACCCATATCTAGCTTGTCCAACATGCTGAACCTGCCACCAATCCGCAAGGCCCGCCAAGTTTGACTTGATCTTTGTTGCTCGAGCTTTTCCTTCTCTTCGCCGTCGGCCATCTCTAGGTCCATGTCGGTGTTTGCAATGTCTTCACGAAACCTCGCAAGCTCTGGGCGCTCCCATCGGTCGTCCCCTCGGTAGCGTTCCAACGTGTCTTCGTCGTCGTTGTCCTTGAGGAACCCAAGATCTAGTGCGCTCATTGGCATCTTCCGGATCTGGCGCGGCGCAGACATCTTCTGCAGTGTGCCATGAGCCTGTGTCAATTGCTCTCCCTGAATCGGGTCAAGCGAGAACGGCGGGCAGCTTTCAGCCTTCCATCGTAGCCAGTTCTTATCGCGTGTCAGAACATTATCGACCATTCGATAGTAGTATTTTCCTTCGGTCCCTTGTTGCAGGTAGGTCGCGATGCTTGAGCGCATGTCTGAGGCCCACTTCGCATCGTCTTCGCTGAGAACAAAGTCATAGATCACAGATCTGTTCTTCAACTTATCCATCTTCGCGCGACCCTTGACTGTCTGCGACAGTAGGAAGTCTGCGATGATAAGAGACTGTACAAGTATGTGCCGGCGAAACGCAGGGTCATGTATCTCGAGCTCGAACATATCCCGACTGGTGAGATATTTTGGGTTGAATGCATCGATATTGTCAGCCTTTCGCTTTGTGCCCCGATTCTCTTCGGAGCGGGGACCCGACCGTGGTTCTTCTCGGTAAACTTCCTTGAACTTCGTCAAAGTCTTTTCTAGGCCGGCTTTGAAACTTATCAACTTCGATTGATCGAACAATTTCGTAGGCTGTGCAAAGTATTCCTGCAATGACCAAAAAGTCGAATATAGCTCTTCTGTATCCACTGTTTCCTTTCCTTCAACCTGGATTTTGGGGGCAGCTTGCGTAGCATCGGCCGCCACAGAGTCTACCACCATTGCATCTGGATTATCCGTACTACTAATGGCCTGTTCGTAATGTGTGATGTTATCGGTATGGTACTCGCCACGAAGATTCACTGAGCTCTTGTCTCCGAGAGGAAAGCTCTGGAACAAAAAGATGAAGACTCGTCCGCAGAACACAGTGTCCTCGGCGCGCGACAATCGACGTAGCAGTTCATTGCAGCTCCGCAACAAGGCTAGATGCTTCGAGAGCCAATTCTTTTCGATGAGTTGTTCGCGGCGAGACTCCAGATAATCGAATACTTTGCGGCATCCATAGATCGTTTGGCTCTCCAAGAGGTCCTCGATTAATAAGAAAAGTAGAGCTGGGTCGCAAATTCGCGCGTCGGAAACGATGTTCACGACGTCCAACAGGCGCCACATTCTCTCAAACTCATCGTCATCGATATCAGTCGTTCCCTGTAAATAAGTCAGCCATCTGGAGTCCGTCCTAACCGGATTTGAATGTTATGAGCTGGAGCAAGATTCAAGCCAAGAAGTTCGAAAATATGGACGTAAAAAGGCGCGAATTGCGCTGCAAAGCCATGAAGTCCACTGACCAATATTCGATAGAACTCTTCTCGCAGTGCTGTTTCTAATGCTGATGAGGTCGGCCTGTCTGGTAACGAAAATTGCTGCAGCACCGCTGCATCCGTCGCAGCGTCCGTGGTTGAGCTCAGGACCTTGTTGATAGCAGCCTCGTAAGGTTGAGTGAGAACCGCCGTGAGACCGGGCATGTTGACTGGAATTCTGGGATGCTGACTCGTTGGAGCGATTACATGAGAGAAAGGTTTCAGACAAGATAGGACGCATGTAAACAGCAAGTTGATTGAGGAATGAGGATGCAGTCCGTGAGTTGTTGAAAGAGAGCACGGACGCGCGTCGGAGTTAAACAACATCCTGAATTTGCGGAGCTTGACATGAAAGCGTTCTCTTTCGCAGCCACGCGCAAACACGTCTTACAGCTTGCTACTGGCCTGTTCGAGTCCATGGCAGCCAATGCAGCTCTACGGAACCCTTTGAGAGGTTGAAACTCAAAGCGCTCGTGCAGATGGAGGCTACCAACGGCTCGCGATGGGCGCAGCTTGCGGAGCAGAATTGGAAGGGCGAGGGGAGCGGAGGTCGACGCGTGAGGGCCGGAGTCGTCAAGGAAGAGATATGGCATGAGCTGGAGAAGAATGGCTTCGATTCCCATGATCTGGCAGAACTGGAGGTTCATCAGCTGCTGGAGCAGTATCTCTGGCCGGGCTACAGCGATGCCTCGTCCGATCACCACATCCTCCTGATTGCGATCATGGTCACGACGAAGCGGAGGGAAGGTCTTCCAGTATGGCGTAAGTCACTCGCGTAGCTGATTCATTCGTATGCTCATTTCTTACAGAGCTTTTCCAGAGCAATACCGACGGCTTCTCCGCCCTCTTTCGCCGCATTCTGTCAATGAGCGTGGATGAATCTCTTTCTCCTCTTCTACAGAACCACATTCTCGCATTTCTGATCTCGGCTTTCCAGTCCCTAGAGGTCGGTATCGTTCGGAAAGAATGCGCTTCACTGGTCTCGATATCAATCTGGCATCACCTAAACAATGAGCAAGCAAGGGAGATGCGTTTCAACAAGCATAGTCTGATGAGAAAGGCATGGAGGGCATCCGGCCGCCGGTTTGAAGCCGCAGATGAAGCGACACGGGCAAGACTGGGCTTCGAGAGAAGCTGGCTTTACACAAAATTGGTCGGTTTCTTGGACATGATCTACACTGAAGGTCTCAAGCAGAACAAGGTGGAATACTGCGAGCGATTCCTTGAACTTCTTACCGATCTCGAAAGTCAGCTACCCACACGACGATATGTCAACTCACTCATTCAGGATCTCAACCTATTACCCCTTATCGAGCAATCACCAGTGTACCAAGACCATGACCATGGCTTGTTTCGCGATCTCTACGCTCTGCTGCGCCATTTCGTCCACTTTCCTGTCGATGATGAGAGCGGCGAGCAGTATTCGGCTGAAAGCGTACAACAACAATATTCGGCTTCGTTGGCGCATTTGCAACGAACCGCCCTAAGATCGTTCAAGGACAAGCTATCGCTGCTAGCACTGTCTAATTTTGGCACTTTAGGACAGCGCACAGAACTCAAGAATCACTTCACAGGCTTGAGTGACGACGAGCTCACCAAATTAGCGACTACTCTTGGATTCAGAACAGCATATCCTGATTGCCATGTATTGCGGTTGGATCGCTCGCTCCTGCAGGATGTCTTGGTCTCTGTATTCGAGCGTCAAAGAAGCTTTCGGGATCGTATCGAAGCTATGAATATCACTCCTACGGAGATCGATCTTTACAATGATTCTCTCATGCGCAACGAGACTTATAATGGCTCCCGCTCGCTCGCAATCCCGAAATTGAATCTTCAATACCTCACCGTCGGCGACTTCCTGTGGCGTTTCTACATACTTTACCGCTGTGAAGCATTTTTCGAGATCCGAAAAGATATGGAGGATGTGATCAGCAGGTTGCAGCCGCGCATGGACACTAATGGCGCTGGAGTGCGATTTGGAGGAAGTTCTAGGATGGCTTTGCCAATCACTCAGCCAGCTATTTTAGAGGTTGCGCCTCCAAAAGTCGGAGAGGCTGCCCCAGCATTTGTGCGAGCTGAAATTACATTGAACGTGGGAAAGCTTGGCTCTTATCATTTGTCCGAATGGGATGGACTAAAGACCGGGGATGTGGTATATCTCCTCGCTGTCAGACCACGTGATCAGAAAACTGCTCTACTCAACGGTCATTCTTCGCTGACCGGTCTAGCACAAACAGATTTGCTGCATCTTAGGACAGCAGAGGTTGTACAGATTCAAGAAGAAAGCGGGCGGGCGGTGCGAGAGACGAAGCAATCACATAATGAGGATGACGAATATTCTCGACGCCCTCGTGTACGACGGCTCATAGTGAACATCGACGCGGTAGCGCACGCAGAGGACCAGACTGCAAAGGCTTCGGGGAAGCCCGACATCTACGAGCTGATCAATGTTGTCGCTCGTCGAAGAGGCCGCGAAAACAACTTTCGATCGATACTGGAGTCCATCAAGCGATTGACCAAGTCAGATGTCCCGGCGCCGCCGTGGCTCCAGGAAGTGTTCCTTGGGTTCGGAGATCCCTCGATGGCTTCATACAAGAATCTGGCAGATAGACTGCATTCACTTGATCTGCGAGATACCTTCCTGGACTGGGATCACCTCAATGCTTCTCTGCAGGGCAAAACAATCCAGGTAGAAGGCTCGGAAAGCGCCGAGCTTCTTCCGCCATACGTACTGCAGACCGCCACAACGGAGACACCCGCTTCGCCTCAGCGACCTTCCAAGAAACGGCGGCGAGATGAGCAGGGCTCCGCTGTCTCGATAGAAGAAACTGTGAAAGTCTCAACCTACAAGCCGGAGAACACAGGACCATATTCTACAGACATTCCAAAGAAGAATGCGGTTCGTTTCACGCCTGCTCAAACTGAAGGTATCATATCAGGCACACAACCAGGCCTCACTATCGTTGTGGGTCCTCCCGGTACCGGCAAGACTGATGTCGCCACTCAGATCATTAACAATCTCTATCACAACTTTCCAGGCCAGCGGACATTGCTCGTTGCCCATAGCAATCAGGCCTTGAACCAGCTATTCCAGAAAATAACCAGGCTAGACATCGACGATCGGCACCTGCTAAGACTTGGCCATGGCGAGGAGGAACTTGAGACAGATGTCAGTTACGGCAAACAAGGAAGGGTGGAGTCCTTCCTTGACAACCGCTTTGTGCTTCTGTCAGAGGTAAACAGGCTTGCGGCAAATTTGGGGGCTCCAGGAGTTCATGGCAATTCTTGCGAGACAGCAGGCTATTTCAAGTCGGTATACGTGGACCCAGCTTGGGCCAAGTTCTGGTCAGCGTTACTGAACGCACCAAATCCTGGTCAAGCGGCAAGAGAAGTCTTTCCTTTCTACCAGTTCTTCTCGAACGCGCCACAGCCCCTGTTCCCTGACGACGCTTCCGACGAGGTTGTTCTCGGAATTACAAAAGGGTGTGAGCGACATATCGCGAAGATCTTCGCAGAGCTTGAAGACATCCGCCCATTTGAGCTGCTACGAAGCCCCCGTGACAAGGCAAACTACCTTCTTATCAAAGAAGCCCGCATCATTGCTATGACCTCGACACATGCCGCGATACGGAGACAAGAGATTGTTGATCTTGGTTTCCACTACGACAACGTCATTATGGAGGAAGCTGCTCAAATTACTGAGATCGAGTGCTTTATTCCAATGACACTTCAGGCAGAGGGCGCCCTGCCTCTCAAGCGCATCGTGCTTTGCGGGGATCATTACCAGAACTCTCCTGTGATTCAGAACATGGCATTCCGGCAATTTGCCAACCTTGAGCAAAGCATGTTCTTGCGATTCGTCCGACTGGGCGTGCCCGTAATCAATCTGGACAGACAGGGGCGTGCTCGCCCTCGAATCGCAGATCTATACAGGTGGCGATATCAAAATCTCGGTGACCTATCTAACGTCACAACTGGCGAGTACGAGTTGGCTAATGCCGGCTTCCGCTATGACTGGCAATTTGTTGATGTGCCGGATTATAACGATCAAGGCGAAATGCAGCCCACGCCACACTTCATTCAAAACCTCGGAGAAGCAGAATACGCTGTCGCCATATATCAGTACATGCGTCTGCTAGGACATCCAGCTCAGAAGATATCGATCCTGACGACGTATGCAGGACAAAGAGCTCTTATCAGAGACGTTCTGCAGCACCGCTGCGCCAGGAACCAGTTATTTGGCCTGCCTCGGCATGTGACCACTGTTGATAAGTATCAAGGCGAGCAAAACGACTTTGTCATCCTATCCCTCGTGCGAACGAAACGTGTGGGCTACCTCCGCGACATCCGAAGACTGACTGTGGCACTATCGCGAGCGCGATTGGGATTGTATGTCCTTGGGCGTAAGAGTGTATTCGAAACATGCTTTGAATTACGAGAAGCTTTCGATCGACTATTCCAAAGGCCAACAACTCTTCAAATTGTGGCTGGTGAAATGGCCCCGACCAAGCGAGGCGTCGATGATGATGTCCAGGCTACAGAAATGACTGGTGTTGAGCATTTGGGCCAGTACGTGTATGAAATGACCCAGGCGAAGATCAAGCAAATGAACGGCATTGTGCCAATCATGGAGAAGGGTGAGCCTGAAGCGGAAGACGTTGCGCAAATCGAGGAGGTGGAAGGAGATCAGGAAGGTCAGCCCAAGCCGGAAGAACTGGAGGACTAGTCCCGTATATGAGAGATGATACCCAACGATGAATATTCATATTCCAAATCGTTCGTTAAGCTGCGTCACCAGCGGCCGTTGTCGCGTCTGGACCATCTTCCAATATTTTGAAATACAATCGTGCCTGCCCAGTCCCTCTTTAGATCAGGAAGCTTCGGTCAAACACCACAAGCAATGCAGGTACCGAGACACCATCGAGATGTGGTAACGTCTTGAAAGTCTATTCGGGGATAATGACCTGACCCATGCCGGACTCGAAATCCTACGTCCCAGCGTTCGGTACGCACCCGTGACTTGTTGCCGAATCGAGGTCTTATCCCGTTGGCAAACTCACGTACACTCAATGATCTCCTACCAGTATACCCGGCCCAAACACCTGAACCCGGAATCGCCACCTCCAATATCCATCCCATAACACCCCACTCAACGAGCCCCCACACCGCCCCCAGTTTCGCCACCCCTGGACTCTGTACAACCTCGCGTACAGTACATTGAAACCCCACGCGTTCCGGAGCTCGGCGCCCCAAAAAAGAACCCCCCACCCGTTTCTCACTCCCCGTTGCGAGTGTCGGGATACACTGCCGAGCTGTTCTGTGTTTCGATCTTCATAGAGCGAGTTGGAGGCGAGAAA
>UYJD01000001.1:931278-1119862 GCA_900618795.1 Cyanodermella asteris | reverse complement strand
GGGCCGGGGGCTATGGGGGCTCGGGGTCGGTTCTCGCACTGATGCGAGTTCTGAACTGGTGTTTTACGCCAGGTTGGGATGGCGCTGGGTTCGTCTCAGGGCGATTTGAAATGTTCATGTCGATGAATTGTGAGGTGAATTGTGTGACAAACAGAGGAAAAAATTTGCTCGGTTGGTTTACGATTCGGATCTTGTCGACAAGAGATGGAACTGTAGGGCTCGGAATGTGTGGATTTGAGAATTATAATAAGATTTGAGAATGCTTTTCAAGGCAGTCTATCCCTGATCGTCTTCGTTGCGGACGCACAGATCTATTCGGCCATACGTATATACAGATGCTTAAGTTGTTTCGTTCGCCAGCAATCACGAGCACAGTACATATTTAGGCAACAGGGAAATTCAGCAAGACTGGTAATGTTCATAATCGAGCCGTGATGCTGAAGATACTCGTCGACACAGCTGGCTCAATAACAAGGCAACTAAAGCTCTCCTTCCCACACGCAGCATCTGTCGCGAGCAGAGAACATTAACATGAACAATCCGACCCGTTCTCAACGTTCCACCCACCGACAGTTTACCATCAGCGCTCCAGCATCTCACAGGCCTGTCGCCAGCATCGTCGGAACCAAACCTCAAACAGATCATCGAACACCCGCTCGCACCGGATGCCAGAACAGCGGGAACCACAATGGAGCATATAAGGCCGAGAATTTGGTCACAAGGATATAACAAATTGATCCAAGAGATAACAGGAAGCGAGAGGGGAGTCTGGCGAATAGGGAAGGGCCTTGTTTACAGCTCTTATTCCAGACACAGTTTGGAGCCTGGCTGGTGCGACGAGAAGAATTAGTCGTGAGCCATACTAGCCACGTCAGAAAGAAAGAAATGATAAGACCAAGGTGGAGGACAGGCCGTATGATCTTTCCTCCAGAAAGTTCAGGATACTGCATAGATAATGCATTACTACATACAGAAATCAACGAGAGTTGACAAGTGCTCTTGACGCAGGTTACCTAATCCACGCATGCGCAAGGCCGGCAATCCCAGAGACACCGTCAACCGACTTCCCTCTTTCGGGCGATCAGGCCTGGAGTCCAGGGAATACAACGGACGCTGTGCCTCACAATTGCAGACAAGGCTGTGTGGGCGACGAGGCCTTGCCGCCAGCATGAGAGCGTCAGATTGATTGAACACCTGATCACTCTCAGCTGAGGGCAAGATGACCGTGAAAGTGGATGCTCGACATGCATAGTACGACAGTGGCCGCATTACTGCATCGTGCGTGCTCTCTCAGCTTCCCAGCGAGCCACCCTAAGAGACGATGCCCAACGACAAAGCTGTCTGCAAGCTCCACGACGGGGCTACTGGTCGTGGGCGACCTGAGGTGCAGCATGTAGTGGTTGCGAGAGATGAGATGGCTGCCGAGATGTCGTGCCTCTGGACCGCTTGCTTTCCACCTCGCCCCTCCCCATCTCTCGAGGTCATCCATCTTACGGTGGTAGGACGCTGGACAGGTCCCACTGCTCAAACGAACTGTATGCAGGGGCTTGTCGGCAACGACGGGCTAGGTTTCCTCGATGGCGTGTACGGCCGGCTACATTATCTTCGCGCTTGCTGGCTAGCCCTATGCCGGCCTGTGCTCGCGTCTTCGACGGCTCCCATGGTGCCGAGGGGTGTGAGACCTGATCTCGGCGTGCGAACTGGATGTGGTAAGTGTTGCCTCTCGATCTGCAGACATTTGGTATCTGAGATCACTGCGGAGGACAGTAGTCAGTGATCAGTTCCTGTACATCTCGATAGTTTCTGGGCTGCTCGAGTCAGGCTGCACGGCTAGAGGGGAGTGGGGTCGTTCCTTGTGATTGTGCTTTGAGGAGATTTCAGATGTTCCGGCACATGAGGGTAGGGTATTCCCTTAGTAACACAACCTAGAGGATATTAGCAGTCCTTCAGGAACCATGATTGACGCTGCGAGCAACATGTTTGGCAGGTCACTTTCATTTGCCGTCTCAGGAACCCCCCGCGGATGACACTCTCGTGCATATCCGATAGCCAGGCGGTTGTTGGAAGAATCGATTCTCCAACGTCAAGGATTGAGGTCATCCTGAAGCTGAGACATCCTTCTCGACCCGCAACGGGCCTAACTCTTCGTCACGAAAGGCCCGAGCCAGCCACCTCAAGAGATGCCACAGCCTCGAGCGAGCTTCCCCAGACTCGCGTAGGTGGATGAGCCTATTGGCCAGACGTCTCGAGTCCCGACTCCAGCTAATAACATCTCTTCATCTTGCAGACGGGATAGTGACGCCTCATTGTGACAACTGTGGATTGCAGAAGAAACGGAAGACCCACCCACACTGCTTCAGCGGCCGCAGAAACGGACCGTAGTCTTCAGCCTTCAGGCAATATTGCAGGCGGAGAGCCACGAAAATCCGACACTCGCCTCTTAGCTCGGGTACCGAGCAGAGTCGAGCTTACATCTGACTTCACTTCAGTTGTTGTTTGTCACCGTGATGTCGCCTTAACTTTGCGCTTTGATCGCGGCGCGATCGTCAGCCGTTCCTTTCGAGGAATTGGACGAAGGGAGGACCTCATCGAGTATAGTTCAACATCCTCCGTGAGACTTCCGTGACTGCTGTCTTCCTACATCAGGCAATCTTAAGCTGGTATGGGTGCCAAAAGAAGCTTCAAAGGACCCGTTTGCACGGCGAAAAGGGAATCATCTCCGAAATGGATGTTTCAAACGCCTTGCTTCCTTCCGATCTGGAAGTGCGACGATCAACGGTGACGCCATACTCTGTTTGTCATCGTGGTTGATGATGCTGTTCTGCTTCGAGTCGTTGCTCGTTCCTTGTAGGCGCCGTGGTGGAGACGAGATCAGATTGGCTCATTTCGGGGGTGTAGCTGCCCCGTGCTGCAGAAGTAGAGTTCGGGAGAACCTCGGCTCGTGAAGTCGGGGAAGGGTGACAGCCGTGATATGTTGACCAGATGTCCATGCGCACGTACACAGTAGATTACTGCATCTTCTCCGTAAACCTCCTCACGCTTGTTGTGGACAAGGACTTTGTCGACACACGAACGTGGTTCCGCTTGATCGGCCTCCAATCTCCACCGGTCCGCGAGATGCGAGCAGGTAGTAGGATGCCGAAGACTCGATCACAATCGCTCCCGTGCGAAAACCGGCCTGCTGACCAGCCTGACAACTGATCGAATCTTAACTTCGGCTCGTAGGTGTCAGCCTTGATGCGCGTGCCTCAGCACAAAGGAGCTTCAACCACTTTCGTACCAACGTACCCTACCGATTGAGAAACAAGACAGCTGAGCACTGTCCAGAAGGTCCGTCAGCACGACCGCATGCCAAACAGCCATGTCTGCGGCCCATAGCGTCAGCTTGCCAGCCATCAGCAGTCATCAATAACAAGCGAGAATGGGATCGGTAGAGTCCAGCCCCACGGAGCCGGTCAGTATGGCCCGCTTCGATAGGCGCCTTCCGTGCTTTTCGGCCATGTCTGCTTATGAGGTGCAGTCGTACGTTTCGACGCGTGAAGCTCGTGTCTGGGTGTGAGCCTTTGCAAGCGCTGAGCAGGTCGGTAACGAGACTCCACCCCGCAGTTAGAAGCGTTGTCAATGCAGGCTGCTGCCGGCGATCAATTCCAGCTCGAGAGCTGCTGTGTCTGCATGCCTGGTGTTGTAAATCGTGAGGTTGTGACACCATGATTTTAACAATTCGCTGCCTCTATCGACAGCCGTGTACTTGAGAATATTATGGACACTGCATCGATGGTATATCGATCCTTTCCGATATCAACCATGGAAGAACTCAGGCGATCAATCGTAGAACTCGACACAACCAGGCAGTCACTGGCAGGCGCGAAGGTGATTCGGCGACGTTAAGACAGTCGCAAGACCGCGGCCTGCAATTCGTCCTTTTGGCAGGCGGTGGAAGCGAAAGGCTTGCTGTGCAATTGGCCCGGCTGATGTTGTGAGACAGCCGATGCGGTTGATGATTCTGCTGCCCATGGATCAGGTCGGACGCACATAGCCAGGGATTGGTTAATGATGAATGGATCCGATAAGATACCAGATCGTGAACAAAGATGCTGTTCAACGTCCTCAGATAGCTTCGAGGTCGATTTGAACGGCGCAAAAACATATTCCGTGCAATTTCGGTTTTTTGATGTGAAAAATATCATGCTGGGAGAAAACACTGCCTGCGTAATTCCAATTTACGCCGTCTCCTCTCTACGATACTTTTTGCATGCAGATTTATTACAGAGCTAATATTGAGCGGTCCAACCCTTCACAGCTGATGGCGAGAGACTGTTGATATTAACCCCAGCTTACGATAAAACAATCCAGGACTCCACGTTGGGTCCGAGATGGATGCTTTGGGACAACGCTCTAGAAGCTTCGCAAGAAGCATGCGGTGCCTCATGATCATGAAGTTCTCGATCGCGATATAGATTTGATGTCTCAGTTGTCGTTGACTGCTGGATTCTCCATGCAAAATGGTTGGCTTGAAACAGGCGCCAGACCAGTGGTAAGCTATAAGCTAAAGCCAACGAAGTAAACATCCGGGTCAGGAACATTTGGCAAGGCATTGGCCGTCCAGCACTGGGGTGCGGTCGCGTTCGGCCAATGTGGATTGTCCGCGGCCACGAAAAGCGCGATGCATTGGACGATAGGGACAAGGAACTGCAATGGATGACGAAAGGAGGTAAAATCATCTGCAAAAGTCGTGCGCACTGGCCATCTCACTCCGCAAGATCCAGGATCCGTCAGGATGCAAGTCTTCTCACGTCCGAAAGACCTCAACAGAGTAATTGTCACCATAGGCAAAGGATTGACACTGCTGCTTGCTCAGACACGGCGGTAGAGAAGACGTTCGTACACCGCTTTGGCGGCGACGATGCCCAACCGGTGCGGGATCCGCAACGACCAACGCATTACACACCATGCCACACCGTATGTTCCGGTCTTTGTTCCATCGTCTACCCACGAAGGGACTCGACTAACGATCATGCTCCATATGCACGATACATATACCGCCTTTCACTGCGCAAAGCTACGCAGGGCTCGGATTGGGAGTGTTGAATGTGAGTCTCAGACGGCAGCCAAAATCGATCCACGTCAACAGAAGTCGGTCAACCACTGTCTCGGGTCTACCTTCGCGAGGCCGACCGTTGACGAAGACATGGAGCCCCCGCCTAATCTCCTTCGGCCGGGCGTTTACTGCATCGTCGTTGTAGACTCTCTTTAGCGTGGGTGTCATCGGGTTCACAGGTGAACAAGAACCTGAAAATCATTCTCGTCCCTAACGAATATGAGCTGACAGGCAGCCAAGTCGGCGATACTTCCAAGAAAGGAGGGGATCTGTAAAAGTGGCACGGTCCACCTCGTGCTTCGCAGCGGCTGCATGCCGGCAGTTTTTGATGAAGTGATGGGATCAAACAGCCAATCAGAATGTAGAAGTGCGTACCAAGATGCCAGCCGCATCAAACCTAGCGCCACCTGGTGAAAGTTGCCAGGAGTTAGCTGCTCCTGAATTTGCTCGACATGCCCGTATAACTACGAGTGCTGTACGTAGGCCGGCCGAAGCATGCCGCGGCGGTGCTGACAAGTGATGAAAAGTCAAATGGGAGCTGGAGCTCTGGAGGCTTTCTCGCCAGGAACAGCGCAGGTAGCTTGCAGGCTATGCCTCCTTGAGAAGAAGCAGATCAAGCGGAAGCTGCAGCGACGCTTCCGGCTGGCGCAGCGGCGATGCTTCATCCGACGCAGAAAATTATGATCCAAAATCTGCTGCGACTATGGCTCTGGGTCTGCATTTCGAAGCCACCTGCTGCACAATTGCCTCATCGGGAAGGTCAAGTATGAATGATCTGGGCGCCGCTGTAAGTGTCTCGACTGTTCAGCGGTAGCGACTCAGCAGAGCACCGTAGACTGCAGTCCGGCCTGGCGCCGCTTTTAACAGTGATGCCCCTGATGGCGGTATACGCAGTGGAGGCCCAATAGGAGATTTTCTCGCGAGTTTCGCAGTACTCGGTGCTGGAAGATACCGCTAGACCATCGTGAATAATCCGAATTACTGTGGAGTAGCTGCTGGAAATGTGGGCCGTCAGGGCTCATGCCGAAAAGAAGTCGCGAAGCACGGTTCATCTCCCATGCCCGCGGCGGGCATATGCAAGAATTTCGTCGTGATACGGTCTGGCAGCCGTGGCGGCAGTCGTGCAGCGGCATGTGGCCAGGGGCCGATGATGCGATGAGCAGATATAAGATGGGAAATGGCAACGAAACTCACGAGAAGCAACGACCAGGCCCATACTTAGCCATGACGGTACAGATCCGCAGGTGGTCGAGAATCGGGCACGATCCCTGCTCGACTACCGGCATCATCGAGTGATTGAAATCCTGCCCCTTGCCGCGGTATGGTCTTTTGGGCAGCAGCGCCAGCAATCCCAGCACAGCTGGCACACCCGGCACACCCGTCACTTTCGACGACGCGAGGGAGCGACCGGAGAGGAGCAGACGGCGTGGTGATGGTCGTGACGCAGTCGGCAAGCCAGGCTTTTGAGTTTGGACAACCCGAGCGGCCGGAACTGGAGCGTCGAAGAGTTGGGTTGTTGGAGCGGGCGGCAGTAGTGCGACCGGTGCGCAGCGCTTGGGCGAAGACGCGAAAAGGGAGGCAGAGGTTCTGAGAGGAGGTTAGTCACGTTCGCGTGCTGTAACGTGGTTGTGGACGAGTCGTGTGTCGGCGAGTACATACATAACACAAATGTGAGTGGTTCCCTTTGCTTCTGCCCTACGCTGCCTCGTCGCTTTCCATTCGCTGCTGCTCTCGCGCCCGCCACGCTTCTGCACTCAGCATCGTCGAATCAACTGCTCTTCTGCACCGTCCAGCGTCAGGTGACCGTCTCCGGCACCGACACAACGGCGAACGAACCTCTGCCGGCCAATTGTGAGTCTGTCGTCCGTCGTCCAGCCGTGTATGCTTTTCGCTTCGCCAGAGCCGCAGGGAGCACAAAACGAGTCCAGAGCTCACCACCGGCAGCTTGCCCTGCCCTTGCCGAGCAGCTTTGTTTGTCCGTGTCGCAGGCTGTGCTCGCTGCGAGAAGAGGAGCTTGCTGGCGGTGAAAAAAATTTCGACGGCTGCCTGGCAAGCCTGGGATTCTACGCGCCCGGCGGGCCCAACTGTTGTCCAGCCGCTAAACTGTCTCTCCCGGGGGGCAGCTTTGGAGGGTGGCCACCGGAAACCCACCCAAGCCCTCCCCTGGTACTCGGTGTGAACCCGACGTCGGTTCGCAGGCGCGCACACAAACATTCCACGCCTTTGCCATGAGCAATATAATTCCTCGATTCGAATGGCAAGCAAAAGCTGGATGAGTGACACGACCTGCAACACGACCTCTGGACACCCGCCAGGCGTTCCCTGCGAGCAGCCGCCCTTCAGCAGCCGGCCGGCCAGCGTGGGCTTGAAGCACATGTTTCCTCCCTGGGACTTTTGCCGCTCTGACGACATGCAAGAATCGAGCGACTTTGTGCAGCCGGCTAACATGGCAGCACAGTTCTCTACGTACATACCGAGCGACCCTCGCCGTCGTTTCCGTCCGTGCTACGCATGGTGCGACACTGTTCTCCGCCATAAACAGCTTCATCACCATCATCGTCATTGACGTTGACGCCGTCGTTGGTCGCAGTGTTGACTCGAGCCGATCGCCCTGCTCCTAGCGTGAGTGCGCTGGCCTCCATTCTGCCTTGTCTTTCGGTCTGTTTGCTTGCTTTCTGACCCGGCCTGGACCTCGTCTGCACTCGACACGCGCAGAGAATGCAGACACACCGCTGATTGCATGCCTGACGTGGCCGATGCGACGAGTGAGCTGTGCTGCGCCTGAATTTGCACTTCACCTTGCTGAGCTTGATTTTGCTTTTCATTCCTCGGCCGGAACAACGCTGCCTCCGAGCTGCGAAATCTGCACACCACAACTCCCAGCCGACACTATCAGAGACATAAGCGCGCCGTCCAAGACAATTGGCCGTGCTTCTGCAGAAGTAAGGTCAAGGCTGCTTCCATTTCTTCCATCATCACCAGAGCCTGCATCGCCTGCTCCAAAAAGCCCGTCTTGCTGCCCAATTACCCTCGCCGGGCCAGGGAAAAGGAATCCCTGCTCTGCCAGCGCATCGTCCCGAGCGTCACGGCCTCACCGCACCCCGTACCACGTTTTGCCCACGCCCAGCTCGACGCGCCCATTCGCTGACACTTTTCAAGCTTCACACAGACTGCCTCTCCTCCATTCGCCCTGTGCTCGTCCCCCAGAAACCCCCCCCTACCGCTCACCTAGCCTCGCTGCTACCGACACCTTTCCAGCGACGCCCGACACGCCCTCGGCTGAGCGCATTCGCTACTCCAGCGCGTCAAAATCCCACCCGCCACACTGCCATACAGGCCGCCATTGACCTGGCCCAACGGCAACACCTCGTGCGCTGTTGTCCAAGAGACGGAAGAAGACTCTGCTAGGGTCAAGCCGGCAGGAACACCACACCTTCAGACATCGCCGTGTGTGTGCCACGCGCCTGGTCCTCCAGCGCACGCTACTGCCTTGCCGTGCATTGCGGCTCAACTCCGAGGCATCGGCCCACTGAATAAAATCTCGACCAGCACATCAAGTCGCAGCGCCTTATTCGCTGCAGAGGAGCCCAATCCACACAATTGGCCCTGTTGTCCCGCCCCGCAACTTGCTTGACGGCTTGGTCTTTTGGCACTTTCTGTCTGAAGCCCAACCAGGCGGTCACGGGTGCGCCGTACTTGGAACCGCTCTCACCTGAGCTCATCGACCGCTGTTTGATCGTTATAACATCATAGCTGTGTCTGCGGTCTCGCGACATATCCTTACACGCCTTTTGCATTCGTCAAGAAATCAGCATCCTCCAATAGCTTGGGATTCCACATTGCCCGGCGTACTTCGTCCGCCAATCGAAAGCCTCTACCTCCAACCCTTCCTGTGAGTGGCCGACGATTGCAACCAATAGGCTCACCGCTAGCCTCGACCTTCCATCCAACCACCCGTCGCCCACCCTCGCGATACTCCAAAGGGTCCCTTCTGCAGCCAACTCGACATCTCGCCTCCCACGGCGCGCCGCAAGCTTGCCTTTGCAACCAAGTCTCATCCTTCGTCCTGTAAACGGCCACTGACGCGCACGCAACCATACCCCGTTTGCCTTCCCCAGCCGAGTCCGCCCCTCTCCAGGTGTAAGCGCCGCATTCAGGCAGCGCAACGACGCGCCTAGTACACATATCTCAACATGTCCCTTCACCAAAACATGGACTACGGTCACTATCCTCCGGGGAACCACTATCAGCCTCAACAGCCCGTTGGTGGTCCTCAGACAATGACAACCCAAGCCGGCCACGGGTCACATATGTCTGGCAGCCATCACCAGGCGTCGCCAATACTCCCTTCACAGCCAGGGCAGCAGTATCAGTCGCCAAATCCACAGCAGCATCATCAACAGATGTACGGCTATAATCAGATGCAGCCGCCATACGGCATGTCGCCTGCAGCCATGGCGACTGCCGCCGCTGCTGGAACCGGCTACAACTACTCCATGCCACCCAGCAGTATGGCGCATCAATCTAATATGCCCGTCAAGTCAGAGAACAATCGACAGACAAGAACGCCACCGCAGCCGAACATGTCCTCTCAGGGACAGCATCAAGCGCAGCAAATGCCGCGTCGACCTGGTGGAATGCCCCCGCATGGAGGCAGTCCTCACTTGGGCCAGTTGCCTCCCACGCCCCAACCCATGATGAATCACCCAGGTCCTCAGCCTCCTCGTTCGGCGCTGCCCACCCAGCCTACGACAATGGCTCCGCCTCACCAGATGCCGCAGCCGTACGCGCCTCCCGAGAAACAACAGGCTCCTCAACAGCCTGCGTCTCCCGAACCAGCCCCTGCATCGGGTGCTGCCGAGGAGGCGCCATTGTACGTGAACGCGAAACAGTTCCACCGCATCCTGAAGCGTCGCGTTGCGAGACAGAAGCTGGACGAAGCTCTGCGACTGACCTCGAAAGGACGCAAGCCATATCTCCACGAGTCTAGACACAATCACGCGATGCGCAGACCTCGGGGCCCGGGCGGCCGATTCCTGACAGCGGACGAGGTCGCGCAGATGGAGAAGGATGGCACCCTACCAAAGCAAGACATGAACGGAGACGACAAGGAGAACGCACACAAAGGCGCATCCAAGAAGAGAGGAGAGAAGCGCAAGAGCATGGGAGGTGGCGAACCTGACGGTAAAAAGAGAAAAAGTGAAAGTGGTGATAGCGCGAACGGAGAAGCCGACGATAATGCCGAAGCGGAGAATGATGAGTAGTGATCGAGACCTACATGTCTATCGGACCAGCATACACGGCGCCATGGAGAGATCATCATTTCGCTTTGTCTCTGGGTTTTGATGCGTTTTAGCAAGCGAACTTTTGCGGTTTTTGCCTTTACCTTTGGCTTTTCGGAACGGGAGCGACCAGCACACGGATACCACGAGCATCAGCACAGGGAACGGGGAACACATCATACCACTACATACACACCGGCTCAGGCCAACCTGTACCCAATACGTACAGACTCGACTGTCTTTAACATCAGTGATACTAGAATGGGATCGAGACACTCGCGGCTTGCATAATGCGTTCCTTCACTGGAACAGCAAGCACGACGGGGACGAAGAGAAGAGGTTGCGAATTTGACTTTGGCATCTTTGCTGCGAAATAGTCTGGATTTTGTGTCATTTTTTCACCGGCTTTACATCAGCCTTATATATACCAAAGAAACTAGGAACGATTGAAAGGAGGAATCAAGATACCCCGCAGGTCCCTGGTCAGGACCGAAAGTGTGAAACAACAAGGACTGTTGATTGTGGAGGAGGGTTGGATCTCTCACAGAGCGGAAAGCAAGGATATGTGTGTGGCTCGATCGCTGCAAGTATGGCCTTTACGACTTCATTTTGTCCGTCACAGCACACACAACCAGGGAATGGGATGCAACGATTTTTGGTACGTGAAATTTATAACAAACAAGGGACAACGACGTTTATCCACGAGGGGGGAGCATGGTTGTGGGAGCGGGAAAGTGAGCGGCGACAGAAGTCAAGACTGGCCAGTGACCACACAATATCAATTTCTCGAGTGGGAGTCGACGAGACTGTATATAATTTGACCTCCAAATTGTTTTGCTTACTGCTCACCTGATGCCCGTTTTGTTTCTTTACGGTCTCGTTCAATGGTGCACGACCTTGAGAACCTTCGGACTCGAGACGACTTGCGATTCAAGTGACGGTACAGCGGGTGAGTTGATGGATACACAGGTGTCTCTATTTTGGGGGAGATATTTTGTCCGTCCTTTTGCCAAACTTCCACTCGATCCGAGAGCAAAGCAAAATGACAATGGTACATATATTCCGTGGAAAATTGTCTCGCATCAGTCACGATTGGACCTGCGATGACCACGATACGCCAACGTCCTGGTCTTGAAATAAATCAACCAGACACAATGGCGAATCGGATCGCAGCTCAAAATTGCTGGCATCGAGTTCGATCTATCACGTGGTTAAGATTTGGAATTCGAGTGGAAGAGACCTTGTTCATACAGGCTCTATCAGAAAGTATTTTGACGAAAAGCTGCTCTGACTCGGCCAGCGTTTTGGCAAACTTCATAACAATGCAAGTCCCCCACTCACACCGCTTTCACACGGAAATCAGCCCTCCTAAGGCTTGGCTGGCAAGGCTCTTTTGTCGACGTTGCTGTCAATTGTCACTTGGTTCACCTTATGGTCACTTGCCTGCAACCTCTACTCCTCGGGCTCCGGTTGCTCGGTGATAGTCTCCTCCTCCTCACCCTCCTCAAACGTGCCCGCAGGGACCTCGTACAAGCGCAGCATCGGCTTGTTCGGGTCCTTGACGAGCACATACTTGCCGTCGCTCATCTTCAGGCACATGTCGATGATGGTTCGTACGATACCCCAGCCGTTGTTGAGATTGAGACCCATCTGGTCGGCGAACTTCTTCGGGTCGAAGCCGACGACGCCGAGGATGACGTGCTTGTCGTTGACCTTGGGGTTGACGCGCGAGACGAAGCCGAGCTTCATCTGGTCGGCGCGGGCGAGGATGCTCTGGGTTGTCCAGCGGGCGAGCTTGCAGGAGTTGTTCTTCATTTCGGTTGCGAGTACTGCACCACGCTGAGATGTCAGTTTAGAGCGCCAGTCGAGGGCGCCACCGCTGCCTTGGGCCTTGTTGTCGAACTCGTTGAGTGCCTTCAGTGTCATGTACTGGTCTTCGCCGCTGATGTTGTTCTTCACCACTGAGTCGACTTCGGTACGAACAACGAGGTGAAGGGGGTCCTCGTCCTGATTCAAAGACAGGTCGAAGCGCCTGTACTTGTACGCCTTTGAGGCTGGTGGGTCGGTGTCTTCGCTCGAGATGTAGAATGGGTTCTCGTTCTCGAACTCGTGTTTGTTCGAGTCAGACTCGATGACGGTCTGATTGGCGAACCAATGGTTGATGCTGGCTGCCTCTTCTGCCAGCTGACCGGGTGTGTTGATGAGCTCCTTGTTGCCCTCCGAAACGTCCAACGGCGCATCGGCGGCATTCTCGTTGACACTGATCGTGTCGATAGATGAGCCATCGCGCTTGTCGAGGAAGAGCTTGTTGCCCTGCTTTGTGATAATGACATCCCAGGAGTATATCGATCGGGTTGAACACATTAGCATTGAGAGAATATGATCAGTAGCGAAGATGGTGGCCTCCTCCTTTTCTGCAAGGTCAAGGATGACCGGATCTTGCGATGTTGTGACGTTGTAGACAGCTCTGTCCACTGTGAGCAGTTTCCTCTCAACATTCTTGATTGGCGGCTTGTCATATGATCGGTCGTAGTAGTAAAGGAAACCATAGCTTTGAGCATCGAGATCCTCGCCGTTGCCCGTGTCGAGGTTGAGCTTGTGCAACCGGTTGAAGTCAATTTCCTCAATAACCGTCCAGTCAGGCTTGATGTTGACAGACGCATCTCTGGTTCTTTGTGGCTTGTCCCAGTCCCTGTAGCCAAATCTCCTTCCACCTCGTCCACCACGCTGGTTTCGCTGGTCATATTGTTGCTGACCTCCCCTGCCGCCTCGCTGCTGCTGAACGCCGCCTCTTCCACCGCGCTGAGGAGCTCCGCCACGACCACGTCCCCTAAACACGGTTCCACTGCCACGCCCGAAGCCGCGCTTAGCAGAAGCCTTGGTATTGTCGACGACGGAGAAGGAGGACTCGTCTTCCGCAGCCTGGATAGCGAATAAGCTTGACGTTCCCGCACCGTAGACCTGCGCGTCCCTATACGCCCGATTGTACTGCTGACGGCCGCGACCTTCCCGATCCTTGCCCTCGGATGTCCAGTCCGCCATGCGACCGAGCTTGTCGCCTTTGGAATACGGAGCGAACGGGACACCCCCGAGAAGCGTCTCGGTTGTGGTTGGTGGGCCCCATGAGTCGGACTCGGGCAGCGCCTCGATGATGTCTAAGATGGAGGGCGCCATCTTGTCGATAAGTCCTGCAAGTACGCGTATGTATGCTTGGACTGGGTGTACTGTGGTCGACGAAGAGGAACTTTTCGATACGCGACTGTCACAGTCAAGCGCCGCCCACTTTCTGCGGTGGGGCGATTTTCCTAGGGCAACAGCGGCTCGTGCGCCACTGCCTGCGCCTTTCTGTGGCGCCGGAAAGATGTGCTCGAATCGCTTTCCAACAAACTACTAGTAAGCCAGGTTACCCATAGCAAACTTGCCTGACGGCCTAAGCCGCTGTCAATCGAGACGGCTAGCATGTCACATGCATCGATGCCAGATGGATCCTGGATTCATTCCGTGCACGTTTGCGGCGCAAGTAACAGCGGCAGCTTCGGGGCTGCTACGCTGAGATGAGAATCAAGTACGAGGCTGATATGCCTAGCTCTCAGCCTTGCTCCCAGAGACAGATCAGATATAGGCCGATGCGCTCTGATGACTTTCTAGCTGTATCTCAAGCCTCGTGCTCCTCGTTTGTCTCCACGGAATACCAATATTCGACATGAACGGTGTTCGATCAGACGATGGCGTGGTCGCCGAATTGTATCACGACAAGGCGCATATCTACAGTCGTCTGAAACAAGGCTGCAAATCTTTCCGTTTACTTACCGTTTTGCCCGGGCAGTTTCAAGAAGACATTCGCTGTACGCTTGACAGTCATGTGTTAGGGACGAAATGTCCAGCATACGAGACGATCTCGTATTGCTGGGGATCCCCGAGCGAGCAGGCACCTGTCATTGTCAACGGGCTCAGTGTGCTAGTACCAGCTTCAGCAGCAGCAGCGTTACGTCGTGTCCGCAAAACAACTCGTCCGAGACTGATTTGGATTGATGCCATCTGTATAGATCAAGACAACAATAACGAGCGTGGTCATCAGGTTTTGATGATGAGGAACATATATTCCGAAGGTAGTGGGAATATCATCTATCTTGGTGAGGATGACCTCGACGAGGCTTTCAATGCTGTTAAGGCGCTCGCCGCCGAATGCCAATATTCAAACCGTTATGTGAGGCTCTTTCAAGCCTCTGCACGCGGAGTTGTCCCTGAAACCCACTCGATCACGACGTCTTTTAGCAGCAGCGCCGTTATGAGTCTGATGTCTCAATCGTGGTTTCAGTATGCCACCTCCCGCTTGCTTCATATGTCAGCATGCACTGACGGCCTGCAGACGTGTTTGGACCATCCAAGAAGCTGTGCTTGCGAAGACTAATACTTGCATATCATACGAGTCACAAGTGGACCTTCTCGATATCACCACGGCGGCTCATATGATCACGATTAACGAACAGCATTTTGACCGAGACCTAGCTGTTTGTTCCATCCATGTGACGAATTTAGGGGTTGCAGGCTTCAGACTAAACAAACGTCTATCTGAGTTGCCAAGCAGACTCTTTGAGTTGGCGCGCGAACGTGACTGTTCCTGCGAGCTGGATAGAATCTATGGCGTTCTTGGTTTATTGGGCTGGGTGGAATTGTCGTCTTTCATTCCTGACTACACATTGTCAAAGGAGGAAGTGTTTCTGGGGGTGGCCGCCATGGAGATCAATATGCACGAAAGCTTGGACTTGTTGCAGTTTGTTTATCATACTTCTGCGCCGGACCCAACCTCAAATGGTCTGCCTAGCTGGGTGCCTGACTGGAGTCGAAGTAGATATGACAGCCCGCAGCCACTCGGGTTATCAATTGACTACTGCGCTGGCAGTGGCAAGACTCATTGTTGGGCCGAATTGTCCCACGTGCGACCGAGAGACCGTTCGGTCTTGGTAGGATATGGTATTGAACTTGGTTCCGTGATGAGCGTGCTGGATTCCAGCTCACTAGAGGATCCCAAGAACATCCCGACGGTGCGAAGCTTTGTCGTGAGCGCTGTTGACTCTTTTGATTTGCCCAACGGCGAGCTGGAAGATATGATGGTCTCTGTCCTTTGTGCCGGGAACGATGGGCAAGAGGGGCAACCTCGTGCTACTACCCGCGTCAAGGAAGCGAATCAAGCTCTCCTTGAGAGTCTCGATGCCCAAGAACCAGCTACAGCTGAAATGAGCAGATACGCTTTTCAGGTGAAGCGAGCATGTTCTCACTGCTCACTTCTCGCAACTCACGATGGCCATGTCGGTCTCGGACCGCGCTCGACTATGAACGGCGATGTTGCAGTTATCCTCGCTGGTTGCCGATGGCCAGCTATTCTGAGACCACGTGGAGACAAATATATGTTCCTGGGTCTTGCTTACATATATGGAGTAATGTTTGGAGAAACGGTCCAGACATATTTCGAAAAGGGTGGGAACTCTAGGCCGTTCGAGATTTATTAGTCTCGATACGGCTTCCTTTTGCTAGACTTTAAGGCTCATGTACGTCCTTTGGAGCGCTTTTGTCCTTGATAGGCTCAAAAAGACGGTACATGTGACTGGTCTACCCAGGCAGTGGTATCAGAGTCTGATCATGTACATCCAGAACTCATTTTCAGGGATCCATGGCTTCCTTGGACGGAACCGTGTTCGTGAAAAACGGGTTTTACCCTAGATGACCACTCAAGAAGATGCAAATCCTGTTTAATCTCTGTCCAAATCCCGGTTCCTAACGGCTTTAGGTCACAGCATGCTTTGACGGCCAATCTGCTAAAATTCGGCCCCAAACGGATTTTCCGCTTCTTTGGCTTCAGCATAAGAGCTCAGACATCGGTTCACCTAGATGATATCGCCCCGGCGAATGACGTCCCCGACAGCAAGCAACAATGTCTTCCAACGATCCGTGGATTCCACAGGCACCGGTGCCCACCGAGGCCGCGGAGTACACGCAGCACCGCATACAAAACAGCATCTTCTGGGTGGATAAGCTCTTGGATGGGAGAGAAACTGACGAGACGGGCTGCATCAGCCCCTTTGCCGCTAAAATCTTCGCCATATTCCGTGACCACTGTCTCGATGTACTCGGATCAAAGCTGAAAGGGGATAGGCTGGCGGTCGCGCAAAAGGCGCTCCTGCATATGGAGACCAGATTGAGACACGATAACCTGATCCGTCCAATCAAGGCTGAACACAAGATAGGACAAGCGATGAAAGCGCTCGTCGAGCTGCGGAAGGTTCAGTTGCTCGTGCGTTACGAGGACTACCTCTTGGAAGCCGTCAATCCCATCTGTGACCATCCAGATGTCGATGGCATCGACAAGAAATTTGCGAAGGACCTCGAGGAGGAGATCAAACACGCTATCGCCTCCCTTGATGGATTGCTGGATTGGAAGGCATGGGCTTCCTCCCTGGACGCGGAGCAAGCCTCGCACAGCGCTGGGGAACCGGGTCCTTTTCCCTCCCACGAGTCCTTGTTCCGCCTCAGAATACTTGCTGGCCTCCGCATCGAGACATTAGACACGATTCAGCTTTATGAAAAGCACGGACTCGGACCCTACGTGACCATCAATAAGTATATAGCACAGGCACCATCGAAAAAAGTCGCAGCAGCTCTCCATAACGATCTGTCGGAGCTCAATAGCCTGTTTGGACCCGCGGACAGACCTAGACAAGAGCTCCTCCAGCACGTCATTCAAAGGTTGATCAACAGCTGGTACGTGGTGCCTGAGAATCAGGAGAAATCGCCTGAAAATTGGATGCCACGCAAACCATATTACAACGGCATTTTCGAGGCATGCGAGAAGATGCATGAAGAGCTTAAGGAGAAGGGAGAGACAGAAGAGGAGATCAGCAAGGCCCTTTCTAAGGCTCACAAAGCGGTAGTGTTCATTCCGGCCAAAGGCCGCATGTCGTTCCTTCTGAAGGATCGAAGCAGGACCTACAAACCCGAGGTGACGGCCTCGTATATTGCAGTCTCTCAGAATGCGGGGATGGCAGATGCGTTAGAGGCCATGCGCAACCTGCGAGCTCAGCTCTTCACCACGACCCTGGACCTCTTTCGAAAGGGAGAAGCCCACGTTCCTGCTTTCAAGCACTCTATCCTTTGGTTTCCAACCGAGCTGCAGGATGCCGAGAAGAAGGCCGAGGACCGAGCCGGTGAGGACGAATTTGAGAACATCGATTTGATGTCTGATGTGCTAGTTTCCGCAGCTGAGTCGGACGACACTCAAGGTTCCGAGGGCTATATCAGTGTCTCACGGAGAACGGGGATAAATCCTGACGGGGCCGAGAAATTTGTCATGGTCAACATGCCGGCTGTCGATTCGCTGTCAGAGGATTACACCTGGGTGTAAGATATTGCCTCAGAACCCGTTCGTTCTCCTCGTCGAATGCAGCTGTAAATAGGGCTGCATTTTAGGATTGCTCATCCAAACAGAGATGTGAGCTTTGGTAAAAGGACCTGCGAAGTGATCCGCATAGGTAGCTGCATGAGTTTGTACCCGATTACTTTCGAGAGCCATCACGTGAAAATCTGTACCATTATTGGTGTGACTGGCTTTCTCAGTGTACACTTATGAACAAAGCTATCGACTCAAGCCTTCGCAGCTGGAACCCAAGGGTACTTACGCAAGGACTCGACAACAATGTCATGAAAAGGCTACAAGCACTTGCACAGTCGTCTGCACGGATCACATTCGGAGAGGTTCTGCACGAAACAAACAAGACCATGCACGCACATCCCTCAAAGAGCAACAGCAATGATGCCATGATCCCTGCACTAGGTGATACGCTAGATCGCATTCGGTATATCGATAAAGGTCGGGAAGTGAGTTTGGCCGCACAGCCGTACCGAGGATGTCCTGAGCTGGGGGATGACCCGGTTTCCCTCACAAACTGACTGTGACAATTTTTGTCAGAGCTGCTTCATATGCAGCCTCAGTCCAGACAGCTCGTCGTCGTTCCAGTACACCTCGCCTACCAGTTTTGTTCATGCCGTGATCGTTGTGCATTTCGGAACGATGCAGCTGACGGGGGCGCGAGGGGCGGAAGAGGGGGGTTTGTCCCGGCTTCTGTCTCGAAAACGCCAGGCGAGGGAGAGGTAAAGTGTTTTGGCCAATTGAGTTTCGGTTGCTGTTGTGCATTTGGAGGGTGCATTTTCACACCGACTCCTTGGCTCGCATGTTGATGCCCAGATGGAAGCCAAGTTCATGCCCCCCCTTATTCTTCACAACATCGCCGTTCCTTCGAGCAGTTCTTTGGCAAACAACCTCTGAGAACGGAGTGAAATTCCTTTTTACAGCTCAGTAGCTATCATCCCGTGTGCGTGTAATACGGCCCTTGCATGGAATGACGCCTGATTAGACGTCCACCCGTCAGCTTCCGCCGTGACACGTGAGGCGCAGTGCGAAATCTACGCCTTGTGCGAATTTGTGGTCTGGGCTGGGAAAGCGCGGGGATTTTGGAAGACGTCTCGAAGACGGATGGTCCGGCAGAGAGCACTGTCCGGGGTAAGCTTCAACGAGGTGTCTGAGAATTCTCGCTAGGCCCTCTCACAATGCGATGTATCCCTTGCACAATTGCGACGCCTTGACCTCATACAGATACTAGGCCGGTGGCCGCACGCACGCTTCTAAAGGAGCATGGGTGCCGTGGCCACGCGTGCTGAGGACTTCTGGGAAGACTCTATCCTGAAGGACTGGTCAGACCTCCGTTCGGGCTCCGCCGTAGCGTATAAGCTACTGAGACTAGTGGGACCTGACGAGCATAAGTGGGACTGACCCCGCTGCCAGAGCTTGCCATCATCATCCGCGGTCGAAGGCTGGCACCTGCATGATGATTTCCTGCTGAGCTACGGGCAGGTAGAGGTAGATATCCTGGCTCCCCTGGTCAGAGGGTGTGACAAGTGTCGAGGACGCGGGATTGGCAGCGGCGGCGCAGGACTGGCGTAAGATGGAACGAGCATGGAATGGCAGAGGGCAGACCTGGTCGGTGCCGACGACGAGACCAGGAGGGACCACGGTGTAGCCGGATTGTTGTCCGGACTGACGGGCATGGGGTTGATAGGCGCCGTGGATGCTTGGTGGTGGAGGCACGGATGCCGTTTCTGGCATGCTCACCTAAACCACGGGCGACAGCCAGACCACCTTCGATCACAGAGGCTGTCGACTGGACGCAAACGAGGACGAAGGTGAGAAAAAGGGCGTGGTGGTGCTAGTGAAAGCGTCGCGCGCCGACTGACCATCCTGGTCTCCACGGATCGACACCCAACGCATACCCAGTCTGGGCCAAACACGAAGACGGCAGCTATCAAGGCATTGTACGGTTCCTGCTAGAGGATTTGCAGTAAAGCGATGGCAGGACGAGTAGAGCTTCTCTTGGAGGACGGACCGTCAAGCATAGTAGTGGTGAGTTGGGGTGCATGTATTTGAAACTAAACAAGACAACACAGCAGGTTGCTGCACAACGCTCAGATAAGACATTCATTTCTACAGCAGCAAAAGCAGACGACAGTAAGCAACGAGAGTTTCTTAGCCTGCGTTGTGTGCTGAAGAGCAGCCAGTCGGCGACCCCTGTCGAACTATTTCGGTTTCGCCGTGGGAGTTCAGTGCGGTGTTGGCGGCCAGCAGCTGCACCGGCGACACGACGCTCGTCGCGACCTGTCCCCGCTTAGTACCATGTCTCGACTGTCTCCAGACACTCTGTAGTCGACTAGCGTGTAGGTGCTGTAGCGTGCGTTGCAGAGACGCTCTTTTGGCTGCTGAGCTGAGCTGCTGCATTGTTGCCGCCGTGCTGCCTGCGACGAATTCACCTGCTTTTTGCTCTACACGCCTCGACGACGACGACGACGACGACTCACTCGAATTCCTCGCTCGTCACGGTCAACGTCACTCCAACCCCGAGCGTCGGCCCTTGCTTCGCCTCGCCTGACTCGATCCATCGCGGCGCCCAGGGTCCGAGGAGCGAATCCGTCGCTGCACCGCGTGGTCCGCGTCGACGCAAAAAGAAAGCCGCCGGTTCCACACAGCTCGTTGCCCGGGACTTCAACCGCTGCCTCATCATTCTACTGTCGAGCCATGTCCTGACAATCGCTCGAGGGCATCTGTCGTCCCTCGAATTCAGGCCACGGCCTCCGCTGTCTGGCCTGCCTCGTCCTGGATGACAGTGTAGCCGTTTGGCTGCCACAATGGCCAAAGCCGGCGACTCACAGCAGTACCTACAACCCCCAGTCCTCGCCCAGATCCGCAACGAGCACAATGCTGCTCGACTGCGGATGGAGCGTTCCGTCAGCCAAGAGATCAGGGATGAGCGGGCGGATTTGAAAGAGGCGGCAGAACACTCACTCAACGTCGTTGTTGATACCGGTCTGGATGGTGTGGTGCGATGGGTCAGTCCATCATGGCAGGATGTCATTGGGACACCTCTGGACAGGGTGCAAGGACGACACATCGCCGAGGTCGTTCTGGACAAGTCAAATCCGTTCAGCGATGCCATGGCCAGTATACGCGAGGACGATTCCAAAAGCCAGACGGTACGGCTGCGTGTCCGGCTGGGACCCAACTCGCTACTTCGCAAGAACACCTCTCTACTAGCTGCGCAGCGAGAATACGAAGGCTTCAAGCGGGACGATGAAACCAGTGCCGAAGACTCGGTCGTACTCGAGGGCCAGGGCATGATGGTCTTTGAGCGCCCCGCCGAAACCACCGGTCTCAGCAGCGACAAGGTCGAACAAGTCGAGAGTCATATGCTGTGGATGTTACGACCCGCAGTTCCGCCTCGAGAGATCACAATCGATCTGCCTGACCAGGTGGTGGATGCTCTAGGGTTTGGAGCTGAGGTTCTCGCAAAACACCTCACCGCCCTGGCAGAGGCAGAGGTGACCGACCCTACAGAAGTTGCCGAGCCTCCACCGATCCTTTGCCGCATATGCGAACGCCAGATATCGCCTTGGTGGTTCGAAAAGCACACCGAGCTTTGCATGCAAGAGCACGAAGCGGAGTCACGTCTACAGATGGCCCACGAAGCGTTGACGGACCACCGCAACGCGATTGTCACCGTGCTGGACGCCCTGGAGGCACGCCGGGCACGCCCCATATCGGGCGATCTCACCTCCAACCCACCGACTCCTGCTGAGTACAAGGGCTTGAGCATCGGCCCTGTCAGCTCGCCCTCGTCATCTACATCTGGTCGTCGGACTCCTGGAAGCGGAACCCCACCTAGCTCGCGGGAGGCCTCCATGGCCCGCCCGGGCCATTCTCGACAACGCTCTTTCACAGTCCGACGACCACTGACTCGAATAGTGGAACTCATCTTAGATCTGTGCGACACCGCCATCGAAATCAAGACACCCATACTCAATGATAGTCGACAGACCACGGATGGAGAGTTCAGAACACAGTCACCAGGCTCGGAGGCCCACATATCTCAAGTGCTGCAATGGCAGACGCCGGGAAGTCTCGAAAACGAGGAAGGCTTGGTGGCTCTGAACAGAGACACAGAAAGTCTCGCGCGCGCCAAGGTCGACGCCACCATACAGTACCGCAACATTCTCGAGTATTCCGAGCGCATTCGCATCGAGTTCCATCAACTCATACAGGACTGCATCGAGGCCGCGATCGAAAAGGCCCGACAGATTCGAGAGGGTCGTGTTAGCGACTCTAGCGACTCCGAGGAAGAGGCAAGCACGCCTGCGCCTGTTGACCCTGACGAAGAGCCGACGCGGCATGCCGAACCAGTTCTTGCTGAGCCACGACCACAGAGCTTCATTGACACTTCGATGGCCGACAGGCTGGCTCGCCGCCAGTCTGTCGCCATATCAACCGGCTCAAACAGCCCCGTCGAGTGTCCGACGCCAAGATCACACTCTGTGAATCCGAACCCCCTGAGCCGTGCTCATTCTACAAATAAGCGGGCGTCACTATACGGAGGTAGTGATGCGGGCCACGAGAGCGACAACTCTTCCGTCTTCTCTGGTGGCCGACGTACAGAGTCTCCTAGCGCAGATGCCATGCCAAATCGAACGCAAAGCTCCCGGGATCGCAAAAGGCGCAGTCTCAAGCTACCTGCTCCCGGCATCTCTTCACCTCGCCGTGCACAGTCACCGGGCAGACCGATGGCACCCCCTTCTCCCCTTCGCCTGACCAAAGCACGCATACCCCCAACACAAGAGGCCCTGTCCTCCCCCGTCACATCCCCTGTGCTGAGCGCCGGGCCACCTGGCAGTTCCTCGCCGACAGATCACAGACGGCAGTCCTCTATCGCGTCGTCCCTCGAGACAGGCTCCCGCCAGCCACGCTCACCACGACTGTCGGCTATTGGCCAGCCTCAACAAAAGCCCGCTGCGACGTCCATCAAAGATTTCGAGATCATCAAGCCAATCAGTAAAGGCGCTTTTGGCAGCGTTTACTTGTCCAAGAAGAAGAGCACCGGCGACTACTACGCCATCAAGGTCCTCAAAAAATCAGACATGGTTGCCAAAAACCAGGTCACCAATGTCAAAGCAGAGCGAGCAATCATGATGTTCCAGGGCGAAAGCGACTTTGTTGCCAAACTGTACTGGACATTCTCGAGCAAAGACTACCTGTTCCTCGTGATGGAGTATCTCAATGGGGGCGACTGCGCCTCGTTGGTCAAAGTCCTCGGTGGTTTGCCAGAAGACTGGGCCAAGAAGTATCTTGCAGAGGTCATTCTTGGAGTTGAACACTTGCACAATCGCGGAATCGTACATCGCGACCTCAAGCCCGACAATCTACTTATCGATCAGAAAGGCCACCTGAAGCTTACTGACTTTGGTCTGTCGCGCATGGGATTGATCGGCCGCCAGAAGCGTCTGCAGAAGAGCCAGGACAACACCTTGCCAGACCTCCTCAAGCAAGGCCCTTTCGCACGCCCGCAATCAATGACGTCGTCACGTTCTGCTTCTTTTGACATGCAAGGGAGCCAGTCTCCCGCAATGACCCCACTGATGACCCCCGAAGTTGGCAGCCTACCACAACCATCATACTTCTCCTTGGGCCGGGAGTCGATGCTCTCGCGGGAGACCTCTCGCCGCGCTTCCGGCTACCGAAGTGACAGCGGCAGCAGTGATACCTTCAGCTCCATGTTCAAACACTTATCCCTCGACGAGCCAACGCCGAGGGGAGAGCCAATACAAGAAGAGACGTCACATCATGGCGGAGGCGGAGACTCGCCCGATCCGTACATGTTGTCTCAGACCGTCAGTCACACCAGCCAGCATCACGGAACACCCCCAAACAACACCCCGCCTTTGACGTCGGGCATGCCTCCGCCTGCTTTGGCCCTCTTTGATCCGCAAGACCAGAACCGGAGGTTTGTGGGTACACCTGACTACCTAGCCCCTGAGACAATCAAAGGCATTGGCCAGGACGAGATGAGTGATTGGTGGTCTATCGGCTGCATCCTCTTTGAATTTTTGTATGGCTATCCGCCATTCCATGCCGATACTCCCGAAAAGGTCTTTGAGAATATTTTGAACCGCAGAATTGATTGGCCTTCTGAGGAAGAGTACCTTGTCTCTGACGAGGCTCGCAACTTGATGTCAAGACTGATGACCGTCGACCCGAAAGAGCGCCTTGGTTCAAACTCGGATGAAAAGTTCTCTACTGGCGGCGAAGAGATTCGCAAACATCCGTGGTTCGATAGCGTCAGCTGGGAGTCGCTCCTCCAAGATGAGGCACAATTCGTTCCTGCACCCGAAAATCCGGAAGATACCGAGTATTTCGATGCTCGAGGTGCGACCCTGCAGACTTTTGCAGAGGAGCTGGAGGACACGTCCTCGTCGAATCCCACGCCCGGCGCTGAGTACCCTGGGCGGCCACATGACGCCTTGTCCAGGATAAGATCTCAGGTCAATTCAGTCAAACGCAATCTCTTGCCTCTTCATATACCTGCCCATGTTCGCGACAACAGAAGCAGACGGCTCAGCGAGCCCATGGCCAATGATGATTTCGGCGCCTTCTCGTTCAAGAACCTGCCGGTGTTGGAGAAAGCGAACAAGGACGTCATTCAGAAATTGAGAGCGGAGGCTTTGCAAGCTGCGACCAAGCCCGTGATATCCTCACCAAATCAGGCCGCGGCGCAGTCGCCAGGTCCTGCTGATAGTCCGCTCCTGGCCTCGCCGCTGAAGCGTACGATGTCTACGCATACTAAACAAACAAGATCTGCGTCGCCATCGAACCTCAGCCACTTGTCTGCTTCTCCAAATAAGATGTCGCAACCGACGTCACCGCTTCTAGTTCAATTTTCGGTCGGTTCCCATCACGAGAGAAGAAAGACCTCCGGTTCGTCGAATGGCTCTCTGCAGCCACCAAGCTCTCTCTCGGAAGTGCCTCGTCTCCCGATTTCACAATCATATAGCGGCACAGCGGCCTCATCGCCACTCAAGTCTAGGCCAAACTCGATGCAAATAACGTCGCCGGATCGCAACTTGCTCAATCAGCGCATTGCGAATGTGCAAACCCGGAACCGATCTCAGACTGTTGGTTCGCAAGAATCAGATGCACCCGCACCACCATCAAAGCCAGTTGACCCGCATCAAAAACGACGAAGCCAAGTTCTCGACATCTCTCCGTCTTCGTCAGACAGCGAAGACCCCCGAGCCAAAGCTCTCCTACGCGTGCAGAGAAGACGCCAGAGTTCGCGAAGACTGTCGCAATTTTCACTCGGCGATGGGCCCGCCTTCCGTCCATTGGACGTACTGATCTGCGAGGACCATCCTGTCTCTAGACTTGTCATGGAAAGACTAATGGAGAAGCTGAGATGTCGCACAATCGTCGTTACCAACGGAAACGACGCCGTGCGTTATGCGACAAGTGATGTGCAGTTCGATGTCATCATGATGGAAGTGAAGCTTCCGCAGCTGAACGGACCGGAAGTGGCCAAAATGATCAGGACAGTGCGAAACGCCAACCAGCAGACACCCATCATTGCTGTAACTGGGTATCTGACGGAGTTGCCTCGGAGCCATCACTTCGACTCGTTGATTCAGAAGCCGCCGACGTTGGAGAAATTGAGCGAAGTGATCTCTAAACTCTGTCACTGGAAGCCTCCTCCGCCAGATTGGCAACCAGAACCATATCAGCGACACCACACGCCCTCTGGCCTGCGTCAGGAGGCAAACGCTGCCGATAGCCCGAGCTCTCTGTCATCCGAGCCGTTTCCACATCTAGCCGGAGCTTCTTGGAAGACCACAAGCAGGGAAGACTCTGTGACATCCAGCAGTTTCTTTGGCGAGATGGATCCGACTGACAACGGGCGCGTGATCATTCAGAACAACGGTGAAGAGTGGCCCGGGCACGGCCTTGGGATCACAGAAGACGCCATCGACAAAGAGTTCACCCATCCGGGTCTTCCCCACCTGTTACACTTCAATTCTGCACCGCCGTTGCTTGGCTTGACAATGCCCTCGCCACGCAAGAGTCGGTCCTCGGAAGCAATCAAGGCTAAGAGGGCCAACCAGGAAAAGAATCGGCACGAGTGTGCAGAATCAGGTGATGATGAAGACGAAGAGCTCGGTCAGGAGCGAAGCGTCTCACCTAAGAGTCCAGGAAGGAACCGCGGATCAAAGCTCGGAACGCAGATGATGTGTTCTGGAAGCCAGAGCAGCGTGGTTGACAATTCAGGACACCCACTGAACCTCGGCAAAATGCCACCACTACCGCCTACGATCACGGATGAGCAAAGTCCGACGACGCCAAACCCTCCTGGAGTATCGTTCCCGGGCGCAAAGGCTGCATTAGAGCCTCCTGAGGTCTTTCCAAAGGAAGCTGGGGAAAAGGTCAAAACCGTTGTGGATGTTGAAAGTACGCCCAGACCCAACCTGGACAGAATACCAAGCACTGTGTTGGAGGAGACACCTGCTCCCCTCCCTCACGGCACTCGGAAATACGGCAAATCACAGGAGGACTTGGGATGATTAATGGCTTAACGAAGGATGATGAATTTCTTTTGTTTTCCAACGAGCATGATCGGGGTTCAACTTGAAGCGTGACTCGAGTCATGACGGGAAGATGATGGTGTACAACATGTTTGGAAGCGAGGCTTTTTGTTCGAGCGACGGCGTTTGTTGAGAGGTTTGGAACTGCTTTGATATAAATAAATGTAAGGAAAAAGGAGCATTGAACACGATCAGATCGCTTTTCTCCAAGGAAGGAGAGCTTCGACGATAAGAGGCACGCAAGTCATCACTTGGGCGGGAAGAGCATTGCTGTCATCTCTTGCTCCAACCTCTGCTCGCTCCTCAATTTTCGGCCTGGGAGCTGTCTCGATACCTAGTACCTGGTGCGATTTCGATTATGAGGATCTTCACTTCCTTTGCTGGGATTGCTTGGTTGGTGTACAACTGTCCGTACCAACGTGCCGTGCACAGCATATAAGGGAATGCAATTACGTACTGTACAAATCTTGACTTCTACGAGTTCTGCATTGCTTACCTTGCGTCGCTGACTTGCGTGCACCGGCGCCTCTCTGACTCGGGAACTCACCACAATGGAGTAAATTCGACGACTTTTATTACAGCCATAACCCACCATCCGCTCATCGCGGCGCCATGGTGGTGACACGAGCGGCTACAAACGGGGTCGCAGCACACTTTGAGACCACGGCCCTAGCTAGATGAATGCCAGTGCGCCAGCTCATCATAATGGATGGAGACGACGGTACCCATCTCATATGTGATGTCGGCGGCCATGCGCCGGTCCCCCCTTTTTCCCGCGGGCCGGGACAAAGCAGAGCACATCACAGGACACCGGGGAGAGAAGTATCCATTGCGACAGACAACCAAAGAGCTTGTGTCTGGCAAGTCGGAAGGGGATTTTTTTATTTTTTTTTCGCAAGGACTAAAAAATTCCCTCACAAGACCGCCACATTTTGATGGATGATGAAGGAAGCATGGTAATGGTCACCAAGGATTGTGTTTTTGAGGCAAACTTTTGGTTGTTGGTAGCCCAACTGAAAACTAAGTAAGAGTGAATGAAAGTGGGCGTCAGATTTTTTTTTTCTCTTTTCTTTCTCTATATCGCTCATAATCACATCCATGGGTGAGATGGTGTGGATTTACTGTTGAGCTGGGGCCCGACCCTCGTGAGTGAGCTTTGTACTGTACTTTGTCACGGGGGGGATTAAAATTCACTCGGAGGGGCGGCGTTCTTTGGTCAAGGGGAGGCGGGCTCGCGAGGTGGGTTGAGGGGAAAGTCGTCATGCGGACGTTGCGAGCGCCTTTTCCAGTTTAAACAAATTACATGTTGCCGAAAATATGATTTAAGGATATTGTATTAAATTTCTTTCTTCCGGCATGAGAATGCGTACCGAGATTGATCGTTGAAGTTGCTGCTGGGTTGCTGGGACGATCGTAAAACAGAGTCCGCCCCGCCCGTATGGTGTCGATGCAGCCCGATAACGACACGCCGTAAAAGACATCTACTGTACTACCATGTAGCTTTACCGCGCCGAAGCGAACGATCAACGGGGCTCCGAGTAGTACATTTCTCAAAGCATTGGGGAAGAATCTTCGGTTTCCCGTGCGCCCTGTAGTGTACGTAGACGAGCCATTAGATACATACAAGGCTCGAGTAGTCCGTGCCAGAAATCCCTTTCACGCCGCTAGCGTCCCTCCGAGCCACGAAGATGATGCTGCAGATCTCTACTTTCAAGGAACCGGGAACGAGGGAACCCTGTGGAGCACTGGAGCACATCTTTCCGTCCCCGAGGGGCTGGGGAAAGTGTACCAGCGACCGAGGAATGGACGCAAAGCTGTGCCGGCCGATCAGCATCTACGCTCACTACCTACTCGCTCCTAAAACGAGGGGTTGTTTGATCCACTACTAATAATCATGACGGTACTCCGTAAAGCCCAATCGCAAATACGACGACGCCCTTTTGAGCAGTCGCAGACCCTTTGCATCTGTGTCCTACAAACTGTGGTGTCCAATATGTACTTTGCTCAGGTGCGCGATCGGGTTCGAGGCTTTGCAGTCCGCGGATCCCGGGCTCTATTGTTAGTTTAGCGTGGCGAAAGCGGTCCGGAGGATGGGTGGTAGGGCGCCCTTGTGTGGCACACCGGGAGGCGGAACGGTGGCTGCTCTTATCGCGTTGGAGGGAGAAATTAAAAAGTTTGAAGCACCGGAAACTGGACAAATATGTCGTGCTTGCGTCTGATGCTTATCGGCCGCGAGGATAATGTGGACCGTGTTATTGCGACTCGACGAAGCTTTGCTGAGGTGAGGTTTGAGAGCCGACTGCCTCCGTTTCACCATGCTGATGGCCAGCAGGGTGACGTTTTGGCTTGGCCCAAGAGAGTACGATCTTCTCTTGCCCTGCTTCGGGTATGCATGTCAGCGCGATCCTGATCTCTGTACGAAACTGTGTGAGGGCGACCTGCCGAGTACAAGACCGTACTTCTCAGCACGTAGCTGCGGTCACAACTTTACTGAGCGGGCTTTCAAGGTCGTCTTTGACACCGACAGCACGAGGAGATCATCATCCGACGGAAACAACCATGAAGCGAAATAGGTGCGCTGCCGCAGTTCCTGTCTTGTCCGTCACCTGATACGAGCCTAGAGGTATGTACAGTAAGGCCCCGCAAGCCGATCCTTGCTAGTGGGCGGACGGGGATTCTTTTGACCAGGAACGGCGCGAGATGCTGTTGTTCGAAGCTGCATGGCAAACATCCGCAACGCGGGTAGCGCTCCTGCTGGCAGAAGCAACCTGTGGGCAGCCTCAGATCGTTTCTCTAATAGTTGCCTCGCACACGCACTTCACCTGCACCTGTTGCTCGCACTCAACCACGCTTCCAAAGCAGCCAAGTCATGCCGTCGAGCGCGTCTCCCGGACGGGGGGCCCCTCGCATGTCTCGATGAAGGAAGTATTCCGTCATAATGGACAAAGAAGCACCGCTCGACGGGCCCATTGGGTCGCCCGCAGGCCAAGAGTGAGGGGCTGGCAATCGGAGGTAGTTTACGCGGTCTGGCTGGTTCGGACTGCCCGTACCAAGACCTCGCTAAGCCTTTTATGCGGTGTCGTTTTGGCGCGGCGCTGGTGGCAAGCAGGGAGATGAGATGGCAGCAGAGTGCATGGATCAGCTGGCCAGGGCCCCGAGGTGGTCTCTGGGTCTGCGAAGGAGGGGCCACAAGGACCGGCAGGCGTCTAGGAAGCTTCATTTCGCGGGAGGCTGTGCAATAGGTTTGATGTCGGGGGGTGAAGATGGGCAGCTGGCCGCAAGAATCCTGCATAGAGCGTGACTTGGGTGTGCTGGGCCAAGGAATGAGGCAGACTGTGCGTACAAGATAGTGTTTCGCCAACGGATAAATGTTTGAACAAGCAATAAAACGAGGACGGCGTGGCTCCTCTCACCAGACCGATATCAAGACTGGGGCCTCGGGAATTCGTATGTTGACTGCAGTTGTCAGCTGCGTGTATGCATGAGGGTCCGTATTCGACGACTTCCAGCATCAGCTTGACATTCCTGCTGCAGCCAACACGTGTGGCCAGCTTGCTTTGGTGCACCCCTGCCATAGCATACTTTTCACGTTGCTACCAGAGTGGTCGTGAGCGTGTGAGAGAGTGTTCACACTGCCATGTGCGGCTGTGGTCGATCAGAGGTTAATCGCAGGTATTTAATCTCAGCTGGCTTACGGTGCAGGTGTACGATTGGACCGTCTCGCATTTGCCTTCACGAGCACCTCGGAGAGTGTTCAAAGCACCAAACTGCCGGAGGCCTGCAACCTTGTGCGTTTGTGTCTCACACGAACAAGAACAAGCTCGAGCGCACATTAGTCTTCGCCCTCCTGGCACCGTCCAACCTGCTGCCGGTGTATCCTCGTCTTCTCCAAGTGATACACGTTGGCGTTGTTGTTTCTTCTCCTCCTCCTCGATTCCGACCGCGGACGGCACATGACAGGACCCGGCGCACCGATGCGATAGCCCATTTAGCACCTTTCGTCTTGCGACTTGCCGCAATCATGGAAGGGATTCACGGAGTCGACACATCATGGCTCCACCACGCCAGCAGAGGTGAGTTGTTCCCGTTGTATTGCCATCCGACTGTTATTCGTCCCGGCTGTCGCCCGCTGCCGCGCTGATTTCAGCCCCCGGTCACTGATGACATATGCAGGCCAAAGAGCTCCACCCAGCTTGCCCGACCACACCAATCGCCAATTCCCGGAGCCCTCCCAAAGTCTCCCGCAGGCCAACGGCGATCAAGCACCTAATGCAACATCCGACAAGTCTACACTCAACGGATTGAATGGGATGACCGGGAACCCCGAGCTGACAAACGGCCATGCAGCGGAGCACGAGCACCACCTCCACCTGGGCCACCCACATCTACCCGGTCGCAAGAGCTCGGAAGGGACAGACACTCAGAATGTAACAGCACAAGGCAAGGGGGGCATGGAGCAAAGCAAGACGCCTCCACGGTCACCAGGTCTCCCGCGCAAAACGTCATGGATGTCTAGCCTGACCTCGAAATTCTCCGGAAACTCGCCGCAGGGCAACCAGAATAACGCGACGCCGCCGAGCAAGAATCAGAAAGAATCCCCTGCACAGAATGCCACTCCGTCTAGTGCGACGAAGAGTGAGGCGGCGGCTCTCTCTGCGTCGCCAAAGGCGGGCGGAAGCGGATTCCTGTCAAGTGCGCTGCGGCGATTCTCTTCGTCTAGTGGTACAGCGACTATGAAGACGGTTCCTACTGGTGGAATATGCCCTCGGAAGGTGATGAATGTCGATCCGCATCGAGAACGTTGCCAAATACCCGATCTGCAGCCTGCGAAGCTCCGAAGAGTGGCCTTTTGCGTCGACGTCGAAATCGCAGCAGCCCCGAAATACAAGGAAAGTTCAGAGGAGGACCTTCCCACAAATGGCATGGTCCCACCTAGCCCAGGCATGCGAAAGAGGGCGGGAAGTGGCTCGGAGCGGGACAAGAAGTCCAAGGTCAAGACCAAGGAACGATCCGAAGGCGAGGCTCTAAAGCACCCAGCTGTCATGGCTCAAAAGAAAGAGAAGACGAGCTCGGCTTCTGCGAAACTAGCGAGTCCAACGGACATGCCTCAAGTTGACGATGCACCTCCCATAACGGACAAGCCTGGAAAGCCTGCCTCGGCAATTCCGCAGGAATCGCCTCCGCCACCACCCGTTCCATCCAAGGACATTGCCAAAGCGCTTGAAAGCACGACTCCAACTTCTAAGAGCCAGTTGAGTAAGTCTCATGTACATCACGATTTTGGTCCCAGTGGTATGTTCGAGGTGGACGACTGGGACGATATACCGGTGCAGCGACCCGCTGTTCCCGAAAGACGCGGCGGTGCCGGTGGTGCTGTGCATCACGACTTTGGACGGAACGGCATGTTCGAGATCCCCAGCTCTAGTGAAGATGAGGGAACAAAACCGAAGAAGCCGATTCCGAGGAGCGGCGGTCTCGTAGCTGACTTTGCAACACCTAAGAGCATTGCAAAGAAGCTCGGGGAAGTACCAGCTGGGCACATTGTCAGTGAGAAGCTGATGTTTGAGATTCCAGAGCTACGAGGTGGCGACATGAGAGCTCAAGTGGCTGAAGAAGTTCGCAAAATCAATGACGAGGAATCTACAAATGTCAGCAAGACGTCTAGCGCACCTCAGGGCATGGAGAACCAGGATGCCGGATCACCTACGAGGGAGAGACCTGCAGATTCACAGCCCACGGTTACGGAAGATGGACAAGCACCTGCTAAGGAGACTACACGAAAGAAGGAGAAGAAGAAGCGATCGGAAGAGGAAAGGAAAGAGCGGAAAGAGAAGAAACGTCAAGCTGCCATTGCAAATGGAACAATACCCGTCGAGTTGACTGGCAACGATTCATCAGCAGCGCAGCCTTCGAACAAGCCTAATCAGAAGCCGCAAAGTCGACCGACTACCGACCCGCTCCGTATCTATCGAAGATGCTGCCAGCTCCGGGAAAGCACTCCCCTAAAACTGGTAGTCGACCAGCTTTCGGCTACAAATGCTTGTGATCCCTTGAATCCGGCCGTTGTTCTTTCTCTAGACCTTTCGAACAACTCAATTCAACTGCAGGACATTGTTACTCTCGGCGACTGGCTTGCCGTAGTGCCTGTCCGCAAGTTGCTACTGGAGAACTGCGGTCTCACTGACGAAGCCGTGCGGGTTATTCTCTCTGGACTTTTGGCTGCAAAGACAACAGATCAGGCGAAGCACAATAAACACCTGGCCAAGAAGCCCAACAAGGAGAAGAAGGAACGCCTCGGCGTTGTATCCAAGCTCTCCCTGAAGAATAACAAGATGATCGGCAAACATGGCTGGATGCATATTGGCCTGTTTCTCAACATGTCCCGATCCCTGAAGGCGATTGACCTCTCTTTGATACCCTTTCCACGACCGCCACCCACGCCTGCAAAGTCTTCGTCGGCTGGCGAAGAATCCTCCGGGAGCAGGGCAAGCTCTTTGGATGCAGTTGCTACCGATCCCATGGACCTGTTTTGGAAATGTTTGACGCAACGAGTAGCCGGTGATGAGCTGGAGGAGGTAGTCATGGGTGACTGCAACCTGAGCCCTGAGCATATCGAGAAACTGATCGATGCGGTCACTGCCTGCAAGGTCAGCAGGCTAGGCTTGGCCCACAACAATCTCGACACAAGATCATACCAAGCAATTGCTCGCTACCTCAACACGAGATGTTGTCTTGGTCTTGATCTTGGTGGTAACATATTTGCAAATAACGACGACCTTCAAATCATTCTCAACGCCATCGACAGTACAGACAACGAAATGTTTGCCCTGTCCCTGGCCAATTGCGACCTCACTCCATCGGACCTCAAGTTCATCTTCCCGGTTCTTTCGCGCCTCCCTGCGTTCCGCTTCGTCGACTTCTCCCACAATCACAGGCTATTCGAGTCATCGCCGACTGCTCTCGGCGCATTGAGTCGATGGCTACCTCGGATGAAGATGTTAAAGCGCCTGGGTTTGAACGATGTGGCCATGCAGTCGGAGCATGCGATCTCCCTGGCCGAGATTTGTCCCGAAATACCAGAATTAGCACATCTTAGCATTCTTGAAAACCCAGCGTTGACTGCCCTAGCCAATGCCAAGGACGAATCATCTCAGGAAGAGGCATGTGCATTGTATGCATCGCTCATGGCTGCGACTCGCGTCTCGAAGACAATCGTATGCATTGATATTGACGTTCCAAGCAAGGACAACAGCGAAGTCGTCAAGGCTTTGGCTAAGCAGGTTGTGGCATATTCTCTCCGCAATATGGAGAGAAACGAATACTATCAAGCTGCAGCAAACGTTATTGCGGAGCCTCACGGAGGCGAAGAGGCCGTCACTGTACCAGATGTGCTTCTGCACCTAGTCGGCCATGTTGACAACCTGGACGAAGAAGACGATGAGACTCCTGCGCCAGATCAGGACTACCTGGTCGGTGGTACCGGTGTTGTTAAGGCATTGAGTGTTGTTCTTGGACAGAAAGGTAGGGACTCGCAGCGGATGTCGCGCGAGGTCACGCCTATCACAAGCGGCACAAGCACACCCAAGCTCTCTGCCGATGCAACGGGCAAAGCACGAGACATGTCAAAGAATCTACTGGAGAGTGCCAGGAAGATCAGGCATAGGCTCCAGCCCGCGTTGGTCCGCGCCAAGGCCGATGCGCCGGAAGAGGTGAATTCCAGTGAGTACTCGACGGAACAACTAATTGCTGGAGTCGTTTTGACTGACAATTGCACAGAGCGTCTGGGCTACCTCGATGCCACTCTCGAGCGTATGATCGAACGATTCGAGGACGAGTATCCCGAATGCAGGCAAGCACGCCCGCGTGCGAACACTGGAACTTCGTCAGCAACAGTCGCACCTGGTGTCGGCTCATCCTCGTTCAACAACCCGTTCAGCGAAAGTCGTGAGGAGATCCACGCTGCCGACGATCTCGGTCAGGAAGAATCGCTCGGCTCCCTCGCTCACGCCTCGCGTCACGGCAGCGACGTCTCGCTAGCCTCCCGCCAGCTCGTCAACGAAGAAGGTCGTCTCCATCGTTTCGGCCAACGCATGCGCCGCGAGGTAATGCCGCCGACATATACCGTCGATCACCACTGGGGCACCACCGGTACCGGGGAAGAGGCGAGCCACATTGAGCAGCTCCGCTCACAGCTCGAAAACATGTCTGGTGAAGAGATGAGAGCTCAAGTTGAGCAGAAGGGAATGGAGCAGGTTGTGCACGAATTGAAGATTACCGCGGAGAGCTTGAAGGATTTGCAGAAGAAAGATCCAGCGTCTTGGCAGAAGTGCAAGGATGCTGGGATGTGCACCGGCACAGAATCGCCGTCGTTGGCGAGTGCCAATGATTCGGCTATTGAGATTGAGGATAACAAGCTGGATGAAGGCCACAATTTGGAGTTGCGGAACGGTTTGACCATGGGTCACTGAGTATGATCACAGCAGTCAGATCATTTTTCGCATGGCGTTCAGCGGATTACAAGACTCGGGAGGGCTGGTTTACTTCGTGCAGGACAACGGAGTGTCTTTTGTGGCCTCAGGCAGTGTTTTGGACATGGAATATGGAATTCGGGCACTCAGCCCTTTTCGTGACGATCGCTACGGATTATGAAATTGTTCTCTTCTCTTTCAAAGAAGCGGACTGCGGCTCTGATGCCTACCTCTTGCCTATTTTCGGTCTGCGGCACTTTCTTCGACCTGCCAAAGTCTGTGTACGATATCATTATGGATCGATGGTCCCACCAGGTCAAGAGGTTGGAAGAGCAACAAATGGAATTGAGTCGCGAAGCTCTCTCGCTACCTACGAATATTGCCTACACGAGATAACCTGTGTCCCTTGCCCATCGTCATCTCTTCGGCGGACAGGCTTCGAGTCTGACAGCCACCCCGTGAATCGATGCAGGTCCATGCGACTGCTGCAAGAAAAGTGACCAGCGGACCTTCTGCGCCGCGACCTGCAGTCTGAAGACCATGCAGACGTAGTAGAGAAACAGCATGATCTCCGAGCGCAAAGCCAGTTAGTTGTACGCTTCAATCTGAAACGGTGCTTGGCTCCTTATGAGGGTTGGGGGTGAGCATCGACTTGATTGCGAAGGTGACCAAGAAGCAGAGCAAGCGAGCAAGCAAGAAGGCAAGGGCTGTGCGAAGATGAGGCCGCCGAGTCCGAGCTGCTGTGTGCGTGGGTGCATTGTCTGGAAGAATTCTGGTAGAGGAATGCGGCGCAATGGCAATGGCATTGTCGGTGTCGGTGGCATTGTTGTTGGTGAATCGCAGTCGAGGCGGGCTGACAGGAGTCGTTGCGCACGTACTTGCCTAAGTCTTTTGAACGGTATTTCTGTGAGTCCTTCTACTGCTACGTGAACGAGTGCTTCTGTAGCTGTTATGGTAAATACTTCGACGAGTACGGAAGTGGGTACTTTCACAAGTACACCAGTAGATACTGGTAAAGCTGTGAACTCAGCTACTGATTTGAAGAGTCTTTCAGATGGGTTAACTAGTATTGACCGATCTACTCAGGCAGGCAGGTAGGTAGGTAGGTAGGTGATGAGGTGTTCCCTCCAGGGCTTCTATCTATCCGCCTTGCAATAGCCTTGTTTCTTTGTTCGCAATCTCTCTCGTTAACCCAATAAGTCTCGCTTCGGGATCATAAAACGAGGTGCTCATGTTTAAAGGCTCTCGAACTCCGGCGAACAGGATCGCGAGTCGTCTGGCGGTGGCGAAGCGGGTCGCGAGTCATCCGATAGTGGCAAACCGGCTCTCGAGTCATCTGACAGTGGCTGCTCGCGCACATAGTCTCTCCAAAGCCCCCGAAGAGGGTATCCTCTTCGGTCAACCTCCACTCCGACGACGTCTGGGAACTTTTTCGTAATCGCCTCTCTCGCCATCCAGATTAGACTATCAGCTTCGTTAGCTGGCATCCAAGGGGCCAGAGTCGTCGCGCTGTAGTGTCGATGGCTCGGTGGCTTTGCAAATGCCGAGGGCCCGTCATGAAGCTGATTCCAATCGTAGTATTCGATCAGATCCGTGCACGTGGGACAGCATGCTTCCGAGACTCCTAGAAAGCTGGGCAGGTTGCTCAGAAGCTCAATCGCCTTGGCCGAGATGGAAAAGGCCATGTGCACATCGTAGGTGTCCCGTAATATCTTGCCAAGTTCCACTTTGCACTCCATCATGTTGGCGTCAACATCCTGGGGTTCGGGGAGGTTGAACTTGAAGCCGGAACTGGTGTCTATGCCCTTGGCTTCCATATGTTCTCTGAAATATGCAATTGAGAGAAGCAATGCCTCCGCATGGATGTTTCCGTTAAAGCTGGCAGTTTGCGGAGTTTCATTTGCACCAACCTCCTCCGGAAAATTAGCCTCGAGCCATTTGATCAGCGGCCTCTGCATGGAATAGATATCTTTGAGAACTGTCTTATGGATATCAGCCATCTGGTGATCATCATGTTCTTGGCTGATGCTGAGAATGTGGATCGGCACCTTGATGACGAATGTAGAATACGCTGCTTTGCCCATTGAGTTGACAAGGCTGGCGGCTGACTGCAGATGTTTCACACCCAGGGACAAGTATATGCAGGCCGCTGATTTCCAGCTTTTCGTTTCCCAGGCGTCTTGTAGCTTATCTGCCTCGGTGCGGTCTTCGTCGACATCCGGGCTTTCAAGGCCCTCGACCAAGTCATCGTTGCGCTTCGCTGAGACTGACGCGGTGGTAGTGCGTCTGGTAATAGGAGCATGAAAATGTCCGAGAGTGGGTCGGCTGTCAGATGATAAAACACTTGCTTGCTCTGACGCAGGTACGTTGCCGAAGCATGCTGATGATAACTTCTGTGCCTTCTTACATGCATCGTACTGCAACTTGAAAGTGCGCTCAAGATTGCTGAGATGCATCTCGAGAAAGTCCCGAAATCTCGCCTGGAACTCATACAACCGATAGTATGACAACGTGGCTTTCGAAAGCGAAGCTCGGACAGCCTCCACGACTTCTAGCGTCGCTTCCTTCCCATAGGCACAGAGGCCCCTCTTCACTTGGGTCAGCTCCTCAGCTCGGTATCGCAGTCTTGCAATATCGATAGCATAAACTTGTGGAAGTGCTTCAAGCTCCCAGAAGTATAGAAAGCTTCCCCACACAGGAGGGCTTCGTGGTCGTGCTTTTCGCGAGAATAAGCCTCGAGAAATCTCCTTTGCTCCGAATTCAGGCCGCCGGCGGAGACTGTTGGGAAGTCGTTCTCTTGTGCAGAGAGCTTTTGGACCCCTACATTGACAGTCTCAGAGTCCATAGTCAAATGTTCCCAAATGATGCGACCAAGGGTTTTCTTGCCCCGCTCGCCCTCGTCGAGCTTGCCACGCTGTACACGCCGCTTGATCTTGGCGGTGCATGCAAAGACAATATAATACCTCCAGCGGCTCCAGACATCTCTATCAGCTCTGGCTTCCGAGCTCTTGGCAAACATTTAGAGAAAGTGCTGTAAGATGCTGACGTGCTGGTCCAGGGGAATCCTTACAGCTGCTCCCTCTCGCTTTGGCCGTGCTAGCTCAATCAAGAATGTAACGAAATTAGTGGTTTCGAGTGGAATCACCGTTTCTGGTACGCGACGCGCATCTACTTCGATTCTCGGGGGTGGCTTTGGGTCGTCATTAGCGGAGAGGCTGTCTTGAGCGCTCCCACGATAAATGGGTTCATTAACGGCTAGCACAAAGCCTGGAGCTGTTTTGCGTGGCTTCTTTGCCGTTGTCATCATCATAGCCACAACTTCCTGTTCCATCACTGCCAGGGTAGTGAACTTATCAAGTGCGCGTTGCGCTCTCAAGTCCCTGGACCTATGCCTTCGAAGACTGATTATGTCGTAGAGTCGATTGCCAACGTTCGTGTTTTCGTCCCTGGTTTTCTTTTCCAGGAGGCTCGCGATATAAGTCAACGTGCGGTACTGGAGAACTTGCCTCCGGGTGACAAGGCCGCTGACCGGCGAGTCTTGCGATCGCTGTTCATCATACATATTGGGAAAGGTACAAGTGAAGTGCTTCGGGTTTTGGATGTTTGAAGGAATGAGCGCACAAGATGGAGGAAATTGAATCGAATTGTCCACATGTTGGGCAACCAACAGCCAGCCAATTTTAACTCCGACCACCTTTTCAACGCTCACAGCGCAATCCCTGGTAGTCTACATCACAAGCGACCACGCCCAGTACTTGCAGAGGGACTTGGGGGAAAGGTTACAAACCTACTTTCGAGGGTACTTAGGAATGTACTACTCGTAGTACATGACTAGGTAGTCAAACAGGTACCTGATTAAACACTCGAGCAAGTATCCAGATAGGTAGCAAAGTGGACATCTTGGCAGGTAGTCGAGTAAGTACCTAGATAGATAGTCAAGCAAGTACCCGGATTGGCAGTCGACCGAGCACTTATGAAGGCAGCCCAGCAAGGATATTTAAGCGATCGGATAGCGATAATAGCAAATCTGGCCGGAGCATCACGTGACAGTATCGCACCGAACTACATTTCCTCCAATTCACCGTGCTCCGGTCCACCATCCGAGTAGCAAATAGGGAGGTACTTAGCTGGGAACTTGGCTAAGCGGTTGGCTGGATCTTTAGCTGGGCGCTCAGTTGCGCAGCTAAACAGGCACGCAGGACACTAGCGACAACCTTCGTTTCACGTCTATTCCGGATCTAGACTGGAGCCAGACATGGGAGAGAATGCTTCTTGACCACTCCTCCACCACGAATCATAGGAAGTAATCTATTCTCGCATGTCCTATGAAGCCTTATGAGAGACCGTGAAAGCTCGAGACACATTCGTCAATAGCTATATGCATATAAGCACAGCACAATGCCTCAAATCTTCAACCACGCGCGGGGCATCGTTCTCATCCTCCCCTTTGCCATCCACCTGCTAGTCGCAGACATATTGCTGTCCCTCCTCCTCCCAGTCTCTCCCTTCGCCCCGGACCTCGTCTATCACCTCTGCTCCACCATCGCGGGCAGAGTGTGGTCGCACATCCAATCCCTCTTCGAGCACACCAACGGCGCCGAAATCCGCATCTTCGGCGATGCGCTCCCACCCTCCGAGTCCGCGATCGTGGTGGCGAACCACAACGCCTGGGCCGACTTCTACATGATCCAAGCGCTGGCTCAACGCGCAGGCATGCTGCCTTATTGTCGCTGGTTCGCCAAGTCACAGCTGAAGAGCGTGCCGTTGTTGGGTTGGGGACTGTGGGCCATGGGCATGCCGCTGGTGACGCGCAACTGGACGAGCGATGCGCGGGAACTGGAGAGAGTGTTTCGCGGGCCAGTCACGAGGGGTTGGCCGGTTTGGCTTGTTAGCTTCTCGGAGGCGACGAGGTTTACGAAGCGCAAGTATGAGGCTGGGGTGAAGTGGTGTGTGGAGCACGATCGGCCGGTCATGAAGCATTGTCTGTATCCGAGGTTCAAGGGCTTTGTGGCTACGGTGATGGAGTTGAGGAAGGCGGGGCAAGTGAAGGTGGTCTACGATTTCACTATTGCATATGCGACGAAGGGGAAGGGAAAGGACGGGCGCCTGGAGTGGAAGTTCATGGAGGCGCCCGATATCTGGATGACGCTCTCTGGGCCTGGATTGCAGAAAAATTATCGCTTCTGGGTCAATGTCAGGAGATTTGAGCTCGAAAAGCTGCCCAGCGACGCAAAGCACTTGGAGAAGTGGCTGGAGGATAGGTGGGTCGAAAAGAGTGATATCTTGGAAAGACTGAACTTGGGAATCAAGACTGCCAAATCCGTGGATGGCCTACGGTTAGAGTGAGCGGGAATCTGCGCTGTCAAATTTCAATCTCTATTCGTTCTGCAATGGAGACTATAGCTCATCTTTTATCGTCGGATATGGCCGCTTCGAGTACTTTTCCCAGTCAGTACACATCTCATGTTCGAACCAAGCTGGTATAGCCTGCTGCTTGAACGTAGGAAAATACTGGTCCCAGTAATCAGCCCGCATTATAGCAGCACCGGCGTTGAGCTCGACACAAAAAGGCTCCAACTTGACAAACTTATGTTCCTCATCGGCACCTTCCTCTTTGACTGCAGTCTCAACTTTCTGAGCCCATGCCTCAATCCGCGCCCTGCCTTCATCATTGAGAAAGTGATCGTCCATGAAGTCTTTCATTCGGGACATCAGACGTTTGCCATCTTTCGTAGGATATGGCAGCATGTCAGACCACGCCATTTGGTCGTAGGTGCGAATAGCTTTGTGCAGCTCTTCTAGGCCGTGGTGCAGGTGGAAATCCTTTGCGAAGCGCTCTCTGGGGAGCAGTGCTGAGATCAGGCTGACCGATCGGCTGAGGGCCGTCGCATCCCTCCAATCTTGGGCCACGTTCTCAAGAGCCCAGTGAAGATGGCTAGGACCAAACCCGGCTATCACGACGTGATCCTTCTTTTCCTCTTCCTCTTCGAGACGGTCCAATGCTGCTGCATTGTTGCGGAATGCAGTGGCGAGGAGTCTGGAGCGTAGACTACTATATTGGGCTTTGTATTTATCCTGGACTGTTTCTCCGCTCACAATGATTTCCTGTGGCGGATCAGTAATGACTTTTGCAAGCTCCTTGCCCCAGTAGATATCGTGGCAAAGCTCTTCTAGGTCTTCAAGAGCTGCGGATACTTGATCAAAAGCCTGATTTCGATGGGCGTTGGAACTCGTTTTGTCGTAATCTTGTAGGATATGGATACTTTTGTCAAAGATTGCTCGATCACCTGCTGCGTCCATAGGCGGCTTGACACTTTCTTCCTTCGAGGCTTTTGCTCTGCGCATCTCCTCGACGACCTGTTGCGCCTGCGCCTGAACATCCCCAAGCATGCCAGGGGTCTCATCACGAAGCGGTTCGTCCGGTAGGACTTCGACAGCATTGACTGGATCTGTATCGGTTGTTGGGTCGTAGAGCTTGGCTTCTTTCTCTCCAGTCTGCATGTTCAACCGAACGTGAAGGCCTTTAGATATTGCTTGACCTTCGCGTACAGCCTGAAACTCATTTGTTGCAACGAAATGCTTCGGATAACAATCGCTCGGATTCGATGGATCGCAGATTAATTCGTGTTCTTGGACATCGTAGATAGCCGCGCTATGATTGCTAGGGGCTGACGAAGAGGCTGATGCTCCTAGGCTCAAGAGGCCAAAAGCCAGTACAATTGACAATCGCATCGTGGTATCATTTGCTCGCTCAGCAAACGGTACAGATGTGAGATTGAACTACACAGGGTTGGCAGGACAGAGGTGAAGGTCCCAGATAAAAGGTGGGTCAACGAACCAATCTCACCGGAACGAGATGGAATCAACGCAGCCTATATACCGGTGGACGGAAATGACAGGTGTCGACCACAGGGTTTTCGGTATACAGTACGAGTGCGAGCAACTATGGATTGAAACATTGTAGCCTTGAGCGCACGTAGGCTATAGCTTTATGGCGCAGGCGTGGAGAAGACTTGTACACGCTGTCCTCAAAGACTTTCGAGGTCATTCTCGAGGCTTGGCCATCGGCCGTGCGCTTGACGACGGCGTAATGTTCTGCCGCCGCCGATCTTCTCAGCAACCTCATCGATAGCTCATCACAGCTATCAGCTTTCCCTACCAAAGCCTTCAATTGTAACCCAAATCCACCCAGTCCGCCATGCTGCCAGCTCGTCGGGCCGCAGCCCGGGCTGTCCGCCAAATCCGCAGCACTCAGCAGCGCCGCTTCGCGCACGACCATCACCATGCCGAAGCCGTGAGCGAACCCATCGGCGGCGGCTTCTGGCTCGCAGTCGGAACCATTCCAGTCTGCTACGCAGTCTATAGCCTTTCGCGACCGGGTGCCGACGGAAAAGCGACGCGTTTCACAGAGATCATCAACAGCTATACGACAAGCAGGGAAGAGTGGGAACGGAGGAATACATTGCACACGCAGATGATTGAGCGGGCGGCTTTCGACAGGAACTTGTTCCAGGGCGAGCGCGCGAGCGGATACGTCCCTTTGAAATGGCAGGAGTACGTTGTCACGAGGAGGATTCTATGTTGAAAATGGGAGCTAACGAATATGTGCAGAGTCTTCAACGTTGGCAGTCCCGTCAATGTCCCTGCGGGTCACTACTCGAACATCGACCATGTCATTGCACATTACCAAGAGCAGAACAGGAAACAGGTCGAGAAGACAGCAGCGCGGTTGGCTAGAGGGGAGCAGATTGATTGAGATTCGCCAGGTCGACGACTTTTCTTTGTGTACATACAGCGGTCACATTCCCGGGACTATTGGCCAGCGCCAAGTTCGCAATCGATTGATTTGAAAGTCAAAGTGAGCATTGCGCAAGCGAAATGTTCGTGACAACGATGCCTGGGCCATTCGCTGAGATTCGATACGTGCTGGTTTCTGGAGAGCCAACGGTACCACGGTGAGATATAGCCGGCTTACTGGTTCTAGACCTGCACATACGCGCTTCGTGCCTTGGTGCAGACGAACAGAGGGTTTGTGAAGACGGCATACGTGGTTGCTGATCAGAATAGCTGCGTTGGCGATTGCACCGCAGATCTGTCCCTGGACATATCTCACATGACGCGACTCGAGCCCACGCGGACACGTGGTGATCGAGATGTCGCCTCTGCACACTTACATCACAGCCTGATTTCGCACCTACACGACCTTCTGGCTGAGCTAGCCTGATGCCGAGGTGTGTTTTCAAACGACTGGTCCCGACACCGAACTTCTCCAGCCGCCGACTGACGCTTTGCGGATAACTTCGTCATCCAAAGCCGCAGTCAACTTGCGAAGGGTCAAAAGTATAAGCCAGCCCACGGAGGTAAGCATGTTGTTCCCCGCTCCTCCATCCGTGTCGCTCAAGGTACAGGCCCATCCTATCATAATGACCCTCTGAGCCTAAAGCTCAGAAGCGGTATGCATGTCTCACAACTTCATCCACCGCATGATATGTGTGCGTGTCTGTGTGTGGCTCGGCACTGCGAGCCCACCACGACACCGATTAGCTTTGAAGCTTTACCATATATGTATTACTAATGCCGTCCATATCAATGAATGGCGTGAGGCAAAGCTGGTTCAAGATATCCGCGATGATCGGGAATTTTTAGAAGATCTCAGATTTGGACTATGTCACACCCGACATTGACAATTGCGATGGAATTTTCTGACCATCTGATGCCTATCCTTACGCCAAAGGATCTCATTGGCACGGTTCTGATGCATCATGAGTTCATTCGTGGTCCCGTCGGTCTTCCAGAGTGACGACAGCAAGGAGGACGGGTTCTTGACACACAATACCCTCGCTTTCACGATGATTTCACCAGGACTGCCTCGAGTATTTAAGGACCGGCTAACGGTCTATCGCCATGTCGCTCAAGCCCAATTGGTTTGCCCCTGAAGAATATCGTCCTCCACTATGCAGATTTGCAGTACCTACCTTGTATTTTTTGTGGCCTTGATAGCGTCCGGTGAGGCCGCACCGTTGTCTCAGCCCCAAGTCCGCCGCGCTTTCACCGTTCAGCAAGTCCCCAACCCCGAGTATGCAGGCCCAGCGCCATTGGCCGTCCACATAGCTCAGGCGCACGCCAAATACAACCCAAACGGAACCCCGACCAGCTATCAGGCCGCCGCGGCAGCGTCCGCAAGTGCAGGAAGCGTTTCTGCTACACCGCAGTCTGGCAGTGACGACCAATACCTCTCTCCCGTCACAATCGGCAATCAAAGGTTCCAACTCGCTTTCGACACTGGCTCTGCTGACACCTGGGTTCTCGGCACCAACGTCACTGGCGGCACTCACACCCGGTACGTCCCATCCTCTTCCGCAAGCCTTGTCAGCGGGAAGAAATGGTCGCTCAAGTACGGCGACGGTTCGAGTGCATCAGGAGACGTATGGAAAGACACGATGACCATCGGCGGTACTCAGGTCACCGGCCAAGAAGTCGAACGCGCGAACAACGCCTCGGGAAGTTTCATAAATCAAGTCCTCGATGGGATCCTGGGACTCGGCTTTGACCGCCTCAATCAGTGCACCAGTCCACAATGCACGACGTTCATGACCAACGCCGTCAACCAGGGTTTACCGCAGAACGTCTTCACTGCAAGTCTCAAATACCACGCGCCAGGGTCCTGGGATTTCGGCGTGATCAATCCCAGCAGGTATACGGGGAGCATCACCTACACTGCGGTCAATGACAACCCAGGCTACTGGAACATCACCACTTCCGGCTTCGCAATCGGCGCCGGTGCAGTCAACAACACGAAGATATCCGGCATCGTCGACAGCGGCACCTCTCTCCTGTACCTTCCTGACGCGGTTGTTCGAAGCTACTACAGCCAGGTCAGCGGCTCCTCGTACAGCAGTCAGTTTGGAGGATGGATCTTCCCCTGTAGTTCTGCGCTGCCGAATTATAGTACTGTCGTTGGCAGCTATAATGCGGTCGTTCCGGGAAAGTATATCAACTATGCGCAAATAGCTTCTGATGGAAGCGTGTGCTATGGTGGGATCCAATCTGCTTCTGGGGGTCTCAATCCGATATATGGTCTTGTTTTCATCAAGTCGCAGTATGTGGTTTTCGACAGGGCGAATAAGCGGCTGGGTCTCGCGAATCCGTCTGGTTGAGTCCGTGAACCGGGAACAACAGAAGCAGTTTCACGAAGCTTCCAAAGTCTAAGCTCAGGGTTGTTTGTATGGCCTTGTCGACGAGAAGAAGGTGTGGCATGTACTCAAGCGAGCTCCATTCACTGAATTGTTACTTGCTAAAATGCATGTCTTAGTCTTCTCCCCCCGGGGTTTTCTACCCCAGACGGTTTCCCTGTGCGGCAGTAGCTAGCATATATATACAGATAAATACCTTTATAGGCAGTTATTGCCTCGGCAAGCGTATAAATCATCATCGTCATCATCATCATCATGTCTTAGTCTTTCGTATGACAATTGGCTAGATCGTCAGCCGGGACTTCAGCTAAATGACCAGTCGAGCAGCTGGTATCGTCCTTAGAAAGGCAGGTGTTCAGCGGGGTTATTAGGTGAATGATCAGCTGGATGCTTAGCTCCGTCCTTGGGTTCACGACTGAACTAGCCACCGGCAGCGAATTCTTTCCTCCTGCCACGAACGCAAATGTCCAGATTTCTGACACGGATCGATCTGTTTGAGATTGGCGTCATGACCACCGAAGCGCATCGCGCTCAAACAACGCTTGAACGTGGCTGCGGCGCGGCGGCATGCTCAACCACTCTCACGCAAGGCGCTCTCGGCCGTAAAATCAACTCTGACATCTTTTCACCACATTCAGGCTCAATCAGACCATCCGTCCTGACTTGCTCTGAGCCTCGCGATCTTACTGTCTCGGCAAGATTCTGATCAACATGGTATTTGTTCGATTCGCTGTTAGTCGGTTTCGAGTGTCGCCGTCATGCCCAGTGCTCAAGAGCACCTATGCACCCTTGATCAGCGGCAGCCACGATCCTTCACAGGTGACCCTCCGCCTCGAATTGCACGAATGTTAGTATTCAACATGTGGTTTGTTCGTTTTCGGGTTCTAAATGTCAGAACCTGAAGGGTTTGTACCAGGCTGCAGCACCTGTCTCTCGGCCGATAGATCTTGCCTTCTGTTTGTACGCCCGGACTGTCCTGATGTTGACGCTGCTCTCGCTTGATGCAGGATGCATTCGGGCACTGATGTGCAGAATGCGAGCAAGCCGTCATACAGACATGATCTATATATGTTGAGCAAGACTGTGCCTGGTTCACGGTCTTTCTTTTGTGATATCGATCCCATCTAGTCTCATTGTTTGCAGCTCTGCTATCATTACGACAAGTCTTCGAATTCCCGTCCAGGCCCCAACACTCCAACGAACCAGTTTCGGAGTAGCAATGGCTACGAGTCCTGCCAACCAGGCTTACCTCATTCCCTATGGCCCAGATGCTAACTGCACGCTGGCCATCTGTTCCGTCGAGCGCAGCGTCTACCGATACAGACCCGACCTAGGCGCCAACATCACCTTCATCGCCCTCTTCTTCCTATCCATGCTATGGCACATATTCCAAGGCATCCGCTACAAAACCTGGTTCTTCATGGGCGCCATGACCACCGGCTGCATCGCCGAGATGATTGGCTACGGCGGCCGCATCATGCTCTGGCAGAACCCATTCAGCTTCACCGCGTTCATGATGCAGATCGTGTGCATCACTTTCGCGCCCGTGTTCTTCGCGGCCGCAGTGTACGTCAGTTTGACGAGGATCACGGAGTATTTAAACCCGTCGCTTTGTCGGTTCCCGCCAAAGTTGTACTACTGGCTTTTTATTCCTTGCGATCTGGTTTCGTTGGTCTTGCAGGGGGTTGGAGGCTCGCAGTCGTCCTCCTCGGCGGGTGAATCAAAGGCTGCGAACGACGTGACGCTGGCCGGTCTTTCGTTCCAAGTTGCTACATTACTCATCTTCATCGCGTTGAGTCTGGACTATATTGTGCGGTACTGGCGACATCGCTCGAGATTGCCGGCTGCGGACCGGAAGCCAATTACTCTTCGACTGAAGGTGTTTGCCGTGTTCTTCTCTCTGGCAATCCTATTCATCCTTATCCGCTGCTGCTATCGAATCGATGAGCTCAGCGAGGGCTACAGTGGCGAGCTCATCCATAACCAGGGGCTGTTCATTGCATTGGAGGGGGTGATGGTCGTTCTTGCTGCTTTTTGCTTGAATCTCGGGCATCCAGGTATGATACCCCGAAGGTCCTGTTAGTGGCAGGCGCTAATCAGAAACAGGGTTTGCTTTCCAGAACAGGGCTCTGAGTGGAGAATACCCTGAGATATCGGAAATTGCCGGGAAGTCAGGCTTTGAGAGCGAGTCTTCAGGACAGACACGAGTATGAACAATGTCAACAATGATTCGGGGGAAATCGAACATCGACAGGCCAGAATAGGATGTGAGTCTGGCTTGAAGAGTGGTAGAGTAATCGGATAGTTTCATGGCCGCACCCTACCATCTATTCGTATACTTGATGACTATTCCACATTCTTGCGCACCGTCATTGTCAGTAGCCATGTATAAGATCATATAACTACATGCTTGAGGAATTGTACGCACGAATGCGGCTGAAAGGAGTGTAGATTAAACTTCGGCCGCGACCTCTATCCTTCCGCCTTGCACGTCATTGCGCCATTCCGGACGATAGCATTGTCCGCTCGGAGCGTCCGCACTTGACCATCCGATATGGGATAGGATATAATTCTACACGACAATCCCCCTTGTTATCGCTTACGACGAGCAACGCGACTTCGACCCGGTGAGCAAAAGGGAGATGGCGTCATAGATAATCTGCACTCGGGTCATGATCTTTGTCTCAGCATTAGCGGCATTGCGAGACCAGGCACCCACGGATTGTCGTTGAGTCCTGTCATATCTGACCGCTAGTGCTGACACCAATTGAGCAATACTCAAGGTCAAATTATTCATTCACGTTTCGCCCCAGTTGATGCTTTCACTTCGTCCGGCTAGCAAGTTACAATGGCAGCTCACATGGCCCGGCCCATCTTCTGACTGTCCAAACGAGCTATTATCGGACAGATAAGCCGACAAATGAACACCATGTCTCAATCAGCTCAATTACACATTCAGCCACTCCCCTCGAGAAACCCTCTACCGCCTGCATCAGACTCCGCACCCGATCACTGGGTGGGCAGCCCTCCAACGCATTTCAAGAACCCTTGGCCATCAGCTGGCAGCGGAAATGGGCTTCTCGCTGCTCTACAGACACGCTTCGGCTCGAAGCGTAACTTCGTCCCCATACCGGAGACTCGCGACGAGCTTGTCAAGGTACGGAAGCCGGATTGGGGACGCGGGCAGGAGAACTGGAGTTCTGGATTGAAAGTAACGTGGCTGGGACACGCAGGCGTGTTGGTTGAGACGGCGAGCCCGCTCGGAGAGACGCCCGTATCAACCGGAGGAGGTGAGGCTGTCAATAAATTGGAAAAGACCGAAGCGCGAGGCTTGAGGATCCTCATTGATGCCGTCTTCAGCGAGCGGACATCGCCTGTAACGTGGGCAGGCCCGAAGAGGTACACGCCGACACCATGTTCCGTGCATGAGCTTCCAGAGATTGATATTATCATCACATCCCACGACCACTACGATCATATGGATTTGGTCACCATTAAACAGATATGCGACCGACAGCATGCTGTGGGCAAACGGATTCATTTCTTCGCGGGCCTGGGAAACGCAAGGCATTTCCTCGCCGCCGACGCTGGGATCCGAAGCGACGAGATCACTGAATGCGACTGGTGGAGCAGCCACGAGGTCAACGTCCCGGTCGCGGGAACTATCGAGCTCACTTGCACTCCAGCCCAACATGCGTCCGGCCGCAGCCTCTGGGATCGGAATAAGGGACTGTGGTGCGGGTGGGCAATCGAAGATAAGATAAGCTCGAAGAAGATGTATTTCGCAGGCGATACGGCGTATAGGGCGGTCGACGCACCGAGTGAATGTCCGGCGTTCAAGCAGCTGGGGGAATTGTTTGGCGGGTTCGATCTTGCGTTTGTGCCCATAGGACTATATAGTCCGCAGGAGTTCATGGGTGCGGTACACGTTTGTCCAGAAGACAGTCTGAACATTCATAAGGATGTACGTAGTATGAGGACTATTGGCATGCATTATGGGACGGTCAGAGGGGGGCTCAGTCAGTATCATGAAGATGTGAGAGAGCCGCCGAAACGATGGCGAGAGGCGGCTGAGAAGGAGGGGCTTTGGGGGAGTCAATGCGGGCTCTGCGAGGTTGGTGAGACAGTGATCGTTTAGGATCAAACTCGAAGATGGCAATATCCAGTCTATAATTTGGGCAAAGCGAAATGAAGAAGACTATATCTCGACAGGCAAGTCTCATGGAAGACTTCTGTGAAGCACCATATGGTTCAAACGAACGAACGAACAATCAACATTTGAAGCACTCAGTTCTACAATATAGAAGTATGGTAGATGGAACAGCGACAACATTATGACAAGCATCTTCAACAGTCATGGCACGGACTGAGGGGCCATGTTTCAGGGAGAGCAACGGTTGATGCATCGGCTCGGACTAACAACATCTCGCTGATGAGCTCACTGACCAGGATGATACCTGTCAGTCTCGTGGCAGCAATTACCGACATGGCATCCAAGTCATGACTGATTCGTTCTGCTGTACATAGCGGGGAGACGAGCGCGACCAAGCGTCAGCAACGCTCATAAAACTCAAAACGCACGGCTTCGGATTGGAGCTGAGGCCTTTTCCTATCTGGATGACTTGAGCTCTTTCAGGGAAGGGCGGATTGCCGGATTCGCCAGTGCCCTCAGGTAGCTGCTTGGTTGGTGTGACGCAGCTAAAAACAAACACTCTCGGAGTTTCGGTCGCAATAGACAGCGACCGCACTATACGGCAAAGTCATGAATTCATAGCAATCGCAATCGTGAACTGACGAGACAAACATCAACTCGCTCAAATGGCTGCCTTTGAGAAGCCCAGGTCCATCATGAGCCGGTCGGCGCTGCACAAACGGAAAACGGCACGCTCGAGTTCCACCACTTCACAAGTCCGCCGATATGCTTAAGCGGCGTGCATAAGTGGATTCGCTTAAGGCGAGCGACCATTCCTGTTCGGACCCAAAGGAATCTCGAATGGGTTAGAGGGCAAGGTTGGGGGACTTTTCGAGACTGTCTGAGACCTTGGGCGGGCGCCCATCCATGCCGTTTCCAGCTGCTCAACTGACGCCGCCGGTGGTCGAAGTTGAAGCATAACTCCAGCTTGCTGCTGTCTTCATGCGCTTCCTTTGACGTTGACTTTTGCGCTGCAGCTCGTCGTTCGCTTTGTCCGTTCGCATCGACACACCTTCAAATGCTGTGCTGAAGTTCTGCGCTTCGAGTTCATTCAAAGTTGCGGTCCTGCGTCGTCGTTGGCCGGCCCGGCTGCAGATTCGTGTCCAGACGAACCTTGAACAAGTGCCGACCCGCTCGTCGAGCACAGTCTGACCTTTACAACTCCACGAGTGAGCAGTCTGCCGACTACATGGCTTGAAAGCATTTGACAATGCCACCCGCCTTACCCCCTTTCATCGTCCGCTACATCCCACCTTTCCTCATGAATCCCAGCATCACCGACCAGCTCGCCGAAATCGCACCAGATGCGAACGACTGCAGACCAAGCCCAGCTCCATCATGGCTATTCGCGCAGAAAACTTCATCGGGCGAGAGGTTACCACGCACATTTGCGCACCGAGGCTACAAGGCCAAGTACCCCGAGAACACCCTGGCCGCATTCCGAGGGGCGGTCGAAGCTGGGACTTTTGGGCTAGAGACGGATATACATTTGACGAAAGATGGTGTAGTGGTTCTGAGCCACGACCCTACGCTGAAGCGATGCTTTGGACGGGATGAGAAGCTTATAGACGTGGATTGGGATTTTGTGAAGACACAGCGCACGATCCAGGAGCCAAAGGAGCACATGCCCAGGTTGTCAGATTTACTGGAATACCTTGCCCAGGACGGCGTGGAGAACATCTCCCTGCTGCTCGATATCAAGATGGACAATGACAGTGACACCGTCATGCGTCGCATCGCGGAAACGGTAGCCTCTGCAGCCCCACATCCAAAGGCGCCGTGGAGGTCGCGCATCGGACTGGGTGTCTGGGCACACAGATACCTACCTCTATGTGAGAAATACATGCCAGAGTTCCCCATCGTTAACATCGGGTTCTCCACGGCATACGCACAACGGTTTTTCTCCTGCCCGAAAGCTGTTTCCTTTAACATGCTCGTTCAAGCGCTATACTTGAAGCCGAGGTTCATCCGCCAGGCGCATGATCACCACGTTCCGGTAATGGCATGGACAGTGAACGATGGAGAATGGATGCGTTGGTGCATTCAGAAGGGCGTCGATGCGGTCATTACGGACGATCCGGAGAAGTTCATCCTGGTCAAGGCAGAATGGGAGCAGGGCAAGAAGAAGGTCAATCTCAGTCGTCGAGTCTATGGTCAGATGCTTTGGATGTTCCTCGTTATGGTCTTGTTTCGAATGGTTCTGGCATGGAAAGGGTGGAAGAATGGGAATAGAAAGGTGCGACGGTGATCGCTTGCTCAACTTTTACGCGAAACGACTCACGGCTGTTTTGTGATTTGAAGAGGGATATTTCTGGATACGCGGCTGGTGGCTGTCGCAGTCGTGTTGAAGCACCCAGACGGTGAACGTATAGAGTATGGATATGTACATAAGGCTACGTTTTGACACACGGAACGGCTGTGAATGTTCGCTATGGTGTATAATGCAAAATACATCTTGACAAGCAACCGATGGCTTTGCGATATGTTTGGGGAGGTAATCACAAGCACTGTAGCCCAAGTACCTTTTCACCTCAATTATCATCGATGTTCCATCTTGGATTCGAGACCATCAAATAAGATAAGATTCTGACGTGAGTATGCACCTTTCAGCATGGAGCCAGATGATATCGACTTGGCATATTGATAGAGCTTGCTTTGCACTCATCTCTTTGCTTTTGGGTTCCCCGTACGTACATGAAACTTCAGGTTACACTGCGTTGACTGGTGGCGGATGCCGACGATACGACGCCCATCTTCTAAAGAGCCCCATCAACGTCCTTTGCAATTTCAACGCGATTTCGAGCACCATTTGGCTTGCCAACAACTCGTCTCCAAGGGTTTGCCTCTCCACCGAGTCGGTGCGACAATGGCCAGATGTTCGCTCTCCCAAGGTATCTGTCCTTTGCAGGAAGCGGAAAGCGCTTGCACCACGTGAAGCGACTTGGAAGCTCACAGGACACATTGCACCGCAAGACCTCTCCGCGTCGCAGCTTTGGCGATAGCAAGCTTTTCACAAGCTCGATACAAGCAAACGCGCTATATTGAAAGCTCGTTGTCCATCCCGGATATCTAACTGGTCACTAGCACAGCAGGATCCATGGCCTGCGGGTCACCCACTCGGGACTGGCACCTAAAACTGCTACACGTGCTTCGACGCACCTTCTAGGTGCATCCTACACCCGTACCTTGCGACTCGTTGTAGCAGCGATTTCAGGCACGTTGCGGCCCCCAGCCAGAACTTCATCTTCACTTCAGGCACAACCCCGAACGCGTGGTCCCGATTGTGCGACGATCTTCTCTGATTCTGGTGCAAATCCGTGTCGATCTCTTCGCCCTTCTCCATCCTTGCCATCTTTCGGTTGCTGCGGCCTTTTGGAAGGTTACGCTTCTGACCGGTTGGACATGCGGGACCTGTGTGTATGTAACACTGCCGGATGGACGATGGCCTCTGTCAGGCTGGCGTATATAATCTTCGTGAAAGCTCCCTTTTGTCCATCGTGTTCTGTTCCGTGTATCAGCGATTCGCAGCCCCGTGTATAGCTTCCCCGAGTCTCTCGTCTTCGGAGTGTCGAACATACCAAGATGTTGTCTGCTTCGACCAAGGCCCTGGCGGCCCTCTCCCTGTTCTCCAGCTCCGCCCTGGCAGTGACCAACTTCACAGACTCTCAAATGCAAAGCTACCTGAACGGCAACGTTGCCAGTTTGGCCCAGCGCTACGCCCCTCTTTGGTTCTTCTCCGAACTCGACAGCAACGTTCCCTGCATCCCCGACTGGGCGTTCGGCGGCTCTCCAACCACCGCCGACACATATGAGGCCGACAAGATCACACCCCCAGCACCGCAGTGCAACTATCCCAACGTCGGCTGCAACTGCCGCAACCCGGGCGTCCCCAAGAACAGCGCTACGCCCGAGTGGCCCATCTACTACGTCTCGGAGCAGTGCAGTGCTAGCGAGGTGCGCATCGCGTACAATGTATTCTACCAGAAGGACGGTGCCAATTTTCTTGGAATCCACACGGGTCATAACTATGATTGGGAGCGAGTGATTGTCGTACACAGCAAGAACAGCGACAACACCTGGCAACCCACGGAGGAAATCTTGTCCTACCACTCAGGCGACAAGAAGATTCAGTGGGCCGACATTCAGAACACGCTGAGCGACGAAGACTACAATGCGGGCGACAGCATCAACCCCAACGGTCTGCAGGACCTGGACCACCCCAAAGTCTACGTTGGCTGGAGCAAGCACGCTCACTTTGACACGCGCAACACCTGTAAGAATTGACCCGTCCAAAGCAGAAACATCATCCGAAGCAGATAACTGACATTGTTCCAGTCTGGAAGGACCCGATAAGCCAGTCGCTCGACGACGCATACCGAGGCCAGGACTGGTGGCACGCCCCCTTGTTCAAGAACTACATTCAGTGCGATGCGAGCACTGCCTGTGGTAAAGTCATGAACGCGACGAACTGGGGGGACGCTGCGAGTGACCCTACGTATGTCCAGGCGGAGTTGTGCTCGGTCTGATTGATGATTTGATGATGAATGACAAGCATTTGCATAGCACGGCATAGCGAGAATCCAAATTTGGACCCGATTTATCGTCCGAGGCTTCCTATCTATTACCCTAGCTTGGTCAGCATCTGAGAGCCGAATATGCATAACCTGACCTGGGAGCCCATAGCCCAAGTCGCGCACTCAGGGGGGCTTTCAGTGGATCGGAGGCCTCTACAAGCGGGCCGGGACGGGAAGCTGACCACCTGCGCAGGCGGGTAGAAAAAACTCTCTGCCGACATCCTCCTTAGGTAGGTACTTACGTAGACACCTAGCTAGGTACTTGACTAGGAACTTAGCTAGGTACTTAGCTAAGTAATTGGCTGGGTACTTGGCTAGGTGTTTAGCTGGATGCTTGTGTGGGTGTTTAGTTAGGGGTTTAGCTGTGGCCTCAGCTAGTATGAATGAAACACTGGCGGCGACTTCTTTCCTCCCGCCTTGTGCGTTACCTGATGTCTCCGCAACACCCGGGCACGTCAGAAAATCGGCCGATTCGAGTATCGCTCGACTCGAGTTCTTTTCTACGACAAGATGCCAGAGTAACAACTCTCGTACAGTCGATATTGTGTTACTTTGCATTACGCCTCTTACCTCATACCTGAGGAGCGTTACTCCTCCGTCAGTTATGGTTTGTGTCATCCTGTCGGAGACCACAATGCCTCCAATCTGTTCATCGCGACATCGAGATCTTCAGGGATCACGACCTGCTTTCTCAGGGCCCTCAGCATCCGCATTGCCCGTAAGCGATTGCTAATCGCCTCGCACAAGCTTCCATTGCACGATTTCTCATACGCGTATAGTAATGTCAGGAAGGCAATTCATTGATTAATTTAATACCTACCTTGCCCTCCTCGACGTCAACAACTTCTTCGAGATCAAAACATGTCCACTCACCGAGTCCTCCGCCTTGCCTCCCGCAACGGCTTTTCCGGCCTCCAAGCCCACGAACTGCTGATCAAGATCCGCAGTGTCGCGCTAAACTACCGCGACATCGCAATCGCCACCTCCAAATACCCGCTAGCCGTCAAAGATGGTGTCGTCCCCGGTTCAGACGCCATGGGCCAAGTCGAACAGGTCGGCGCCAACGCCACCAAGACCTTCTCGGTCGGCGACAGCGTCATCATCGCGTTCAACATAGCGACGCTGTACGGCCCCGTCAGGGACCGGGACGGTTCGTTGGGGAGCATTCATGATGGGGTCCTAGCGGAGTATGTTGCTGTACCGGCCGCGGCGGTGGTGAAGGTGCCGAAGCAGGAGGGAGGGTTGAGGGATGAGGAGTGGGCGAGTTTGGTTTGTGCGGGGACGACGGTTTGGAATGCGTTTTATGGGAACGTGCCGTTGAAGCCCGGGCAGATCGTCCTGCTGCAAGGTAAACGAGCTCGCGCAAGTAGAAAATGATGTTGTCTGACAGGGAACAGGTACGGGTGGCATATCGATCACAGGTCTTCTGCTCGCAAAAGCAGCCGGAGCGACGATTATAATCACATCGTCCAGCGACGCCAAGCTCGAGCTCGCCAGGAGTAAATACGGCGCCGACTTCACCATCAACTACAAATCGACTCCGAACTGGGCTGGGGAAGTACAGAGAATCACTCAGGGACGAGGTGTCGACTACATTCTCGAGAATGGCGGGTCGGGCACCATCAAGCAGTCGATCGAAGCGATTGCAGTCGGAGGCATCATTTCTGTGATTGGCTTTCTGGCTCCGGCCCCGCAGGACGAGATGCCTGATGTTGCGGCGTTGGCGCTGTCAAAAGCCTGTGTGGTTCGTGGTATCAGCACGGGCTCTGTGCAGCAGCTGGAGGAACTCGTGCGGTTTGTTGGGGCGCGAGGGATTCGAATTCCAGTGGATAAGACGTTTGCGTTTGGGCGAGAGGGCGTGGTGGAAGCGCACGAATATCTGGCCAGTGGACAACATATGGGGAAAGTGTACATCTCATTTTGAGTCTCGGACTTGGGAGAACTGGGGAATTGATATTTTGAAACAGGCATGTCAATAAGGTCTTCATCCGACAGCAGTCAAGTACAGTGCGCATGACACCGAACCTATCGCCACCATACCGAGAATCATGCCTTGCCATGAATGGCTGGCAGCAACACCGTCGGAGCCAGAGTTGAGTGCACCCGACACCTTCAATTTCACACCTTCATCATTGACCACGTTCTTGTCCTGATCATGCCAAGCCATCAAACCCTTTGGCCATGGTCCAAGTGGGACAAAATCCAATTTTGGCCTCTTTCGAATCAACTTGACAGCTTCGTTCGCCAGAGTTCGTTCCGAAAGGTACACAAAGACCCATGTGCACTCGCATTCATACAGTACTTTAGCTTCAACTCAGAAACGCTCATAAACGCCGTGAATCTTGCACACGCCGACTTGAATTTGGCTAGCTTGATAATGTCGAATATGGCGGGCTTATGATACGCGTATTGCCCGCTGCTTGATGATCACGTCCAAACCTTCTTGTGTAATGAACCACGCATTGTGTCTTCCAGGGTCGACCACCAGGAGCAAGCTCAAAGTCAAACGCCCTACACAAACTACCGACAAGTTTGTAGACTTCAAATAGGGCCAGGAATCTCCCGGGGCACATACGCTTGCCCTCACCAAACGTGAGCTCAGTGTCGCGCATGAGGGCAAATCTGGCCGCAAAGTGTTCTTGTGTCTCCTCATCGGCACGAAGCCAGCGCTCCGGCCTGAACTCTTCGGCGTCTTTGCCAAACACAGCAGTATCTCGATTGATGACATAGGGGTTCATTCCCACGATGGTGTTAGGAGACAGATAATTACCATCGGGTAATACGAGGCCATTCGGACCGACGAGCCGCTCGAAGGGCAACGGAATCGATGGACCTAGGCGCATACCTTCGCGGACACAAGAGTCAAGGTAGGGAAGATATTGGGCTTTCGACCAGGATAACGGGACTCGAACGTCGTGCGCATCGAGTTCGGCCTTGAGTTTCAACAGTTTTTCCGGGTGAGAAACCAAACGGTAGATTACGGACTGCAAAGCTCCGGCCACGGTATCTGCGCCAGCCATCACATTGATCAGTACATAATTTAACACGACATCGTCGGCAACATTCGTCGGATCTTGCCTCTGGACCTCCAGGTAATCGTCAAGAAAATCGGGCTCGGAGCTTTGGATGTGCCCGTCAACACCTCGTCGTCGTTCGTCAATGGACTTCAGGGCAAACAAAACTGCTCCGTCTGAGCCGAAATATTTCAGCTTGTAGAAGGGCACGATTGGGTTCTTGTGCAAGAATTGGTCAAGCATCGGCATTTGGCCGAACTATAAACAAGTCAGTGACGCGCCAAAGGTGCATAATCAAGGGGGCGCAAATAACACCGGGCAGTCGAAGCTGTCAAAAGTCCATGAGACAAGCTTGAGACGCGTCAAGCTCGCAGTGCTTCCGCTCGAGTTATTACTGAGCACGGCAGACATACCAAACTGAAGTAATCATTCAAGGCAGCATTGTCTTTGATCATGTTGTCAATGTCGCGGCCCGCTTTGAGGAAACCCATACGTCTACTGAAGGTTGCCTCTGATACCACATCCCACGCAAAGTACAGCAGCCAGTGGTCCAGGTCGCAGATTTTTCTAGTGGCACAGAACCTTTCCGACAAGGTTTCGAAGAAGTACCTGATGGTTTGATCGACAAGCGACTCGTATTTCACAATGTTGTTCAAGGCAAAGAGGCGATGGATTGGTTTCATGCCCTTCGAGTTCATATTCTCATCCTGTGTCGTGAACGTACTCTCGATACGGCGTCCGTTGACCATGAAGTCATCGACGGAGTAGAATTTGCTCTATTGTCTCTTAGTGGTGGATCCAGTTGCCGTCGGGGGCCAAGGTTGCTTACCTTGATCAGGATATCTTTTCTCGAGTAGATGACTTTGATCATGTTGGGGTCACTGATGGTGACCATGTTGGGTCCAAGTGCCACAACAGGCCCATAAAGTTTGTGCAGAGCATATTGTTCCTCTTCTGCTGCGCGTCTATAGACCATACACAGCCTCCAGAGGTTGGTGAGCTTGGCTAAGGGAGGCCCTGGAACGGCGCGGATAGAGGAGGTGAGGTAATTCCAAGCAAAATGTGTGGCCAGCAATAACGTGACCAAGGCGAGCGCTGTTGCCACGCGCTCCATCTCAACAGTCAGCGACGTTCTCTAGTGCTCACAAAGCTTTTGCTGTCTCTCAGAAGTCGTACTTTATGGTGAAAGCTATAGCCTCGCACTCTGTTGATGTTTCATGAGAAGATGTTAAGGAACTAAGATCTTTCCTGCGGCGAACTTGCGCAAAGCCTTTCGCAGCAGCGTACCGACACCAACGCATTCAATTGACCCGAGGTGGGGAAGCCTGCATAGCCTTGACCGAGTAAGGAAAGGCAAATGCAGCAAGGTCTCGGTCCCAACCTCAGCCTCAGAGCAAGGGATCTTACGATTACCGACCACTCTTACACCGATGCATACTGTGATTTGCAACAACATTGAGCCGACGACTATACACCTTGTTAATGGAATCTTGTGCTCCAGATGGTGCATCCGATGGTATTTCCGATGGCGAGCTGCAAGTAGGTTCCAGAGACGATTCAAGCAGCATGAGCGCTGGTCGGCCACATTTGAGGCCACACCCCGTCGCAGATCGCAACCCATATCGGGAGGAGAAAGCGTTGAGGTCGCGAAGAGGGAGGCCTCCGGTCTGCTGTCTTGCATCTAGCCTATAGTACGTTGCGAGGGTCATTTCAGTTTGGTTTTAAGCGCCCACGGGTGAAGAAGCCTGATCAGTATGTTCTTGCCATGCTGTACTGCTTTCCGGCTCTGGGACTTTGCGTCTACTCTTACTTGTCATAGCGATCGATTGACCTTTGGATTGATACTGCGAAAATGACTCAAGAGAATAGAGCACCTCTTGTGCTTGGGATCAGCATTGTCAGTCTTGCGCTGGCTTTTATCTTCATATGTGCCAGAACCTTCACGAGAACGATTCTGCGGAAGAACTTGTTCGGCTGGGACGATACATTCATGATCATCGCATGGGTATACACATATTGTAATGATCGTACTGTTGAGCTACAAGGAGCTGATGGTTTCAGATCTTCACCGCATGTTATAGCATCTCGATGTGGGTCTCCGTGTCCCACGGATACGGTAGGCGTGCAGACACGCTCTCTCAGCAAGATTTGGTAAATACTTTGCGAGCGGAAATTATCGGCCAGGTGTTTGCAGTGATGTGCTTTCCTCCAGGCAAAGCCTCTATCGCCATTCTTCTGGCGAAAATCTTCCCGGATCGAAAGCTGCATTGGGCAATGGGCGCCGTTGTCCTTCTGAATGTGCTCGCCTTCTACACGGATGCTGTGATTGTACTTGTTCAGTGCGATCCTGTTTGGAAGCAGTGGACTCCAGACTACAGCGGAGGCTCATGTTGGGATCCGGAACCATACACGAGGTACAACGCCTTTGTAGGAGCTGTCGGCTGTGCATCGGACTTTTCCTTCTCGGCGGTGCCATGGTTTTATATCTTGAAGCTTCAGATGACACGGCAGCAAATTATCGGCGTTGGTTGCGCTCTCAGCGCAGGCATGGTTGCCGGCTGCTGCTCGATTGCGAAGACTTATTTCACCTCTGGACTTGGCGGTCGGACTGACTACGCTTGTGAGTGCCCTGGTGCTGTTGATGCGTCTCCGCATGAATGCTAACATCTGAATCCCAAAGGGGACACTATACCACTGGTGCTACTGAGCATGTCTGAGCTCTGCTTGATCGCAGTCGGCGCTTGCATACCGACGCTAACTCCTCTCTATAAATGGTTGATTAGGAAGGACAAACCGTATCGGGGCGAGAGACCTCCGGCGACGCTTGAAGCAAGAGGTCCTTGGAACGGTATCTTCGGCGCACAGCTAAATACACGCTCCTGGGCAACTAGAGGCAGGTTGCGGCGACAACAATTGACCGACGAGTCAATCCTGATTGAGACTACCTTCTCGGTCTCACACGATGTACCCTCTGAGTGATTCATCGGCGCGCCGGCAGCGGACCTTGCTCAGGACTAGATGATATCGTTCCTGTCAATTGCAGACGACCGGTTAACGCCGGCGATCTTGCGAAATGAGGACTTACATTGCGTTAGCTGCTACAAAAGTTGGGCCGTGAGTGAGCCATCATAAATTTTATCAATGCAATTTTGTGGCAGCAGCTTCCTAACCTACCGCTGTTCATGTAAGCTGACCGAAACGTGTCCAAGGCGGGTAATCGAAAGTCGTGGCGCACGTCAGGTCGAGAACACCTTTCAATACTCTGCGTCAAATACTTATGCATCAATTCTTAGTAATGGTTCGTGAGGTACGTAGGCCTCCACTTTAATAGGTACCTCCGGTAGCGGTTATCAGGTTGGTTATGAACTCAGTCGCGCAAGCAGATGTTCCAGGGCTTGCGCGACGAGTTTTGATTGCCCGCCTTGTGTCTGCGGTAAATAAACTTTCGTCCCCACCAATCCGTGCCTACTAGTAGTCGCCGTGCGATCCAAGCTCTCGATATCCCCAAACATAGCTCTGCTTGCAGTCTCATTGAGAACTTCCTCCACACGTACACACAGAAGCTCGGATATAATCGCCAGTGTGAATTGAGCGGTTCTTCCGCAACAGCTTTCATCCTCCCGCAGGAAAGGATGGAAGCGTAGGTCTTGTGCACCCAAAGTGACCGGTTTGACGATACTGCGCGGGCGCCCTTACCCTCTCTTCAATTCTTGTGCAATTTTGGCATTGGGTCCAATTACTGGCAGCCAAGAACTGTATTGTTCTCGTCTACTAGACCAGTGACGAAGAGCTTGGACACGTCTTGATCGGCTTCAGGTGATGCTGAAGTTGAAATCGCATTGCTCGCCGGGATGCGGATTGGTGCCATGACGTAACAGCTTTGGAACGCGACGTTGATTTCCAGGTTTTCTCGGGTTTGTGATTCAATTCCCAGTCTCACAGCCCAATCAATGCGCGCTCCGTGGTGATCAAGCTCGGACTCGCGACACAAAGCAAGCACACGTCTCCTTGACCTGGGGTGATGCTGGTCTGCCCGGGTTCCAGATGGCTCAAAAGGGCTAGAAGCCGCACTCAAGCTCCTGTCATCCATGATCCGTGAGGAGCCATGACGCGCCGGAACGAGAAATGGCCTGGAAGAAACAAGAAATGGGCAAGTCTGAGCCTGCAAGCTGAGCACTGAATAGTAGGTGGGCAGTCCGGTGCAGAAAATACATTCAAAGCTCATTTCCTTGAGCTCTGGTCGCGCTTGCCTCTTGCCGTGCAAGCTCTACTAGTACCTGCCAATCTCGCCGTGAGTCGAAAGTTGCATTGTGCCCCCAGGCGACAAAACTTCTCTGCCCAACATCTCTTCTCTTCTTCTCTTCTCACACCTTCTCCGCCGTGATCTTCTGATCACTCTATCTGCATACTCTTCTGCCGCTAGCTTTATCTACCAGCAGCATCCCTCTACCTCTCCCGGGATCCTCCAATATGAACTTCCTTCGCCGCCACCGCCAGGGAACGGCAGCTGCAGCTCCGCCTGCAGGTACCGAAATGAACGCCCACCCCGTCGATACTCACAACGGTCACAATGGCCACGGTACCTTCAGATCTGACAAGACTCACCACGGTGGACAAAAGCGCTCCTTTGGACATGAGGTTAGTTGACCAGCAAACAATAGATTTCCATTTCTGACATCCGACAGGTGATCGACGATCCAAGCCACTTCAATCGCCGCCCTCGCTTCGGACAATGGCTCAAGGTTACCTGGCCCGATATCCTCACCATGGTCATCTTCGGCGCGATTGGCCTGGGCGTGTACGAGGCACAGTGAGTCGGCTCTCAACGCACTGCATCCAAGTCATGCTCGCTAACCATACTTCAGCCCAGCTCCATCTCGGTCCTTCCCCCTGATCTTCCAGAGCGGTGATGTCGTCTATCCTCAGTTTGCCTATCCGTCACGCCACGAGATTGTTCCTATCTGGGCCGCCGCTTTGCTTGGATCCCTGGTCCCCATTGCAGTCTTCTTCATCGTCCAAATCCGCGTTCGAAGCTTTTGGGACATGAACAACGCAGTCATCGGCCTGTTGTACTCTCTCATCTGCGCTGCCGTCTTCCAGGTATTTCTCAAATGGGTAAGTGACTTCTATTACGTTGATTTATGCAGCTCTAACTCGATCGCTAGCTGGTTGGCGGTTTGCGGCCGCACTTTTTAGACATCTGTCGACCGAATCCGGCCGTTCTTGAAGCTATCGTCAACCAGGGCACACAGGTCGGCAACGGATTCCGTCAAATCATGTACGACCGCAGCGTTTGCACCGGCGATATTGACGAGATCGATGATGCTCTTGAGAGTTTCCCTTCCGGCCATACCACAGCAGCGTTCGCCGGCTTCGTGTTCCTGTACCTCTACCTGAATGCCAAACTGAAGGTCTTCTCCACTTACCACCCAGCTATGTGGAAGTTGATTGCCATCTACGCTCCTCTTCTGGGCGCAACCCTCATCGGTGGTGCTCTGACTATCGACGAGTTCCACAATTGGTACGACATCGTTGCTGGTGCAATCATCGGCACAATCTTTGCCTTCTCCTCTTACCGCATGGTCTATGCCTCTGTCTGGGACTTCCGCTTCAACCACATCCCCTTGATGCGTCACACGCCGTTCAATTACGGCCAAAGCATCGGTGGATATGGCAGCTTCCACAACGCTGTCTGGACACGTCAAGCAGGCTGGGGCACTGCCGAGGGCGGCTTCGGAGGTGCACCCTTTGACTCGTCCGCCTTCCTGCATGGGAGTGTTGGCATTGGCGGGGCGGTCAGTGGCATTGCTAATGGAGCTTCAAACGGGCTGACTAGCCACCATGGCCACCACAACAACGGCGGAATCGGTCATGACGGCTACCAGAATGATGGTACAATTGGCCGCGACGGCTACCATCACGATGCTGGTATTGGCCATACTGGAACTGCGGGTAGAACCAGCGGAACGATTCCTAGGAGGCCCGTGGCTGGAGAGCAAATGGTCTGATGGCAAATGCAGACGTGAAGCTGAGAACACGAAGCAGGAAGGACGGTAGCAAGAAGATTGCATCGCGCAGGCGAGCAACTAGGGAATATCAAAGTTCAGAAGGGCTGTGCTTTTTCAGTCAAGAGCTCAAGTGCTTCGATCAAGTTTTGACGAGGTTGTTGAGCTCCATGCGCTAACGAGAGATACCCAGTAATGATATATAATACTCATAACGGCTGAACCGTCAGTTGCATTCTCATATCCAATCGAGTGCTTGTACGGACGGGTTGACCGAGCTTTGAAACATTTCTCGATGAATCTCGCGGCGCGATATGATCTGCCAAGGTAAACACGGGGACTCGGTTGAACATGTCACAATAGATGTCCAGAAAACGTTGTTTGAGTGCGACGATAACTCTTGAACCAGACTTTGATGATGCTCAGATGCAGCGCGCCGCCTCCACAAATAGCCGTTTGATCTGCATTGAAGCTCCCCCGCTCTTTTCTCCAGGTCGAATTTTATCCCGACATGCCAGATATATTCGACCCCTCACCACCCCTGCGGCTAATTTACATCTGCTCGTATCCACCGAGACCTGTGCCAAGATCCACAGTCTCGAATGCGCTTCATCAACATCGCTTGAAGTCATAATGCGCGCGCCGACGCTCTGCCCCAGACGCATCGCAAGCATGCATACGACTTGCTCAATCGCCACACCACCCACATAAATCTATACAAAAAGAATGCCTGCCTCAAACAGCCATACCGTCGCTCCGACTTCCGCCTCGCCTGCGTTTCCCTCCTCAAGCCCCTCCTCCCGCTCTTCTCGCCCCTGCGCTCGCGCATCCGTCTCGGAGCCACGGGCACGCGCTTCGACGAGACGGGCGCCCGGCTCGAGGGCTTCGCACGCCCGCTATGGGGCCTCGCCGCGCTGCTCGCCAGCGACGGCTCCGACGGACCCGACCTCGCGCCGCTGATCGAGTACTGGAGCGGCGGGCTGAAGGCGGGGACCGACCCCGCGAGTCCGGAGTACTGGGGCGATATCCGGGACGTCGACCAGCGGATGGTGGAGCTGTGTCCGATCGGGTTCGCGCTCGCGGTGGCGGGGGAGCGGCTGCTTGCCGGGTGGACGGAGGGGGAGAAGGGGAACCTGGGCGCGTGGGTGAGGGGGATCAATGCGAGGAAGATGCCCGAGACGAATTGGCTCTGGTTCCGTGTTTGGGCGAACTTGGGTCTGAGGGAGGTTGGATTGGAGTACGATGCGGAGAGGATCGAGAAGGATCTCGAGCATTTGGAGACTTTTTACCGCGGAGATGGATGGTCGAACGATGGGCCCGAGGGGTATACGCAGATGGACTCTTATTCGGGGAGTTTTGCGATTCAGTTCCTGCAGCTACTCTACGTCAAAGTGAATGGCAACAACGATCCCAGACGCGCCGAGCTTTTTCGGGACAGGGCGAGGACGTACGCGTTGGACTCGGTGCTTTACTATGATCCGCAGGGGAGGCATGTCACGTTCGGACGGTCTCTGACTTATCGGTTCGCGATGGCGGGCTTTTGGTCGGCGTGCGCTTTTGCGGATCTCGACTTACCGGCGCCGTTGTCTTGGGGCGTGATCAAGGGGTTGTTGCTGAGGAATTGTCGGTGGTGGACGGAGCAGAAGGATATGCTGTCGCCTCAAGGGACGTTGACGATTGGATATTGCTATCCGAACCAGTTTGTGTCCGAGAACTACAACTCACCTGGCTCGCCATACTGGTTCATGCTCAGCTTCGCAGCTCTTGCATGTCCAGAGACGCACCCATTTTGGACTTCTCCAGAGGAGGCTCATCCGAATGATGGATCCACGGGATCTGTTCTGCCCGTCGTCAAAGCGCTACAATACCCGTTGCATATCACGGTCAACAACAAAGCAGGACACACGTTTATCCTCTCATCTGGCCAGATGTGCCACTACCCCGTCCGCGCCGGCGCAGCAAAGTACGGTAAATTTGCATACAGCTCTGCCTTCGGCTACTCGGTTCCCACGGGCGAGTATTTCGTCGAAGCAGTTGGTGTCGACAACACTCTCGCCCTCTCAGACGACGTGCCCGCCAGCGGATTCGGTGAAACGTGGAAGGTACGTCGCGTCGCCACGAACGCACGAATCGAGACGATCAACGGCGGCCCAGTGCTGGTCTCGGGCTGGAATCCGTGGCCGGATGTCAGTGTCGATATGTGGCTAGTACCACCCAGCGATCAGGCACCTGGCTGGCACTTGAGGGTGCACAAGATCCGTACCGGGAGAAAGCTGAGAGCCGTCGAGGGCGCATGGGCTCTATACGGGTATGAATCCGAAGCAGGCAGTGGGGGTCGTGAGCTGGGCTGCCTGGCCGAGGGCAATTTGGAAGGCAGACATGCAGAACGAGACTCGGCGCTGGCAGTGAATCTCAAGTCCGGTGCGGTCGGAATTCAAGACTTGGTCGGTGATGGAAAACGGGCAGGTAGAGTTGTGGACGCCGATGCGAACAGCAACTTGATCTGGGCTCGTACCGTGATCCCGACATTGTCGGAGGATATTGCGGCCCAAGAGGAAAGGTGGTACATTACGGCTGTTTTTGCCATGCCCGAGAGTCTCCACGGGTGGCAACAATCATGGAGAGAAGGCTGGAACTCCAAACCCGAGATTCCTGATTGGGTGGCACAAATGACGAGAAAACACTAGATAATCGAAACCCGGCAATTGTGCAGGACAGAAAGTTCAAGACGAAGCGAGATCTCACAACAGCAACTGGTGGCGTTCGGTCACCCACAATGCGATGCGAGCTGCACGATCTGCCATGCTGTTAATTGAAACAGAGCTGATTCGACTTTCAAGGGCTTGCACACAGACGCTCCTGGCCCAACATGACCCCAGGTTCGAAACGCGGTTCTGGGGGCGTCAAGCTTCCTGGGGCGTGGGGGTGGCTTCCAATGGGCTAAAACGGTGAAAGGACCGGTAAAAGAACAAAAAACCGGCAAATCCACACAACACCTGGACATTAGCTAGAATTACCTCCTAAGCACTCACTAACTATCTGACCGTCGCTGCGCGCTGGAAACATCTCAACTATTCACAACCCGAACCAGGTGGCCGGGTGATTCTAGTTGGTGCTCAGGAGGTGTGTGGCTTTGCCGGAGTAGTCATTCTTTTTTTAGACTTCGACCGGAGTTTTTGTTCTTCTACCGCGGGATAAAATCGGATCCTCTGGCTGAATTCTGCCGCCAAGGACGAATTGCGTTACGCCGCATTGCTTGTTCGAGAAACGCACAAACTGTGTATCTATCAGCCTCAAAGCAGACGTACCGGGTTGAATTTAGGTTTACCCAGGACCACAGCGTCGGTCGCTATCAGCTGATCAAGAATGTCAGTCGACACCAAAGCTGAAATGAGGTTCGTCTGGAAGACTGACTATCGTGGGCGGTGGCTCTAAACACCCACCTTCCATGTCCCGTCGTACTGCAGTTGAACACAGTGATCTTACACCAGCGAGCTTGAGCTGCCCGATACCTTCTCGGTTCAGACGAAGCCGTCGGTCGATGCAGATGATGGTGGCAGCTACACGCGAAGATCGAGTTTCAACAAACGACGCACAAAGTCTACAGCCTTGTGCTACTTGATCAAGCACGGAGGAGTCGGCCTGAACGTTGGCCTTTTAGCTGAAGCGAGGCTGAAAGCTTACCGACCAAGGGTGAATCCCGAGCATGTCACGAGGAAAGCTTTTGAGGAGAGTCGGAGGATAAGACAGCTCTACTGGGCTGGTAGATGTTGGGTCCCCCCTGTTTTCATCATCTCCGCTATATGGCATCCGGCCTAGGTACTCATCTGACCGCCAGACTTACCAGCAGCCGACCCACGTTGTCTACATATCCACGAGATCGAGGAAGCCAAACTAGAGAAAGAACCGAGCAGTCACGGCCACAGTTTTCACAAACTTATGTTTCGGGATAACGTATGATGGAGACGTGTAGATAACACCTTTGTGTAGACACACTGCAGCACGCACGGGCTCCCCTTGGCTTCCCCACGGGGTAAATCTCATCCTCGGGTTGAACTTTCGACTGTGCTTTGCCTCTCTCCTCCACATAGGTAGTCATCCGACGCGACAGAGCGTGAACGCTGAGCTTTGGCAAGGCTTGCTCAACATCTCTGTATGCACATACACTTCGACCGAATCAAGACGGCTTGTAGCGCAGAAATCACTTGTGCACAACTACAGCAAAGATTGTGCACGAGGTCGAGAACACACATTTCGTGTGATCCAACGCGGCTCATCCCTGCAAGCTCCAAGCGGCCAAAGACAAAGCTGATCAATTAAGCTTCACTAGCTGCCGTCCGTGTATTCTTTTCCCCGCTCGAGACAAAGGATTCCGCTTACCTCCACGTTCATCTCAGCAAGCCATGTGGCTTGTCAATTACATTACCAACGCTAGCACTGGCGAGGAGCCAGCGGTCAGTAAAGCATTAACCTTATTTCACTCTTCCATTTAGTTCTCTGCTCCTTCTCGAGCTTCTTCCGCCCTTCTGCTTCACATAGCTACTGTCAAGGCTGTCGATCCGTCGCAACCATGCCGTTCCTTCAGAGGATCATTCGCAATGAGGCGATGAAGATCGACCCCGTCGAAATCTACAACTGGAGGGTCTTCTTTCTGGCAGCGTGCGCTTGCTTCGGCGGGTTGCTCTTTGGTATGGATACCGGTATCATCGGCGGTGTGCTTACTTTGCCCTCCTTTGGAAGCGAGTTTGGGATCGATCCCAAGAAGAACAAGGTCGCGGCTGCGAATCTGTCCGCCAACATTGTCTCGGTCATGCAGGCGGGTGCCTTTGCCGGGGCACTGATTGCCAGTCCGATCGCCGACAGGTTCGGACGCAAGCCGGCTCTGTACATGGTCTCGGTCCTGACGGTTGTGGGCGTCATTCTGCAGTCTGCTGCGAGCGGCAGGCTAGCAGTCATGTACGTTGGCAGGTAAGTCAACCTTGTACAAGCACTTTCGTCTCTCGGGCTTACAAGACCGCAGATTCATCGCTGGTCTCGGGCTTGGCTCTGCCACGATGGTCACACCGACCTATGTCTCCGAGAATGCTCCCAGGGCCATTCGAGGAGTCCTCACCGGCATGTACCAGCTTCTCGAGACGACCGGCGCAATGCTCGCGTTCTGGATTGACTATGGCAGTCTGCTCCATATCACCGGCAACGCTCAATGGATCGTTCCGATCGCCATGCAAGCTCTGCCAGCCGTCCTCCTTGCCGTGGGGATCTTCTTCTGCAACGAATCGCCCCGTTTCCTGGCCAAGCGGGATGACTGGGAGGGTGCCACCAGCGCGCTGAGCACCGTCCGACACTTGCCTGTCGTTCACCCATACATCCAGGCCGAGCTTCAAGAGATGCAGGCACAACTAGAGGAAGAGCGAGCTATGATCAGAGATACTGGGAACGGCTTCATGGATGTCATGCGGGAAATGTGGCTCGTACCGGCGAATCGCAAACGTGCGCTCATCAGCATCGGGCTCATGGTTTGCCAGCAGATGACTGGCACGAATGCTGGTAAGGTCTTCCTGGATTGGACCTCTATCATGTTGGCGACACTAACACTGAATAGTGAACTACTATGCTCCGAGTATCTTCAACGCACTTGGCGTCACTGGTAACGCCCAATCGCTCTTCGCTACCGGAGTGTACGGTATATGCAAAGTCGTCGGCTGCGCGTTCTTCGTTCTATTCATGGCCGACAGTCTAGGGCGGAAGAAATCACTGCTGCTCTCTGCGACTTGTATGGGCGTTGCCATGTTCTACCTGGGATTCTACGTCAGGTTCGATCCTCCGAATCCGAAGCAAGCTGTCCCACCCGCCGGATACGTTGCTTTGGTCATGGTGTACATTTTCGCAATATGTTTCCAACTCGGTAAGTCCAATCCGTGCCCTTTTTTGGCTTCTCAAACACAGACTGATACTTCCGTCAGGCTGGGGCCCCGTCTGCTGGATCTACGTCTCCGAAATCCCAACTGCGCGATTGCGCGGCACTCAAGTGGCGTTGGCGGCTGCGACGCAATGGCTCTTCAACTTTGTCGTCGCCAGAGCAACGCCCGTAATGCTCATCACCGTCGGTAACAGCACAGGTTACGGCACTTACTTCATTTTCGGCAGTTTCTGCTTCGCCATGACCGTGTTCGTGGCGTTGGTTCTTCCCGAGACGAAGGGAGTCTCGCTGGAACGGATGGACGAACTTTTTGGTGCGGTGCCGCGTATCGATGCGGAGGATCCGGGTCTTGCTACGATCAAATGTGAGAATGGCAGCAAGACGCAGGTTGTGCATGTGGAGACGGCCGAGTCGGAGAGCACATAGTTGTGACGACTGGCCAGTCTTTGTAAGCTGTACGTGACGAACACGTTTGGAGATGCGTGATGAGGATCAGACATGAAGGAGAATGCAATCCATGTATAACAACGAGGCCTATCATCACGAACGATCTAACAATTGGAACCCAATCAAGGAGGTTCATCAGCTCAAGCGCAGAGTAGTTCGATGTGGTATCTTCCATGTCCAGTCCGACGCCGTGAGAGCTCCTCTGGTGCTGAGGTTTGTGATCTCAGCCCGTTCGAAAGAAGAGCCTTCTCCGGTTGGTGACTAAGCCATTCTGTCGAGCTCTTCACGGCCCAGCGGCTGGAAGTCCCGAAACGTCTTTCTGAATTTGAACGGGTCCGTTGGAACCCATCAGAAGCTGGACCCACCAGCAGGGCCCCTCGACAAACTCAGATAATTACCCCGAGCGAACGTCATGCCGCCTTCAGCTAAAAGGAAGCAGCGAGCTGAGTCGGCAGCACTGGTACATGATGGGGGTGAAGTCCAGGTTCCCGCCATCGAATCTATATTCATCGCAGCATTTTGCTTTACTCTCTCATTAATACGTTTATGTTCTAAAATCAATTGCTCGTGGTCACGATGGGTTCGCAATCTGTGAAAAGACAAACCCGATCTCTTTCGAGTACCAAGTCAACTCCCATCCCTCTGTGGATGCCTCGCTTGTCGTTGGTGCCCAGCGATTCCGGGCGGCGCTCCTAGTCGAGCCGAGGGTTGCACTCGAGACGACAGCCGCCAGAGCCGAATTTCTCAAGACGATCTGGCCGGTGATTGAGGAGGCTAACTCGGTGTGCCCTGCTCATGCAAAGTCTTGCGATCCCACGTTCTATTTATCACCCCCGAGTCACCCATGTTGCGAGCAGGCAAAGGCACCGTGCAGCGGGCTCCGACCCTAGCTCTTTGCCGTGATGATGTTGACAAGTTGTACCGAGACGCCGACAATCAAGCACCATCATCAGCTGCGAACGCAGCCCCGATAGCGAGCTTCTCGTCTCATGAGCTCATTCAGGTCGTACGGTCAGCCGTCCTCAGCGTGACGAGATGGGCTCAAGTCGACAGTGATCAAGGCTTCTTCGCATTGGGAATGGACTCTTTGCAGGTCCTTCAACTTACCAGGGACCTCAAATCTGTCGCGGACTGGCCCTCACTGGCTCCAAGTATCGTATACACGAGCAGGTCAGTGAGTCATCTCACATCTGCGGTCCAAAAGCTCGGCTTGGCCGAGAAACTCGCCCAAGAAGATGCAGAGAAGGAGCGACTCCAAGAGATCGAAAGTACATATGTTCAGCACGTCTCTGACATGGACCGTCTTTTCTCCACGCTCTCATCACGTCGTCAAACAACAAGCGTCGAGGCGCAAAGCCATACTGTCATATTGACAGGTTCAACTGGATCGCTCGACTCTTACCTCCGCGACTGGAGACGAGTGAGACGGAGCGGGCAAGTACACAGATGAGTCTGTTACCGCCTGTCACGGCTGAAGACATGGCTGCATGGGTCGATGGATGGAGGAGATTCATGGCATGAATCAGAGTCAGCGCCGAGGGACCAGTTACGTTGGATCAGATCAGTCTCGGGCGTAGAAGCAGGTTGAGGTGGGAGAAGCAATCCACCATGAACAATAAGCTGCTGGCTTGCCACCACCAACAAGTAGTGCATGCATCATAGGAAAGCAGATTCGTAGTGTCGTCAGCTGAGGCTTGGCTTTTCTTGACTGCACTTTTTGGCTTTTCTTGGCTATGATCTCGGTTGGACATGTTGGCCACACTCGGTGTCTCATGGTAATGCATTGTAAATGCTTAAGCGCAGTCTCGAATGCTCACCCTGAATGTCAGTCGAGATAGCGCGGCTCGCCTGGCTCTTTCGGCGATATTCGGTAAGATGTTGGGAGTCTCAATTCCGCCTGATGCAAAAGGATTTTCCCTAGGCAGACGACCAGGCCGTGCACCTGCGGTTCGTATGGATGATACGGGCCGGCGTCCTCAACGACACGAAGGCTCAAAGATGGACGTGACAAGAGAGGTAACTACCTGCCAGACTAGTCTCTGAATGGCTGTCAGCTTGTGAGTGTCACTGAATTTGAGAAGTCAACCGAGCTTTGCGGAAGCCGAAGTCTTTTCTCCGGGTAGGAAGCACCACGGGCCATCTTCCCCACAAATTCCACGGTCAGGTACAGCCTCCCAGATTTCCTCCCAACCCTTCCGCATCGGACCAATCTTTCTCGTTCGGAAGAGGCGTGCCAACCCGAGAGCCCGATCGAGCAGTAGGCAAGCCGAACCAATCCCAACATTGCGGACGGCAAACCGTACGTGGTGATGTCAATCGAACAGAAGCAGTGTAACGTCGGAGTCAGCACAAGGGAGCAAGGCAAAGCGAACTTTCGCCATGCGCAGGAATCGGTAACTACTTTGAGATCAGCTTCATCATTACGACCAACCGTTTGGAGTCCTTCACCGCCCGAATGCTGCTTACATGAACGCTCTCTGCGGCTCTTTATTACGAGGTCAGCCTTACTACCGCCTTCTGTGCCGCATGAGCCGCCCGAGCCTCTTCCTCCACAATAATATTGCCCACCCATCCGACCACATGCTATTTTGCATGATCATCATGTCCCTACATGTGGAGAATCTGGTGTTAGTTGTTCGGCCAGTTCGATCCATCTCAATGATTTCGTGAAAAGAGAGCTAAGCTTTCTAAATCGTATACCACGGAGGAGATGACCATACGAAAACCTGACATGCATGGCAGTATGGCTAGCAGACGAGGCTTTGGGCACGGACAGCCTCTTGGGCCGGCTTTTGCAGTTTGTTCGATCCGATCTGCAGCTGGGGGAGCGTGTAAGCTGAGTTGAACCCTTGTCAAAGCCAGAGGGGGGAAGTATCATTGATGACACGGCGAAGCAAGTGGAGCCCGGCTCTTACCCGTCGTGCTCAGCTATTCCTCATCAGACCCAGCCTCGAGCAATAATGCTCAAGCTGATGTTCCAGCCGCGTCTAGGAGATACTGTTTGGTTGGAACTGCACATTTTGGCAACCGTCGATCGCAACAATGCTGGCAGGCTCGACGAGAGACAGCCCTCGGCCGCAAGGCTTTACCGTTTCAATGAAGGATCACCTGCGAATGAACACAGCCGTGGCTCATGTTCTCAGTTACACTCACCCGCAACAGTCAAGCCAGACCATGACGACAGGAGTCAGCAGGACATGCTGCCTGAAACTGAAGATCTTCACACCAGAGCAGGTAATCAATAGCTGTCTCAATCTTCCAGCCGCATGCACCGCAGTGTGGTTGCAGAATGCGGCTGAGGGGGTGCAACATCGTTCCAACCATCGTTGTAGCACGTGGAGACACCCGGTATGGTGCTGAGAAGTCAGTCGGTCCTCGATGCGATTGCACTGAGGAAAATGGGTTGACTTCCGACTGCTGCTAACCCAACAAGCTTGTTTGGATCGCAACTATTGGACCAAGAAACATTTCTTGCTCTCCGGGTGTTCGATTCAATGCGCCGCGGCATGTACATTTGCATGACGCTCGGTTTGATACTCTGCTATTCCGATGGCACAGATCAACTACCATCGAATTGGATGTCGAGCCTTTCTTGAGCTTGACTTGGAGAAGACAGTTCGATAGATCGCTACTTTTTGACCTTGCGAGAAGTAGTGATCGTTGTCTCACGAAGTTGAGCATTCAGGGGATAACGGACCCACTTTCAGGATGCGTTTTGGTTCCTCAAGGTAATGGCATCCGATATTTGCCAAGGACTTCGAAGGGCGCAGGCCAAACCTTGACGATCCCAAGGCACATCTTGCCACTGGACAATGATGAATGACCTGGTGTTGCCCTGATTGAGTACTTCTGACGCGTTGCAACAGTCTGACCGCCCGTTCGGATCCTTGAGGCCTGCGAGGAAATCGAGATCCTAGACGGTAGGCAGAGTTGGAGGAGCTGAGGCGAATGACGCCGATCAGTATCACCAACTTCATCCTCAGTCATGCTCAGCCATCCTCGAGGTAGATCACACCCAGAAGCGTGCATCTGCCGCAGACGCAAGCACCGAGTCAGACCAGGACTGGTGCAAGCCCAAGCACATACACACCTGTTCTGACTTCAGCAAAGGGAACTCCAGAGCATTTCCCTGATCCTCGGAATCAACATAAATAGAGCCAGCTCTCCCTCCCTATCTGCTCCTTTTTCTTCTCCATCCACTCATCCACCAAGTCGATCTACTACAACAACAATCATCACAACACCAAAAACCACCTCATTCAAAATGCAGTTCACCACCGTCACCGCTCTCTTCTTCGGCGTATTCGCCTCCACCGCCCTTGCCTGCGGTACCGCCGGCGAGGTCTGCAACGGCCCCGGATCCACCGACTGCGCCTGCAACTCCGGCAACCTCGGTGAGTAGCAATTCCCAGAAATCGATTCAGGAAGACTTCGGACTAACACACGCTTTCCCAGTTAACTGCGAGCTGGCTGACAGCGGCTCCGGCTACGCCTGGCGCGACGCCGGCCCGTGCCCCAACAACCCCAACGGCCTTGCCTGCGTCAACGGTGCCTGCACCATCAGCAAGAAGCTCCGCTTCGCTGCCTGAGCGAGTCGCTCTGATACGCGCTCTCCCCCGACAAAAGGGATCGAGCCCGATCGGAGGCAGACAATGGCCACATTGGTGGCATTCTGCGGAACTGATGGGAAGAGTAATGGGAAAGTGAGAGGTCGGATTGATCACCGCCTCGGGGAATGCTGTCTTTACATCGAGACCAGAAATGAAATCTGATGCATCATAAATAAAACGATCCAATCTTGCAGTGTGAACCGAAGATGTTTGGAGCTATGAATTGAACAAAGCCCGAGCCGAGCGACGGGGTGACATATGAAAGGAGTTTGCTCAACATTTGAGAAATAACAGTTGACGGCCCAGAAAAGCACCTGTGAGGCACTGCAATGGCGACTGCATAACAGGCCTTTGAATCACTTGATAAAATTTCTGTGTATTCGTGGATCTCATATAGGGACATTATCCCGGATATCCATGGGCACCCTCAGCTCGCTGGCTGGGTGCTAGAAGCACATCTATCTCCATCACTCCTATTTCTCCTTGAAACACTACCAAAATTTTATGAGTGAATGGAATAACTCAACATTCTTTTTAGATGTCTTCTTCTATATCATGCACGCAAATATTGTCCTCTGTTCAATTACAATCTGCTGTCGTCTCCTTTACCCCAACTGGCGTCGCTCTTCGTGCTCTGACCCCTGCTCACCTGCTGCTGTAGGTTGCTAGGCTGTTGCTGGGGAGCGGCAGGCCGTCCCTGCGCTCCTTGAGGCTGAGCTCCGCGAAGGGGCTGTTGCTGGTGCTGTGTCGGAGTTGGGGGCATCGGCTCGGTGGGTACGACTGGGCTGTCGTGAGATCCCTCGACCAGGCTTCCGAGCGCCACACTGCTTGCTCTCGCGCTGGGGGGTCCGATGGGACTGTCATTGCTCTCACGAGCAGTAGTATTGGACTGCGAATGCATCATGAGGTTGTCCATGATGTCTGAGTCGCGCTGAAACCAGCTTTCACCGGGACTTTGAGGGCCGGCAGTTGCCAACATGGTCGGGCCGGCGCCGGCCTGGGATTGCTGGTTTTGAAGCTGAGCAGCGGCAGCAGCAGCATGTTGTTGTGCGGCTGCGAGCTGAGGAGGCGGCGAGGCATATCGACCCGCTGGTGGTGGCGGAGGAGGCGCATTGTATGTCTTATAAGGGCTACTGCTGTTCTGTGCTTCGTGAGAGGAGAAAGCACCCGCCCCCCAGCCGGCAGTATCGAATATACCATCGTCGAAGGTATCACGGCCTAGTGGTGAGTATGCTTTACCACTAGGGCTGCCAGATCGTCTCCTGCTACCCTTGGTTGCGGCACCGTCGAACCCAGACTGGCTGGGAGAAGAGTCTGCACTCGGAGCCAAAATGTCGCGCTCGTTGATCTGTGGGAGGTAACCAGTCGGGCTGGCTTCCGTAACATTCAGCTGGTAGCTTTCACGGCGCAAGCCGCGCTGGCTAGTACTGGGAGACTTCTGAAGCGTGTTGTAGACGTCGTTGAGATCACGCATGCGCTGGCTGTCAGCGCGGACCGGGCTCTTGCTATTCTCAACGGCGGGACGACCCGGAGACAGTCCCGCCTGCTCGTTTCCCGAGGGTCCAAATACATCGCCTGTTGGTGATCGCGCGTTCAACTGGTTGAGAGCGTTGGCCTCGGCCGAGGATTGTGCAAGTCCGCCCGCGTTGTTGCCTTTGCGCTGTCTGAAGCTATTCTCGGGCGAGAGGAATTGCGGATCAGCTCCACTTGACGCGCCGCCGTCCTGGGTTGAAGGCTTCTGGTTGACAAGCTTCTTCTCTGCGGCGGCGTCTTTGAATGCTTGGCGAACCGCTCGTGCATCTTCGGGGCTGACAGCAACAGACCATGCCGGCTGGTCGGCGCTTCCCAAAGCAGCGTCAGAACCACCAGGAGGATTGATCGGAACTTTGCGGAGAGCGAGCACCAGAGCGCACATGAACTTGGATCGTCTAGCAGCGCGCAGCGTCTCGTTGTGCCAGTTGGATTTGTGTCGGATTTCAACCTTCAGTTCCATCTTGTTCATTTCCCAAAGACCCGTAACCTCGACCAAGACCTCAGGCTGGAAATCTCTACTGTTGTCCTTGTCGAGCACGAAATTCTGCAACTCTGTGCGAAGCAGCTCGATGTCCTCGAGTGTTGTTCCGAAATCGATGAAGAGTTTGAGCTGCTCCTTCATGACGCCAGACCGGGAGACATTATCTACCCAGAGCGTGTTCAGAACAATGTTCGGTACTTGGGTGTTCTTGCCCTCATTGACGCACTTGAAGATGGTGTAGAGCAGCGAGATGCGCTCGACGACCAGGGCCTTGTCCCCGACGTCGACTCTGTCACCAACGTCGAAAGGATGTTTGACGAAGAGGAAAATGCAGGAACCGAGAATCTCCTGGCAGGTCACTGCGAAGACGAAGGACAGCGATAGAAGCGATGTGCCAACCGTTGTGAACGAAGTGACGGCGTTGGGGCTGAGGACCAGAACGAAGACAAAGATGACGATGAGGAAGACCAGGAACATCAATAGGCGGTCGAGGACCTTGATGGCCTGGTCGACATCGTGCAAACTGGTAGCAATGTCTTTTCGCTCCCTGCCGAATTCGACCACGGTCATGATCATTTCGTCCAGGGAGACATCACCGTTTCCGTCCTTGTCGAGCGCACCAAAGACTTCATCGGCATTTGCGTGGTGATGACCCGACAGGACTTCCTGCACGTCGTCGAGGTACAAGGCATCGCGGCCTTCAACGACCAAAGACATCCAGATACGACGGGCGAGAGCTTCACAAGACCGCTTCTTCTCGAGAGCTTCCACAACAATGCTGTGACTGGCCATTGGGTTGAAGACTTGTTTTCCGGTGACTTCGCTTGCGATATTACCGAAGACTGCCGTGACCTTGTCGCCGAAACGTCCAACATTTTGCAAAAGGCGCATAGGGGTCGCACTTCCGCTCTTCGGACGCGCAGTGTTGCCCATCAGTCCGATGGCGGCTTTTGGTAGTTGAATGCTATCATTGATGATGTAGTCTTCGTCGGCGAATTCCGGACAGTACGCTGGAAAAAGGCTGACGGAGGCCTCGTAGAGCAGTGTCAATGTGTCGACGTTCCGCTTCGAGCCCTTGATCTTCGAATCGTATTGGGTGTGATGATACGAAATACTGATGAGCTGGATCAGAGCCTGTTCACCGAGGAACACCAATGAGCTGATGAGAAAACACAGGATGACGTTGCGGAACGTATTCGCCCAAGCCAGTTGGGATACACTCTGTTGGTCGGGTTTCGGACCATGATCCTGGGTTTCAGAGCCTGGAATGCCTTTGCTGTAATCCGGAGCATCAATGCCAATGAAAGCAGTCCAAGTTACGAGGCCAATGACAAACCACACGGCAAGAGAGATAGGGACTTCCAGCTTTGCTAGAACCGACTTGTACTTCCTGACGCCCGGGCTGACGATACCGCACAGGAATTGGAAGATGGCCGGTGTTGACTTGGCGAACAGTTTGGAAACCCACAGAGCGCACCAGAAGACTTCGATCCAAACGAAGATCCATAGTGGCCGAACATCACCCCAACGCTTCCAATCCGCGCACATGGTATTACCGCCACTTGGTTGGCCATCGGTCTTCTGAAGACCTAGAGGGAAGATGTACGGTGTCACGCCGAGGTTGTCGGCGTTGGTGGCTGTGGTATTACAATAAGTGTCGCTCCGTGCGCCGTTGATGTCCATGAAATACTTGACATCATTGACCTTGGCATATCTCGCAAAGCCCAAGGACCTGATAGAAAGAAGGACGATCGGAATGGCCAGGATGAAGGCCACTGGGATGACGTAGAGTAGGTATCTCGTGACGATGCTGAAGTTCTTGACCTTATCGTAGACTCTTCCCATTGCCATGAGGGCACCATCCTCATTCTTGCCCGTTCCCGTGCTCTTCAATCCCGGGCGAAACGACGAGCCATGCTTTTCGTTGTATGGATGAGCGCTGGGCAAGCCGGGTGAACGTTCTCCAGCTCGCCGGGAGCCGGAGGTTTTATTGGAGATGCTCCGGTTGACAGGCTCCATGGGAATGTTGACGGAGGCGTCGCCGCGGTGCGGATCTTGTATCTGCTGGAAGCCCGAAGGAGAATAGTTGTGTCGTGTTAGGGAGTTGCGGAAAGACATGGGTATGCCCAACCAGACTCCTGGCCCGCGGAGGAGTATTGTATCAGGGGTCGTGGTTCAAGTCGTAGGGCTCGTGATGTGGCGAAACTAGTAGACAATGACTTGTCAAAGGTGGAAGCTGCTTGCGTATTCGGTCGTGTGAAAAATGCGGAACGCTTCAGAGAGACAGGTCAACTGTCGGATAAGCGAGAGAAAGTGAGGGTAGTTCAACGTTTGCCTTATCCAAGGTCGAGTCGATTAGGATTAAGCTCAAGACCTGGAAGTCCTAGGGGAGAACCGGTGGGACGAGTATCGCACAGCGATAGATTAGGTGCAGTTGAGGTGGTCAATGGTCGTTCCCGCGGAAACTGCTCTGGAATGCTGAAAGAGAGACGTGAGTGCGGTGCGCACAAGAAGACCAAGTAGAGGACGTTCCGCGGGCAGGGGACACTCTGTAAGAGCAAAAACCAACGACAGGCAAGTAAGAGAGACGGTAGTGAAAAGCAATAGACACCAGATGTCAAAAAGAAAGACGGCGATGGTTGCGGGCGGGAGGGTGGTGTTCAGAAGGGACCGTCACAGCAGAAGAGGTGAGACGGCGCAACGCACGGATGCAACTTTTTTTGCGAGCGAGTTTGACGTCTCTTCTCGGCCCTGCTCTGCTTCGCCCACTCTGCGACACGACTGGATTCATCCCATTCGCCGGACCAGACGCCGCGCTGCCCCTGGCTATGCCAAACTGCGTATGGTCGACTCCTGAAACGGCGCCGCTGTCGACGACCCCCGTTTGAGCTTGCCACAAATAACCTTCCCGGTCAGCCATGACTCTGGTCCGCCTCGAGCACGGCATCGCCATTGCTCTGCTCCCACTATGAAGCATCATCTACACATATGGTCGAGAAATCATGAAGAGACGGCTTGCTGGTCAATTTCGTGGGAAGGTCGCCGACACAGAAATGGAAACATCTGTGCTGACAGACTCCGTTGGCCAGATCTGACAGGGACCACTGCCACGTCCTCAGCTACTATGTGGACGATAGACTACAGTATACCACCTCCCTGTCCACGCCCTTGGCACATCTGACACGAGTGAGCGCCATCGCGGTACTGCCGCGAATCCAGGAGGAACACCTGCTCCAAGCAATCCCGGCCTCGAAATGAGCCATGCGCGCAACGTTCGAGAATCGCGCTTCATCCCGATAAAGCCTATGATCCATACTTAAGCGCCTGGGCCATATGCGGCGTGTCGCGAACTGACCGGCCCAACCTGATCATCGCGGGCCATGTCATGCATGCAGTCTGTGATACGAACAATCTTTGGGCCGCCCGATGGGTTGGTCCTGCGTTGTCCCTAGCTTTTTTTATAGAAGCACGTAGCTACATATTGATGCAACGGTATCATTCCCGTGCATTCATGGAACCACAACAACTCGCGAGAGCATCCCGTTCCGCACGCAGCATCTCCTGCTGCTCACAGTGTTTGTACTCGCGTACGGTGAATGGCTTCGTCCAGATTGAAAACACAATTTGCGAGCTTATCAATAGCTCTTCTGGACAAGTAGGCAGGGTGAAAAACGATACTTGTCGGCGCCACATGGCTGACACATGGTGGTGGTTGCGCTAATCTTGTGGTGCCTCTGGCGATGGATCGCTGTGGTCATGCTCTGATGGCGCAGAAGAAGACCATTTACTCAGCTCCTGATATCGATTCGATATGCTACTGACCACCATTCAAACAGAAGTGTACCAGCAGCGCTGCATACACTACAAGCGTGCACAAGGCCTTCAACTCCCGATCCAAATTCACCTTTTGTTGGGTATCTCTGTGCACATGTACCACCGATAATCATTACCAGTCGCTATATCGTGAATGTCGTTACGCCGTTCCCTTCGCTCAAAAACGTCCAGAAGAATCAAGTAAGCTTTGCTGGCGAATGAAGTGCTTCGGAATCAACGACGGGTACTAACTGCTGCTGGCTGGAATGGGAACACCCTGTTGTGGGCCTTTCAATGGACTGCTTTGCGGTGACAGGTTTGCGTTGACGCCGTTTCTTGCCGAGCTAGCAGCAGGAATTCGTGAGGGTGTGTCGTTCGGACTCTCGACATGCGGCATGAACCGTGATGGACCTGCGGCCTGTGCGCCACTCATCGGTGTCTGTTCCACTGATGATACCGCAATCGTTGACGCAGACCCCTGCGGGCCCGTCTCCGACTGGGGACGAACAACGGCGGGAGTCGTGAATGATTGCGTTGCTGGCTGAGCCATCATTTGCACGTGCGCTTGGTATGCGTTTTGGGGATTTGCCCACGGGTTTGCTTTCAGGAAATGCTCGTCGGCGGGAGGCGCCATCTGTCGCGGAAATGAGGATATTGGAGCTGCTATGGGAACACTGTGTCTTGGTCGTGACTGGACCTGGCGTCAGAACCAGCTAAGTCAGCAACAGGCTTGAGATACTCACAGAGATAGACATGGCCTTCAGATCGGCCTCAGCTTCTTCGCGTGTCACCCCGTCAATATCCGGCGCTGCAGGGAAACCAACATATTTTTGAGTGCCGGCTAGGATCGATACTTCGCGGTTGTACGCTGTTTGCCGTGCGACCTGCGTCGCCCGATCTGCAACAAAGTGGTATCGCTTTTCGAATTCGTCGTCGTCGCCCTGTCTGCGTGCTTTCTGGATTCGATACCATTCCTCGCCTGCTTGCTCCAGGCTCCGGTCTCGTACTTGATGAACCTCCTGCAGATACTGCGTGTGTGCCATGGCGCGCTCGGCCACCGACTTGTTTTGTAAGCTTTGAATCTTGTATTCCAGAGTTACGCGAGCTTGCCGGACCTGTTCATTCCTTCGCCTGTCGATGGCCTCCATTGCGGCTGCATATCCGAGATGGTTCATCGGATCCCGCTGCAACAGCTCAAGCTCACCATTGAGTTGTTGCATCTTGTCGGCGAACAATTCGTCTCGTAACCGTGCAAAGTCTTTTTCCATGACGCGCAGTGCTGTGAGAGCCCCGTCTTTCTTCCCAGAGTCCTCCTCGCCCTTGGGCTCGGCATCCGGCTCTGCCTCGGCATCGACTTCGTTGTCTTCAACGCCACTGATCTCTGCATCGTCTTTGCCTTTGACCTTTGGGCTCGACTCTCGGTCGGGAGAGGCGTCTTTCGAAGAGCCGTGCTCATCCCCGGATCCTTCTTCGTCGGCATTCTTGTCGTCGTCTAATTCTGCTCGACCACCGTCATTGTCGGCCTCGTCAGCGTCTGCATCGTCATTATTCGCGTGGTGTTCCAGTTTTCGTGACACACTTCGCAATGATGCGTTCATGTCGTCCTCTGCACCGTCGTCTGACTCGAGTTCATCTCTTTTTCGCTTACGAGGTGAGCTGATTGCGCTGTCCAGATGATCTAGATCTCCCGCTTCGGAGTCACTGAGTGCGGAGATCTCGGATGTCTGATCAATGTTCTCATCCGGTATTCGTAATTGGTCTTCGGCACGGTGATGAACGTTGCGAGACGCCCGAAGCTTCTCGGGCGAATCGTGTAGACGCTCAGTTTCAGCCTCTGTGTCGTCGCCCTCGTCTTCCAACTCCTCGTCTTCGTTATTGTGGGAATCATCCTCATCGTTATGATCGTCCTCGTCTGCGTCTTCCTCCTCTTCTTCCTCGCCGCTCTCGTCGCCGCTGTCCAGCTGCGACAGGGTGTCGTCGGCAGCTCTCCTACCCTCTGATGAGTTTGCTTCCTCGTCAATTTCACTGAGGCTGCTGTCCGAGGGGTTGTCCATTTCGATGTCTTCATCATTCTCGTGATCTAGTTCGGGATGTTCTGTGGGCTGGGGGTGCTGATCTTGTGTGTTGGTTGCCAGCTGCAGCATGGACGCAACTGCGTCCGCCTCAGCAGACATTGCGACGGCTTGCGGGAGGGAAATCCAAGCAGCCGAATATTGAATGGAATGCAAGACAACTGCGACAGCTGCGCAGGAGCCAACCCGGCGCGAATTGTTGTTACAAATGCAGCTGAATGGCTGAGGAGACTGCCGGTGACTGACGACGCGGAGTAAAGGCCGCGGTGCTGATCACCTGGGCGCTTCAAGCTCAACTTGCGATCGGGCTGTTGAAGGAGGCCGACTCTTGTGGCGTATATAGCTTTGATGAAACGTGGTGGGTGATTGCCAAAAACGTAAGAAGCCGTGAGCGAAAGTGAACGCCGCTACTCCTTGTGAAGCTGCTCTGGGTCAACCTCCGGTGGGCGCGGGTCGTGTCTGTATGCAAGGGAACAAGGCTTCGTGCCTATGACGAGGCAAGGGTGCGCTCTTGTGCGGTAATTGAAAGGCTGCACCGTCGCTGAGGTACGATGAACTGCAATGCCTAGCAGGAAAGGTGAAGCGCAAAAGTGTGGGCCGAGGACAGAGCTGAGAAGAGAAAGATGATGCTGGTTCCTGGATCCCGTGCGGACTGCTTTCGTCCATCCGCAGCTGCGCCGGCCTTTAGTTAATCCGGATAAGATACTGAATTCGCCGGCGAAAAAAAAAGTGCTGTTGCGGTGCTGAGCTTCATGAATACAGATGAGCCATTGGTCGGTATCTGGAACCTCCTCGCCTCTTGCATCCCGCTATAATTGTTTAGCTTGCAATAATTGTCCACATCAAGCGACATTCACTCAACGCGGTTGGTAGAGAGAGTCTATGCTCGGTTGAATTCAGAAACTTGCGGAGCTCTGGAGCCATTTCTCAACATCTACGCAGGTCGCCATAACTGGATTTTTGCAACAAATCCTCGAGGACTGCAACCCTCCGATACTATCGATCTGAGCTATCTGCACCGGCACAAGCTTCTACCTTGCTCGAAATTTCCCAAAAACAAGGAGACAGCAAGCTGCAGAATAGCTTTCAACTTTCGTCATGGCCAAAGGTGGAGTCACTTTGTTCGCGAAAGGGACCGTTGACCCGGCTCTTGACCAGCTGTTCAGCACCTCTCTGAATAAAGGTCCCTTGAAGTCGCAACCCACAACAAGACCATCCACACGACGAGTGGAGCCCGAGAAGGAGTCCAGTGGTGAGGACGAGCACGACGATGAAGCGGAAGACGACTTGTCAGAGCTAGAGACCGACTCGGAGACAGAGAACGACGATGGTGACGAAGAGGACGCTGCGGAATCAGGTAGCGATGTGGAAGCCGACCAATCGCCGGAACCCGCAAAGCCGCGCACGAAACGCAAGCGCGATGACGACGCGGATCTTGAAGACAAGTACCTGGCGAAACTTGCACGTTCAGAAGAAGCCGAAGAGCAAAGGGCGAAGCGCTTGAAGGCGGAATCAGGTGAATCTGTCGCCGTAAACGGAACCGCCGATGCCACAAGTGACGAAGAAGCCGGCAGCGATGCTGAAAGCGAGGAGTCCAACTTTGAGATTCCGAAGCACGAAACTCAAGACGGTTCGCTGCAGTCAAGTGAAGTTGAGCGAGCAAACCGTACAGTCTTCCTAGGCAACGTCTCAACGCGGGCGATCAAGTCGAAGGAGTCGTTGAAAGAGTTCAAGGCGCACTTGTCGTCCTTCTTTGACGAGAAGACGGAAGAAAAGAAATCACAACAAAAGATCGAATCTGTACGGTTCAGATCCGTGGCATTTGCGACGACTGCTCTACCGCGGAAGGCTGCATTTGCGAAGAAGGAACTCATGGATGCGACGACCAGAAGCACCAATGCATATGTCGTCTACAGCTCGCCTGCGCTCGCGAAAAGTGCAGTGGCCAAATTGAATGGGACGATCGTGCTCGATCGGCACTTGCGTGTCGACAGCGTTGCTCATCCCGCGCCTGTAGACCATAGACGCTGTGTCTTCGTCGGAAATCTCGGCTTCGTGGACGATGAATCTCTGATGCAGGACAACGGCGACGAAGACAAGCCGCGAAAAAAGAAGCAGCCAAGCGATGTCGAGGAAGGTCTCTGGAGGCAGTTTGGAAAGATTGGAACGGTCGAAAGCGTGCGCGTGATCAGGGATAAATCGACGCGGGTAGGAAAGGGCTTCGCTTATGTTCAGTTCACCGATCAGGTCGGTGTCGAAAAGGCTCTGGAACTCAACGAAAAGAGATTTCCGCCGATGCTACCACGCGCGCTGCGGGTCACTCGAGCCAAGAAGATGACAAAGACGAATTCGTATCAGGACAAGGCCCGCAAGCCCATGAAGGATGCTGCGAATGGCAAAGTATACAACCCCAAGGTGGATCCGAAAGTGCAGTCGGCGAAAGGGCGGGCTACAAAAATGTTCGGCCGGGCTGGCGCAGCTCAGATGGGCAAGGGGAAGAAAGAGAAAGAGGAGGCATCTGATGGCAAAATTCGGCGGCCCGAAAGTTTTGTTTTCGAGGGCCACAGAGCTAGAAATGCTGAAGGCAAAGGAACGATGAACTTGAAGCAGAAGAGCGAGAAGAATAGGAAGGCAGGAAAACCTGAAAATCGCAGCAGTCGCAGAGGGGCAGCGTTCAAAGCCGCAGGTCGCAAAAAGGGGTCAATGTAAATTCCAGCGAGAGTGACGAGGGAGTTTTGAAGTGGAGATTATTGTACATTACTGGTCGACCTTTCAATCTTTGCTCCGCCGCTTGAAATCGACCAACACGCCCGGAGGCTCGATTTGGGCATTGAAAACATCCCTGATTTCCAATTCCGTCGTCCGCAATTTCATCTCCCAATTGGAAAACAACCATGCCAGTGTCATGACCATTTCAGCTGTTGCCATGTATCTGGCCACACACTGCCTGGCGCCCTTGCTGAACGTGACGAGGTGTGATTCCAGATGAGAGTGTTCGTCTTTGCTCACCTGCATCCATCGCTCGGGATCGAAGACGGCTGCGTCTTCTCCCCAGATCGATGTGTCAATGTGCATTGTATACGCTGACATTCCGACCACCGTGCCGGCCGGAACCGGCTTCCCATCAACCACTAAAGCTGGGACGGGACTTGACGGCACGATTCGTGGAAGTTGGCCGGAGGCTGGCATTGCCTTGCGCAGAGTCTCTTTGACCACGGCGTCCTAATTTTCAATCAGCACATTCTCTCAGTCACGGGTTGATTAGCACTACTCACCAAGTATTCGATTTTCTCGAGCTCGTCCAACGTGGGCCATCGGCCTAATGCCTTTGTCTTCGCATCGATAGCGCTCACCAACTTCTTCTCGACTCCTTTGTCGCTCAAAACATAATACATAGCACAAGCCAAAGCGAATGCCGTAGTATCACCACCGGCCACCAAGAGCACAAGACTCTCCTTGGGCAAATCCTCGTTCGCAATCTTGCCAGCCAGAAAGTCGAAAATGACAGGGTGCTCTTCCGCATTCCTCCCGCCGCTCCCGATCTCGCTCTCCCACCTAGCCACGGCACTTATGGCCGTGTCTACCAACTTGCTCGCCTCGCGGATCTTCTCGTCAAACAAGCCCACCAACTTCAGGGGCGTGTTTGCGGAAACAAATCGGAACAGCGGGGAAAATTGAATGACCCGAAAGGTCTTCAATCCTTCGTCGAAGGCGTCCAAGTACCGGGTTCTGAAGTCGTGCGGCTTCTCGTCGAGCTGATTCAACGAGAACCCAAACGCGAATTCCGCGACGATATCGATCATCAGACACCGGAACATGTCACTGACGTTCACTGGTCCGACACCTTCATTGACCATGGTCTCCAACCTTTGCGACATGTGCTCGATTTCCCTTTGGAACGTGGGCGTCATCTTCCCGACTCCCGATTTCGAGAAAAGTGGGTTGACCAATCTCCGCTTGAACCGATGGGCTTCCGGGTCGAGCTCCGTGGGGAGAGTGTTTGGGATCGCGACAAAGTTGGAGTAGAACTCTGGATCTTTGGGGAACGGATGAGTTTGACTGTAGATGACACGGTAGAGGGAGGGGTCGGTAATATGTAACTCATTGGGTCCGATGCGAAGCGCCTGGGTGTTGTACTGTCGATGCAGGTCGGCGTAGGTCGCTTCAGGGAAAATGCCCTTCATGATGCGAGCTTGCCATGAGCGGGAGTACGCGGCGGCTAATGGGCCAGGGAAGCGCGAGAGAGGATGAAACCATATTCGATAAATTGTTCGGAGAAAGTAGAAGATGGAATATAGGAGAGCGACAAGGGCAAGTGTGTAGTACAACATGTCAGGTGTTTGCTTGGGCAAGATGAGATGCTTGTGGTGATCATGCGGACTCAGCCTTATCAAGAATTATCTACACGAATGAACCGCCATGGTATTGCTGTCGAAAAGCCTAGACTCTTAATCGAGATCTCACATCCATAGATCATGCGTGTCGTAACACGAGAATCGAGGCCGACTCGCGGCGAAAATCGAACTTCATCACCGTCGCACTTCTGTATATTCGCCCGGGTGCAACACGACTTGTGCCCGGATACAGATGGGCGAATGTATTCTAGGCCGGAGGAGAAAAACAAGATGAGTCAGACACGGGGACCATTCGCCGTGTTTGGCTCAGCATGAAACTGCCGGGAAAGCGCAGTTGAACTGCTGCGGGAGAAACCGGGGAACGGAGTGATATTTCGGGCGAGACCGAATCGCTTCACGCAGAGCCATGCTGAGGCTACGAAAACCCTGAGAGGTCACGCGATAGCTGCAGTGAACCAATTAATGACTTTTCAGTGTATGCATCGGAGACCAAGCGTCCACTACGATTGAACGTTTCGTATGGGAAAAGCAGAACAAGCGCAGTGAAAACGCTGGGTCAATCGCCATTCTGTACGTCAAATCGCATTGGACATCGTTTCGTCATGAGCCAAAGTTAGCGGAGGCGATACCTGCACACGATCAAAGCTTGCTTGGACTCTGAGATTACGAATGTAGTGCGCCGCCATAGTATGAGCATGCCATCACGTGATCACGCGATGCGATTGAGTTTGGTGAGCGCTGCCGAAGCAGCTTTTTGGAGCATTTCCTATTCGGGGTATCATTCCAGTCTGCGTCTCATCCATATCGTATCATCACCGTCGGTACCTATCTCTGCTTCGCGATCTGGTCAGGCTCCGGCTCCTTGACCTACTTCGCCCATGGCTGCTGTACGAACTGTAGCTCGGACTCCTCCGTCGTCGATCACCACGAGGAGGACTATCGTATCTGCGGTTACGTCTCGGCGGTGTTCTGCTGCGACTTCTGCTGTCGTAACTTGGACTTCTTGGCCGCCTGGGACTTCGTGATCTGCTGTATGGTCGCCTCCTGACGCCATCACTTCTGTCCATCCCACCGCGACCGCGACCACCTCTTGGCGGCGACCTGTATCTTGGAGGTGGAGATCGATATCTTCCGCCAGATCCTCCAGGTGGATGTCCATATCTTCTCGGAGGAGGTCTGCGGTCTGCAAAAGGAGGTGGGCTTCGGCGTGCTGGAGGTGGCGATCGAGAGAACTTTCGTCGGGGTAGCACAATTGACACGGATATGACCGCTCCATCAAGCTGAGCTTCGTGCATATGGGCGATTGCAGACTCGGCGTCAGCTTCCGACTCGAACATTATATAGGCAGTGCCTCTATTGGTGCCGAATTGGCGGTTCAGCGGCAGATCGACGTAGTCAATTGGGCCGTAGGACGAAAATATCTCCTGAAGATGTGCCTCGTGAACATTCTTGGTCAACTTTTCAACGACAATCTAGGGATGTCAGCTACCAATGCTCAAAGAAGTATGTAGGCCGAGAACTGACCTTTGAGCTGCGGACATGCCGTGGACTTGGACTTCGCGAGTAGCTTCGCCCCCTTGATCTATCGCGACTCGGACTCCTGCTGTCTAGAAGTGTGCCATTGCGTCTTCCACTGCCACGCTCCGAGGGTGTGCGCGTGCGGGATCGTGGTGTAAGAGAACGGCGGGGAGTGAGAGAAGCGGAGCGCGGTCGGCGTGGAGAAACTGACTCGTCTCTGGTCCGAGACGGTGACCGGGATGGCATTGTGAGAAAGGGGTGCGTGATGCCTATGTCCAGTGGTGTTCAAAGGATTGGTGTTTGTCGAATTCGAGTTGAAGCACATGGCAGTAGCCGACGTCTGCCAAGGACGGATCATGACTCCGGCAGCTATCAGAAACCGCACCGAATTTCGTTACATTCAGGGCATCACATAAAATACGCTACAATTTTTGACTATCAAGACACTGTATTCTTTGGTCACAGACTAGCCTTCTCATGCTCCTTACGCTTGCGGCGGAGCGCATACAGACAACCACCTTCGCAAAACACTGTGCCTGAGCCATTCTCAATTGTGCTCTGTATAGTAATGCACCGGCCCTCAACCCTTCTCGCCCAAGAGCGGCAAACGATAATGCCCGGGGTGGTGATAGTTTCCCTGAACTTTAGCCAGGACTCGGCCGTGAACACGCATGGTCGAGAGCGATGCTAGCGCACGTGCCCATTGCTTGGTCCAAGACGAGTGCAGAAAACCCCTCATCGGCATCTCCTTTGTGACCGCCGACACCAGCTCCGAGATAGAGTACGAGTAAGTATACCTGCGAGATGGTTCCGGGCTTCTTCTCTCGACCGGTCATTGCCACCTGGGCGCGAATCGGTTCCTTCGTTCTTAGCGTTTCGTTGACCATAGTGCTGGTGAGTACTTTGTACCAGGGTGCGGGAGGTAAGCGACTACTGGTCTTCAATGGCACTAAGTAAGGATAAATCAGTAAGGCGGTCTTGGAGCATGCCACATAGCCCGTTATCTCGACGAGATTTCGAGGCTGCTTCCCCCCCGATGTTGCTCAGCTCGGCAAACGTCTCAAAAAGATCGAAGACATCAGTGCAGAACGAGTGAAGATCAGATTTACCGGCGGCACCGAAACAACACACGATGCAAATAATTGGTGCTGATGGCATCAAATCTACAGTACGACAATGGGTACTTGGAGATCGTCCTTTCGCAACTGCAGTCTATACACGCAAGTACGCGTACAGAGGCTTGATCCCTATCGATCGAGCGGCAAAGGTACTCGGCAACGACTTCGCCAGGAATTACAAGGCGTCTCTCGGCCGAGATGGACACATTGTGACCTTTCCAATCGCCCATGGGAAGACCATGAAGGTGGTTTGCTTCTTCACTGGCACGAAAGGCTGGCCTGATCACAACCAATTGACACGAGGCGCGAACCGAGAGCAGATTCGCCATGATTTCCGCGACTTCGGTGCAATAGAACATCAGACCACAACGTTACTGGAGCCCTTTTAACGCCATGGGCGATCTGTGACGTCTCAGGTGAGCCATACTACAACAAGCGTCGAGTAGCTCTGGTGGGAGATGCTGGCCACGCATCACGTCCGCATCATGGCGGCGGTGCTGGGATTGGCATCGAGGACTGCGCGATTCTGGCAGAGCTCTTGGCTGATGACAGGCTTGCGTCCGGGCAGAAGAGAAATATCGAGGAGGTATTCTAAGCGTTCGGTGATCAGCGATTGGAGATGACGCATTGGTTTGTGGACAGTAAGTAGGTATGTTGGGGAGATCTTTGATTGGAGGTCCGGGCTGGAAGGAGATAAAGAGAAAATTCAAAAGGAGCTAATGGAGAGATTTGAAATGGTCTGGAATGGCCAGATCGGTGAGTATACCGTGGAGGCAAAAGCGTTCCTGGGACGAAACAGCTAGATTCATCGTTCGATAGACACTGGGCTCACTTGTCGTGTGACGCTAGCGGAGAATACATTTCAGGTACTTGAGTGCGAGGATGTTGTGTCATATGCAATCATTGCGTGCTGAATTGTCGTCGGGGCTTGGAAGGTGGATAGATGCGAGGTATGATTCGCGACGAACGACTACTACCTCTAGTAGTTAGTCCGAGAATGCTTGCTGCGCCGTATCGGCGGTTAAGGCCCGGGGATGATCGATGACTGAGCACGATGATCGACCTTGCATATCCTCACACCTGGACGTTGACCGTTGCTTCGATCCATCCAGTCATAGCAGTGGTACGATACATGCGTGAAGTGTACAATTTCGAGCGCTACCGATGCGAGGACCGGACCCGGCTGACTCTCGTCCTCGTATTGCTACGCTTTCGCGCCAACATTAGTGAGTCTGTGAATCTGCATCGTTAGTGCATCCCGAATGGCCGCTCCAGACTCTGATAGATGTGGATCTGGAGCTATGGCATCGTGCGGAGTGCGGAGTACGAGGTAGGTCATTGCAGTGATGATAAGTAAAGCGAACAGCAGGTCCTTCCAGGGGCAATCACGCCGAAGAAGAAGAAAAACCAGCATCGTGGTTTCAAGATGAGGCTATTCTCTGCTTGGCTGATTTTGTCATTTCTTTCATGCTCTTATGTAGCTCCTCCGGAAGCTCGCCTCCGACAAGCGTCTTTGAAGTCGAGAACGACGAATGGTCTGCAGGACATCGTGACCTGGGACGGTTCCTCTTTGCTTGTACACAACGAGCGTGTTTTCCTGTATTCGGCCGAGTCCCACCCCTTCAGACTCCCGTCTCCAGGTCTATGGTTTGATGTGCTTCAAAAGATCAAAGCACTTGGCTTCGACGAAGTCTCAATCTACGTCAACTGGGCTCTGGTCGAGGGCGAACCATGCCACTTCCGCGCCGATGGTATCTTTGCCCTTAACAAGTTCTTCGAAGCTGCTACAGAAGCAGGAATCTGTCTGATCGCCCGACCAGGTCCCTACATCAACGCTGAAACCTCGGGTGGAGGGTTCCCCAGCTGGTTGCAACGCGGGTTTGGATGAAGAGACTCCAATCACCTGGAAGATGACCGCCAACTTTGGCGGCGAGCAGCATGTAGACAAGGCCCGCGGACCGCTCAGCGAGGGTGCGATGTTTCCAGAGCGCAATGGCTACCATCTGCCTGCTGGAAGAAGCGCTCCGTGCTCGAGGGGCTGAACAATGCATGCGCTGGGTTTCAGGTTTCACTACGCCGGGTTCGACCCTGAGCTTCCGGCTTGCTATGACGTTCCACTCAGCTTCGCCGGCCCCCAGACTCGATTCCCCGTCCCAGAGGAAGTCCTGAACCACGAAGGCAACAAGTTCGTGGCATTGACGCTATGGGCTCTTGAACCGAGCGGGGCGCATCTGAGAAAGCTTAAAGCCGGTACCAAAGGCCCGACCCGCTCGGGATACAGAACCCGGACGCGTCGCCGTAGCCGCCGTACGAAAAGAACTTGGAACTGTGAGGGCATTTACGACCATGACTTGCTTACTTTTAGGTGGCCCGACAAGTGGTTTTGCAGGAGCAGTGAGCAGTCTAGCGGGCAGCATGTCCTGAACGCACGTCCGTCCGGCCCGTGGCCCCTTGCCGATGCCGCGGTGAATGGCCCCCGGACTCGCTGCTCCAGTTGACGTGTTCAGCGGACGAGTGACGCTGCCATCCACGGTAGCTTAGGCGTGCACAGTTGACTGCGACTCGCGATAGCACGCCACAGCATTTGAACCGGCACCGCTGTGCTTTCCACCAACTGAGGAAGCCCAAGGTGTAGTCAGTCGATTCCCCAGCGTCTCACACGGTCGGCTGTCGTAGACTTCGTAATTTCATGTAATGAATTGGTCCGTGGGATGTCGGAGGCGGCTTCGATGTTGGTCGGCGACGCCGCTTTGTGATCCGTTCCGAGAACCGTCCAAGGGACAATGGCCATGGCAAGACAAAGGGGTTCGGGGCCAGCGGCCGGTCCCCACAAGTTCCCAGCCGGTGAAGAAAGCGGTCGCATGTCGGCGGCGAGGTTGCCGCTTTCCGCCATGAAAACACGAACGCCGGTTTCGATGGCGGCCCAGCTCGCAGAGGACGTGTTCCCCGCTAAGTATCTCGTCAAGCAGGGCCTGCAAGGTCTTGAACGGCCATCTAAGCAAGTAGTGGCATGACGGGCGGCCGAAATGCATTCTCCAAGAGGGCTGTTGATTCTTCGGCCTTCTATCGTAGGTAGGTAAGCGTCTGACACGGCATTTGGCTCTCGCGCAGGCTGACTCCGCCACTGACATGCAAGAAATTCCTTGTGCTTTGTTTTCGGCTCCAGTCAAGAGCGGTCCATTTAACCTCCGTTGCATGTCTTGGACTAGCTGGCTAGACATTTTGAATCATCGCGCCGGTTCCTTAGCCATGGCCGAGCGTACTGGGAAAGCCGCAACAACGCACATGGCTTGTCGTCCAATCCGATCACGCACAGGACTGATTGGTTTGTGCACGAGATGCTGGAAGCCTGCAAAGCGAAGCAGCCCTGTTGCATCGCTGACAGACCGACGGCTCGCCAGCGAATCGCTCAGTGGGGACAGGTGAGACCCGTTGGCGAATGCCCGGGCTGTGACCTGCATCCAATCGCTCCTTTCGAGACCAGCGAGGCCATCACAGGCATGTTTGCGGGCGTGGCCACGCTCTCGTTATAGCTTGGGCCCCAGCGCGATCCCAGGGAGCGTCGAGCGTTGATGATATAGAAAAAGGGCGACAGTCTGGACGTCGATCCGAGACTATGAGCAACGGAATGGCCGCGTATGCGATGCAGCTGGCCTCGTCTGGGCATGGCCTGTCCGGAATAAGCTGTTGAGCCCCGGGGTTAATTGCTTCAATCGACTGCCAGAGCGTGTGAACCCCTACGGTCGCCTCCTCGCTGTTTCATCGTTCATCGGCAGCCCTGAAATTATCGATGGCCGACTCTGATTCCTCCCGACCTGCTGCATAACGCACATCTCGCGCACGCTAATGTACAGCTCTCACTCCACTGCATTAAGTCGCGGAAGACTTTCAGCCATACTTTACCAAATAAGGGCAATCTGGCAAATGCGACGTAGACATTTCCAAGTTTCCGGCTATCCGTCATCCAGAGCCGGAGCTTTCCAGCATCAAAGTGCATAACTTGACGCCGCCATGCTTCCACGCTGATACGCCGACGTCTCTCATACGACTGCGGGTGCAGCTTGCATCAGGCGGAAATACCCTTAGGGCTATGCAGCCAAACTCAGTCCAACAAGAATATCTGATCAGCGAATAGATCGAGAGCGCCGCACAAGGCCTGACTCCGGCGCGGAGCTAGCTTCGCCGGAGACAACGGAAGATCGTCCCAAGGCGCAATTGTATCGACCGACAAGCGGCATGATAGACAGATACCGCTGCCGTCAAGCTTTTCAATATCGTCCCCGAGCAGGCTGTATTCCGCTAGATGAACAAGCTCGGATCGTACCTTATTCACGACCTCTCCACAGAGTTATTGATCTGTCTCAGACTCACATCTTAGAAATGACATTTCGGAAGGATGACTGGTCTGGATAGGCGGTTGACATGTCTCGGTCTGCCTTTGCGCTGTCTCTGCTGGCTGTGCAGATGGTTTCCGTTAACGCATCATGGTGCCTGCCGGCAGCGTATTTGCTCGTCGGGCTCGAAGTGGGCGTGTGTCGAGAGCTGAGAGGAGAATCTGATTCTGCCCGAGGACAACATAAAATGGGGGGGGATTGCTGCGCCGGTTTCGTTCCTGTCATGCTCAACTCCCTCACAAGAGACTCTTATCACAATGTCAGCTTTTGACCAAAACTTCTACTGGAGCCACCTTCACGAAGATCTCGAACGGAATAATGCCGGGGCAGGTCTCGACTGGAGCCAAGCTGAGGAAGTCCTCGACTGGAGCCAAGCTGAGGAAGTCCTCGACTGGAGCCAAGCTGAAGAAGACTTCGACTGGAGCCAAGCTGAAGAAGACTTCGACTGGAGCCAAGCTGAAGTCCTCGACCGGAGCCAAGCTGAGAAAGATCTCGACCGGAGCCACATTGACCGAAACGGAGAACAGTATAATGGGACATACTATGCTGGCGTCAACTTCGGTTCTTCAATCCGCCTCGACGCCAACGACAAGAGCAGCAACTTCCATTATCAAGAACCAGCCTGTCAATATGGAACGCATGGCCTATGCCAAGTCGACCCAGGCATGATGCAGATGGTAGGGGCGACCCGTTCGTTATTTCGTTTTCTGCTAAGGCTTCGCTTGTGTTGCCAGACAAATGATGCACTATGCGAAACGTGAATTGTCACTAATAGAGGGATAGCAAACAACTTTCGCATCACCGGTAATTGCTGCAGTAAGTATAGCCAGCTCTGTCAAATATCATGAGGTTAAAGGCAGGGAATACATCGTTGATGTGAGAGGAGGTGCTATAGATATGTACTGACTTGGATTAGGGTTCGCGCCATCATGAAAAGGGCCTGGTCTCGGATCCGGATGCATCAGCATGCATCCAGGGAGAGAATACGGATTCATCACGCCCTAAATGCGATCGCCCCGGGTGTCGCCAAGGCTCGAAGCCCTTCGCCAGTCGGGATGGACTGCGGCGGCATCTACTGAATGTTCACAGAGAGGGCGAAATACTTGTGTGTGAAGATTGTGGCAAGAAGGTGGCCCACCGGCAAGATCAATTACGAGCGCATCGCAAGACGCACTCGCCTAGGACCGGGACGACCGCTGTCAAATTGGCTGGACGGGCTTCCGTTCACCCTAGTCCTAGCTCGCTTTGAAATGTGGAGTACAAAAGAGCGCACCAACAATTTCGGACCTGATGTCAAATAAAACACCTCTTCGAAGGATCTTCCTTGACCGTTTGTTATACGATCTCAAAATGTCTCACTTCGTGGCCTGACTGTGGCCCTATCGTCGTAGTCTCAGCTTGCATTATCAATCACGGACGCAACGGCTTTGATCCGGTCAGGGCGGCCGAGCCAATCAACGGCTGCATAGAGGCATCAAGTGGGGTGTTCCGATATAATCCGCAGTGGCTCGTGATACGATTTATCGTTCAGTTGGGAAAGTGAGTAGGCCAAGGTTGTACTACGGTTGACGTCGCTGGGACCTCGGAGGGCGCCTAGTACTTAGTAGTATACTAGCGCATCGCAAACGTGCTAGCTGGATGTCACTTTGTCATTTCGCAACCACCATCAATTGTTGCAAACTCAGCAGGTCTACTCAACTTGATATCTACGAACGAGCCTTGATCGGGTGAGTGGGCCAAGATGGGTTGCTAAATTCTATGATGCGTTTCGGTGCCCGGATCAATGCCGCGGCTAGAGCTCCGAATACGCAGCCAGTTCAGGCGGATTTGTGCTGGCTTAAATGCTGACAGAACATCATGGACAGACATTGGAGGCCTGCTCAAATTGGTCGTCCTCGAGATCTCCTCTCTGGGGCGCTTGGGACAGTCATGCTCGGTCAACCGACGGGCGTTTGGCCCACGACGATATTGTAGACAAGACCGAACACATCCGGAAGCTTGAACGTCGGTTGGTCGCAGATTCTAGACCAGTCCATGACGAGTCGTGGAGACAGGAATTCTCAGGTGCACCGCCCAAGTAGTAAGTGACTAATCAGCTAAGGGGTCAAGTACCTGCCTATCGAACTGCGCGGTTGATAGTCTGGTGTTTGCGTGTCATCTTCAAGTATCGAATTGGGACTAGCGTGTGCCTGAGGAATTCTTGGCAAACAAAACCTCTGCCAGGATTCGAGAAATCAGAATAATCAATCAATACTGTACCCAAAAAACCTGTGCATGATACTGCCATAGTGATTTGGCTGCAGAGGTACTGCTGATCAACGTCGGACGGACGACGGCCCCGAAGGTCCGTGAACCAGTCCTGGCGAGGTACTTGTGATTCTGGTGGGAACAGGGCAAAAGTCCAAGTACCGCGGACTACCGGGCCGCTTTCGTGCGCATTACCTGATTGGTCACTTACTACTTTGGCGGTGCACCTGAGTATTGTTAGGAAGCGAGGCAACGGGAGGATCTTTTCCACGACTTCAAACGAGCCCGCACTTCTTCCCGCACCATCCGACCAAGTTCATTGCAGCCGTCACCCCCGAGAAGACGATCAGGTAGCCGTATCCACTACCGAAGGCATAGGAGGCACCGTCGCTCCTCCAAACATCACTTCTGACGAGTGCTCCGCTAATCGGACCGCTTACAATGCTGGCAACGCCTTTGCCCATCGCGAAACAGCTGACAATCATCCCAGTGTCCGTCGCCGGGTACTTTTGTCGGATCGGATCAGCAATGCAAGGCCAGGTTGACGCAAAACCGCCCGCGAACATGCCATATAGGATGGCAAAGAGAAAGAGGACCGGCGTATACACCGCGAAAGACCAGAACAAGAACACAGCAGTGACAGTCCCGATGGCACAGAAATTGATCGCAGTCGTGACGTGGAATCTGTCGGCCATGATCCCAGCTATTGTCGCTCCAGCGATGTTGGCCGCATTCATCAACGAGACGGCAATCGTACCCAGGAGCGCAGAAAGGCCGACAGTGCGAGCAAAGGATGGCAGGTACAGACTTGGCATGAAGTAGCCCAGACCTTGTGCCATGTTCCCAATCTGCAGGATCCAAAAGGCGCTGCTCTTCAGGAATCCGAAGTCGACCTTCTGTCGGCCCATGCTAGCATGCTGAGCGGGTAGACGACCTTTCAGCCCAAACAGCGCAGGGACGGTCAACACGAACGACACAATCGCCCACGTCCGAAGTGCGGTCCTGAAGCCATATGTCGTGATGATCCAGCGAAGGACTAGTGGAGCAGCAACTCCAGTGGTTCCTCCCCCAGCCCAGACCACGCCGTACGCGAACCCTTTGCGAGCCACCCACCATTCATCGAGGTAGTTGAAGACTGGGAAGTAATGCAGCGAGCCTCCGACGGCGTACATCACGCCCTGGGTGGCAAGCAGCTGCGAAGTGGTGTTCGTGAAGCTGGCCGCAATCAAACCGGCCGTGAGAAGAATGAACCCGATGATCGAGACCGGCTTCCACCATGCTGGGAATCGCCGCAGGACGGCATAGCATAGCGGTGCAGACAGATACATGATGCCCGTGACTGTGGTGCCAATCGCAGCAATGCTGGATTCATCTTGCGAGAACAGAGGGTCTGTGGCATAGGCTTCCTGGAACACGCCGAAAGCAAATGGAAAGCCTAGACGATAGTTCGATCAGTCGCCATTCAAGCCGACCGCCACCAGGAGATCGACTCACCCCAGACCAAGCCTTCGAGGATGAATGCCGCCGCGAGAACGAGGTACGCTTGTCTTCCTCCATCAGCTGGTGGAAGAGCCTCATGTTGCACAATGCCATCCTCAGGGCTTGTGATGATCCTGTCGTCGTCTGAGACGGCTTCGTCTTGTACACTCGTAGCGCCACTCGCTTGCAACGTCTGCAATTCGAATTCGCCTACGTGTGGGGTGTTCGCCTGCGTCGTCCCTCGTCGTGAGGGAGCATTGCTCATCTCAACATTGGCCCCCGAGCTCACCGAGACACGCCGTCCGTTATGTCCTCTTTCAGAAGCAACACGTAAAGTCTGCACGTCATTTTCATGGCAATGGTTGCGTGCACTGCTCGCCACAAAATCTCCATGAATCGCCATCTGAACCGACATGGTTCTCCGCGTTAATTCAAGTTGGTTTGACCGTAGCAGCTCCGAGGAGCAAGCTCATGAAGCATTCAAGAAACAATACACCCAACATATATTCAAGCTATCTCGACTCGCACACCATCTCTCCGAAGTCGGATCGGCTCAGCACGGTTCCTAACACTGTTTGCTTTATGCGACCGATAAACCCCAGCCTGTGAGTCAACAAAAGTGGGGAAGAACTCCACACCAACATCCCGAACCATGCAGTGGGCACATGCATCGCGAGCTTCGTTGGCCGTGCGCAATCGCTATCACTAAGTAAGTAATTATTGACAGCGAACATGTGATTTCTTGAAAACGTTGAGAGTGTCCCCTTTGTTGGCAATTATATGCGGACTGTCGATGCGACCGAGTGGGTTTCACGGCATGGGACAAGCCAACTTCACGGCACATTGCGATGAGGGGCGTGGGTCCGATTTGAAATGCTGTGTTCTGCTGCATCGGACTTTGTGGTGGCCAGTTCAGTGCTTGAGGGACGTTTAGTATTGCGTCACGTTCGTGCCTTGAGAGGTTGGGCCGCTTGAGCTTCGGGAGCGCGATCCCCGTTGGTTGCAACCGCCTTCCTTTCAGCCAGGCGCATGCCTCGAAGGCGCACGTTTCTCTACGGACCATCGAGTCTAAAATTCAGTGTTCCATTTTCGCGCATGTCAAAATCTTCATATGTGTAGGTGGAGTTGGTCTGATCTAATTTCGAGTAACGACATTCGAATATTAATGCTGATGGAAATGTAGTTTCTCTTTAGTCCATCTTCATATCTTCAAATGGCACGCTAACGCGCGAGCGCACCTGTTCACACCACTCTTCCTTCTCTGTTTTCCCTCCTGGTATCATCGATACCGGGCTTTGCCTCGACGTTTTAGAAAAAGACTATCTCTGCTTTCTGTTCCGGGTTCACGTTGGCCTTCGACATAAACTCCGCCATGGCCTTCTCGAGATCGAACTGGACAGAGGCGCGCTCTTCCTTAGTAAGATCCAGCTTAAGATCCCATTCGATGTGATCGAGCAAGGCCGTGGGTACGTAGCGGCCCTCCAAGATCTCCTCCGTCAAGGAAGGCTCGAAAATGTCACCGAGAGAGAGCGGGTGTTTCTCGTCAAACTGGTCGTCAGATCCATTTTCGGACGCATAAGGGGTATCCTCGTCGACCATCTCGTAACCTTCGCCGTTGGTAAGAGCGGCCATGCCGTTGGCGCCGCCTTCGACGCAGGCAGACTTATCGCTGCGGGATGCGGAAATCTCCCTGGGGCGGTCATAATTGAACTTTGCAGCTGGGATTTCGCGAGCCTGAGAAAGAGCGCTTTTTGGCTGGCATGTCGGACATACCTCGCGGATGGAGGACATCTCGACATCACCGGGAGCCGGCACGACATCGGCGAAGCCACGCACGTTCTCACACCCGCTGCCGTCAAGAAGACCGGAGCATGTGATGATTGGGTGCGAGCAGCCACGAAAGTACAAGATCGAATGGTAATGGCGGGAGAAGGACATCTTTGGTTTTGATCCGGGCGGCGGCCGAAGTGATAGTAGGCGCAACTCCAATAAGCCCTATCAGCAACTGTGATCTTTCGACTTGCGAAAAGAAGGTGTTGATCGATGGAGTTGCAGTGCAGAGTGGGAGTGAGGTGAGCGATACCGAACTCGAAACAGCTGGAGATGTGCAAACTATGTAGGAAAAGGACAATTCAGTGGTGAGGGCAGACAATTGCATTCTGCTCTTGCAATGTGATGGTCGTTGTTCGACCTTCACTCCGCAACAACGCTATTGTATTGAATCGGACAAAGAATCGACATTTTGGCAGCTCCAGTCCACGCATTCGATCTCGTTCATCCTTTGTCGAGAATAACAGGCCTTGCTCCAAACAACAGTCCCTCATGTGTGGGAGCACAGTCGTGAAATGAGACCTTCCACAATGCAGTGGCTCAGCCTCAACTCCAGATGGAGCGAAAGTGGTTAAGGTAAGCAGTTATTCGTAGAGATGCTCTTCAACGTGCTAGAGAACCGCATCGCAGCCTCATTGTCAAGCTGGCTGTCGCCTGTGGTGCTTCATCGTGGACTCCATAGCCGGACTCGTTCAGCTGAGTTCTGGTGTGCTTGAACCTCGTCATGTCCGCACTCTTGGGCTGGTAGAAGGATTCTGGCACGATGGCGACGCTTCTTATAAGTTCCAACCGAATCGATGCAGAGACTGTCCTTGATCACTTCTTTCCCTCTTCAACCTCAGACTTTGCTTCTTTGCTCTGCTTCGGTGGTCTCGCTCCAAATATTTGACTGCCGACCCTGACCTCGTCGCTGCCCTGTTTGATAGCTTCTTCAAAGTCCGCGCTCATGCCCATGCTCAGCTCAAGTTCCGAGGCATCAATACCCAAGGCCGTTGTGATCTTGTCCCTCTCTTCCCGCAGGGCAATGAAGTCTTCGTTCTCACCACCAGCCTGGCTTCTCGCAATGGCGCCAATTGTCATGAGCCCGGCGAGTTTGAGATGAGGGCACTTTTCGCGAATGTGCTTGCACAAATCAACAATTGCTGAGCCCGGTTCCACCCCGGATTTGCTCTCTTCGCCGCTCGTGTTGACTTGGACGTATATGTTCAGACCACCTTCCTTTTGTACATCCCTGCCGTTTTCGCTCTCGCACAGCGCAGCGCGGCCTTTCTCCAATTGATCCGCCTTTTTCACGCTATCCACAGACGCCACGCACCACAAATTAGGGATGCTCTCGGCCAAGGGCTTGCACTTGTTGGTTTGCAGCCCGCCGATGAAGTGCCATCGTATGCTTCGAGGCAATATCTCCGCTTTGTGTTGCAGCTCCTGGACGTAGTTCTCGCCGAAATGGAAGTGTGGTTCTTTGGCGTTGACCAAAGAGAGGATGTCGGAGGCAGGTTTTAGTTTTGACACAGCAACGAGCCGGACAGAGCGCCCGCCAGAGTTGGCTCTGGCTACGGCATTGCGAATCGTTGCCAGCGATTGGACGAGCTCAGAAGCCCGCGCGGGATTGATGTGCATCTCATCTTCTTCCTGCTGCGGCTTCGTGGACTCCATATGTGAGGGATGGCGGGACACTGTCGGATGTGATGAACAAAGCAAGATGTGTGGGACGGCGATTTGATCGGCGGTGCGGATGCGTCATATCCTCACCTGCATTTACGGTATTCCTCGCTCCACGGCATCACCATTACCATCTCATATCTACCGATGTGTTCGTTTATATTACACCTCCCTAGCCGTGTCCGCGTCCACAATTATTGACGGCCGACACCCGCCTCTTCCATATCCCTCTGCCCTTGCTTGTCACCGATGCTTCTACAGCGAGCGTGACGAACCTTCTTCTATCAGTGCTTCGTTTCCCTCAAATAATGCGGTGATCGAATGCAGTTTGTAGTCTCGGCCCTTGCTCGTGCTTTAACACGGGGAGAGAGGCATGAATAACACAGATAGAAAAGTTACGATGAACCAGCATTTGCTGCGCTGCATGTCTGTGTCTCAATCGCCTGTCTGCCGAGGAAGGCTTGATCAGAATGTCTGCATCCCTGGTCCCTCCCGGCCGCGACCTACTACGAGGCCAAGGCCAAAAGCGGAATGGTATGTGGCTTCGGTGCGGTAATCATCTGGCCTCTGAGCACTGGATCAAACTGACGGGGATTCTCTGTAAGTGCTGTCGAATATGGAACCAGCTGGCGACCTGGCCAAGCTTTCAAATGTATCTTCATTAGGCGTTCACCTGCAGAGTAACACATGTGTACACAGCGCTGTGACCGCTCGTCGACGTGTGGTCAGCTATACTCACCTCTTTCAGCTTGACAAGTGGGCACCGCCAGTTATCAAATGGAGGCTGCCGAATCTCAATCAGGACCCCTAATCTACGGCCGAACGACGACATTTTCGTTTCTGTCCGGCGATGTTATCGCCCTCAGTCCGCTGGTACCGAGCATAATCTCTCTGATTAACGCTGCCTACGCGAGTGGCTGCGCATACACGCCGCCTGGCTACAATAGACTGAGCTCTCCACAATAGCTCCTCTCTGAGCTCGGGCCGGATGGCCGTCTCCTCGTCCTGACCTTCACTCAACTCAATCCTAGAGTCGACGAGTTTCCACCGTATGGTCTGGTGGCGACAGGGGCCTATCAGCCAATGCCCACTGGTGACTATGACAACACGGAGGCAATGCAGTTCGGGGTGAATCGTGTTAATGCGATGTTTATGAGGCATGGGGAGGCGGCGAGGTCAATCCCCGGGATGAGAGACTGGACAGGAAAGCTGATGGCGGTAGCGCCAGGGTGCATGAAACAGGGAGCTGCAAGCGCAGTTCTGGGCTCCCTTGAAGACTCGATACGAGAAAGAAGTTGGGCGGGTATGGTGAATGCAGCTGAGAAACAAGAGAACGCAGCTCTCCCGAACGCGGAACGTGTTGAGAACCAGTCGAAGGTGAGGATTCAGGTCACATCCTGGGCGGAGATGGGTGAGATATTCTACACCAAACGAGGCGTTGAGGTGGTAGCTAGAGTGAGAGTGCCAGCGGGGGACGAGAGCATTGATGGTTTTGCTCCCTTTCCACGTGGTGCATTTAGACAGGTGACTGTCATTGGAGCGGGACGAGTAGATGAACCGCGTTTGAGCACAATGCTTGCACGATTTGAGCTGCAAATTTCTGCTCAGCCATATCTGTGAAGAACAGGAAACACATGAAAATACATGAACATTGTTGACTGATGCGGAAATCGAGGACTCATTGAGCACTACCGCGGTCTGCATCAGCTGCTCACTCGATGTTGTTCTGCTTTGAATTCAAATTCAGTCCACCGGCTATGCTTCGAAAACGTTGACTCTCTGTTCGGACTGTCTGTGTAAGACAGTGTTATCAGCATGTTGCGTGCCTCGACAGGGGACATTTCGATGCCGATGAGATATGCGACAAGCCCGGCCATTCCAGCCGCGGTTATAACTCTATTAACATTGTCCGCCACAGCTATCATATGTTGTTTTGTTGTTCTTGACTTACTTAAAGGAACTCCGTCGACACTGTCTCTCCATACTCTATCGGGCTCGGCTGCGCGGTCGCCATCAGAAGCTCTGCTGTAAATTACTCCCACGGTGGTGGGTCGTCATCGTCGGTGGCGGCATCCGCTTCAGGATTTGAATTGACCGCGAGAGCATATTGCTTCGACTCGCTGTCTTGCTTGTTTTTGGGGCACCTGAAAGCACTGGGCAGACGATCGAGCTACATTCGGGCCCCAGGCGATATTTTCCGAATCTGGTGCTGGTGAACTCATAGCGGGCAGTATGTGCGCTTTCAGACGTCACGGGATAAACACAATCACACAGGGACTTGATGACATGGACGGAAAAACAGGAATTTTGCAAATGCTACTGGGCGCCAGCCATAAGAAGGGTTCGAGTTTCGGTCGGCGATGAAACTTATTTCCTGCGGCCTGCTTCCGACCTAGTCTGGCTGGCCAACACAAAATTTGGAGGCAATAAGGCTGGACGGACAAGCCGCTCGAAAGGCCAGAGCAACATGTCGATCGTGCTGTCCGAGGCCCAAAAATCACATGAAACGTCTCAGCTACAGGGTGTGCGTCCATTTCAAGCAGACTCAATGCCTTGACGATACGGTCATCGTTCATCATCTTCTGGACTTGAATCTGAATGTTGCCGAGCGAGCTCAAAAAGCAACGAAAGCGGATTTTGATCGGATTATCTAGCAGCCGACCAAAACTCGCCTCGGATTTTCACTCCGATCGAATGCCTCTCGGATCGCAGCTCCGCCGAGAAACAAGCAGTTTGAATTGGGCAAAAGGCTGGTCGAAGTTCGATTCAGGAAGAGCCACAACTGCGAGAACTTCAGTGCACAGCTTAATTAATGGTATAGAGTCTCGCTCGCAGATTCTGGCAATCGATGCTCTATTACCAAAAATGGGCAGCGAATGTATAATACTCGATCCGCTGTCCATGCTTTGAAAGTTGTCTCGGCGACTCGTACGGAAAAGGTGAGGGTGATATCCGTGTAAGCATTACAACAAGCAGCTACGGAGGGACTCATTCGATTATCTTGCAATCAGGCACATCTGCAAGTCTCGCAACAAGAGGTCAACTGTCACCTCGCGTAAATATCGCCACATTTGTCAGTAGTATACTGGTACAAGTATTCCCACAATTGTTTTCGTACATAGCCGCCCCACAGGGCTGAATAATGCGCCTTCGCCTGGCTTTCAACAACGCGTGATTGACTGTCAAGGATAGCGAACTGAGCGCCAGACATGGCGTCCCCAGATATATTGAACCAACTCGAGCATCTCAGCGAGAGCTCACCCAACCCCGACCATCTCACAGCCCTCATTCAGAACCTCGACGCCAACCTCGAGCCTGGAACTTTCACCACAGCCCTCGACCGTCTCGGCACCCTAGCACGCACCGAATCCTGGCGGTCTCCCCTTGCCCACGCCGGTGCCCCTGATCTTGCACTCACAACTCTCACCAAACACACCCAGCCCTCAGACCACGAGCTCCGCCGCTTGAGCTACCGAATCATCGCAAACGTCTGCGCTGACACCGCCGAGAGTCGAGAGATCCTGAGTCGACAATTCAAGCTTCTTGCGAAACACTTCGGGGATGATGTGCCAGCTCGATCTGATGGTGGCTGGGCGCCGGAAGCCAGTGCAGCGTGTGCGGCGGTGTTGAATTACGCGAGGGACAACGATGATGCCAAGGAACAGTTTGCGGAGATCGAGAACGCGCTGCTTGCTGTGCTGGAGAAGGCACATGAAACCAAGTCGGAGAGCGCGGAGGGCGCTGACGAGTATGTTCCGGGATTCTTCTGGGATTTGTTGTTGGAGTATCTCGAGACGGTGGACTTGAGCGCGTCGAAGATTGATGCTGTGCGGCTGGTGAACGCGTTTTTTGATGCCTTTGACGATGTTGAGGAGTTGCCGGATGATGACAGTGAGTCGTGGGTGCCCGTGGTTTCGAAGATGTTCAACGAAGAAAGCGTACGACTCGCATTTGCCAAGGATGAACTGCGCTTTGTTCAACTTCTGAAGCTATTCTACCGTATACAGTTACACTATGTCGACAGCGAAGGCGAAGAGACACGAGGGGTCTACCTCAAGACTGCAACAACGGATCTATCTGGTTTCGAACCGATCTGTGGCCCACACATCAAAGATCGAACGAACAAGGATCTGTGGGTTGCAATATCCATGATCGTGGAGCGCGACGAGTTTCCCTCGACCTACAGCTCATTAGACGGATCTATTCCACAGCAGCTTCTCCAATGGATAGCATGGCCGACAAAAGAGTCACGCAGCGTCAACGAGTACCTCATGCAACTTGCAATGCTGATCATCGGCAACCTCAGCAAGCTGGAAAAGTACCCGCACTTTCTCGAAGACACCAAGATGGAAACGCGACTCTACGACATTATCAATTTCGCAGTCGAAGATCAGACGCGTGCCCCGGCTCTCGACCTGCTCAAGCACTGTTTCCTGAACCGCTCGGCCGAGGCGAAAGAGGATGCCATCCTGAAAGCCAGGCCCGGAATGCTGTTGACGCTGAATTCGGTCGAAGGCCCGTTTTGGATGTGTGCGCACGCCAGTCTGTCTGCCGCCAGAGTCATGCTCACGCCGGCGAACGTGAGGAATCTGCTGGAGCCGGTCGACGAACAAAGTGGTCTGGGAGTTGAAGCGACCGCGTCCTACTGGAAGAGGGTGCTGTTAGTATCCAAGGAAAGCAACATATATCCGTTGAAGCTCGCAGTCGGACGTCTGGTTGCTGCTGTACTCAGATGCATGAGCTCCGTTGACACTACGAACGACGCATCGGATGCGGACAAGAGGCAAATGTTCAGACTCTTCCCGCGAGACCTCGACCCATCTGAGCCTCTTGGCGCTATGCTGTTGGCTGGCAAAGACGATGAGCAGAAAGAGATGGTACACTCGGAAGGTTGGTTCGCGATGGCTCTGTTGGCCAAATCGAGAAGAGGCGCTGAGCTGGTTTCGCTGAGGCTTGCGGATGAAGACGTATACAAGAAGCTCATCGACATACTTGGAACTGAGAAGGAGCAACAGGGTTCCTCACCGCAGAAGGTGCACCAAAGGCAAAACGTGGTGGTCATGTTGAAGTGTTTGCAAAAGATGGGGCTCGATATCCGAGGGGTGGCACAAGGCCAGACCATCGAAGACTTGCTCTCAAAACTCACGACTGAGGATGTGATCATACAAGGAGCACCAGCAGATGCAGCAGGTGAGAACTCATCTATTCAATAGGGTAACTTCAGCAGGCAAAAATAATGCTACAAGTGTAGATGCCGCTCATGACTTCGTCAACCCAATTCCCTACTTCATCAGCGGCTTGAAGCTGTTGACGGTATCCACAACACACTTCTCAAATGTGATGTAGTCAAGTCCCAACACCTTCTTGCCCCGCGAGTTGTCGTACTGCTGGAGCTTGTCCTTGGGCGGCAACGCACCCGGCGCTAAGTCGGCCGGCAGCTTATCAGCGTATTCGGGGAAGTTCTTCTTGATGATCTCTGCGACCTCCGCATGCGACCAGTGGCCAGCAGTGATGAAGAACCTCTGCCCGCCAGCCTCCTTCTTCTCAGCCGCAGCAACGTGCGCTTTCGCAAGGTCGCGCACATCAACCCACAGCACCATGGCCGTCGGCGGGATCTTCTCCTTGTGCGTCCCATCGACGAACTTGAGGATGTTGGAATTACTCGTGTTCAAGCTCTCGAGCGACTGCATGTTCGGGTGAATCGGGCCAAAGACGAGCGGCGAATTGATGGTCGCGAGATCGAACCCCGGCTTCTCCTTTTCAACAAACTCCCACGCCGCACGCTCTGCAAAAGTCTTGCTCGCCCGGTATCCCGTCGCCGCATCCTTGACCGCCTCCTCGGCCGTAACGCCGTTCCAGTCCTTCTCGCTATACAAGTGGTTCGGCGCGTTTCGGACCGTGTCCACGATGGCGGCGAACGACGAGGTGATGACCACGCGTTTGACGCCGGGGGCGGATTTCTTGATCGCTTTCAGGACGCCGACGGTGCCGTTGATGGCGGGGTCGAGCAGGTCCTTTTGGGTGTCGGTGATGTTGAAGTGGAAGGGCGAGGCTGTGTGGATGACGGTGTCGAAGGGCGGGTCGCTGATGACGGCCTTGTCGAAGGCGCCGGCCTGCGCAATGTCTTCGACGATGCTGAATTGCAGTTTCGAGCCGGCAGACGGGTGGTTGGCTTTGATCTTGTCGGCTTTGTCTTGGGAGCGCACGGTGGTGACGACGGTGTGGCCCCGCTGGAGGAGGACGTCGAGGACGTGGGAGGCGATGAAACCGGAGCCACCTGAGCTAGTTAGACCAGGAGTACCTTGATCCAAGATTAAGGGAGCATACCAGTGAGGAGAATTTTTTGAGATGCCATCGTGTCTGTAGAACTGTGCCGATATGATCAATCAGGTGGAGTGCCGTGCCCGGAAACGCGGACGACGGGGGGATCCTATATAATGCTCCATTCTGGCAATCCTCCACAATTGCAGCCCCTCCACGGCGGAGTGGCTCGATTGCCAAACGCCGTTCCTCTGGCTCGAAGCAGACCCCTGGCGGTTTCTGCTGCTGACGCCATACTCTGCAGACATGGAGATTTGATCCTTCGCCGCGCCGATTTTAAGCTTCGGCTGTGATATCATAATCGTCCGATATTCGAACTTGGATTCGCTCACCATCGGGGGCCACGATGGTCATATGTCAACTTGAAAATCCACTTCAACTCCGCCCTTGTCCGCGGCTCTGCGTGCCTGGACGATCAGCCTCAAATAAGTAACGTTCCGGCCTTTTTGCAGACCGTCGAAGTTCCGAGCTGTGCACGGACACACCTGCTGGCGTGCGAACGACGTCCCAAGGCGGGCCGGCAGAAGTTGTTGCACGGGTACATTGCTACCTCCTTCGATTGCTACCACTGTGGGTACTGCTACAGGTATATGAGTGGGTAGTAACACAGGTACGTCTCGGGCTACTAGCAGTAGTAGTGACATATGTACGCTTAATAGTGTTGACTGGCCTACTTAAGGATGTAGCTAACCGAGTGTCTCCGTCAAGACTTCTGTTAGCCCGCCTTAGTCCCTCCTGTGTGCCGATGGGCACAATGCCCCGACATTCGCGGCGACTACTCCCTATCGATGCTCGGATGGTCTCTTCAGCTTGATGATCATGATAGCTGCCGGGGCGCTCAAGATGGGTGGTCGAGAGTCGCAGTACACAATCTCTTTGATCTACCCTGATTATTACTCCGATCGCTACTATCGTGAATGTGGAAGCAAGCGACAATTCGGCTACATGAATAACGCGACACCCACCCGCCTTCAAGGTGGGTTAGGCAACGGTCTAATACCGATTTGAGTAGGTTTCTGACTGAGTATACACCACCAGTTTCGACGACCCGCCTGGCACCACAAGGCTGAACTGGCGGCGTATAGTGCGGGGTCCTGCAAGGCTGTACGAGGCTTTCGCGCTTCTATAACAAGTCCTCAAGCCCCTGTCTTAGTAGCAGTGTCCGACCACTTCCCTCTTCTTTTCATCACATCAAATGCGAGTTTCAACAAGTATGGTGTGAAGGTACCACGTCGAGTTCCAAGCTGCTGGATTTAACACCCATCATCATTTCGAGGCTACCACGAAGCTCAGCTTTTGGAGCGATCCCTCAGTATTTTGCAGGTGAATTTCGCATGGTTCATGCTTGACATCGTTGCCGTTCACTTCGGGCGCTACTCCTTCAAAAACTGAGAACGACGAGTTTTGTGCTGCCACCTGGCGCCATTGGTATCAAGGCACCCTGCGAAAGGACATACGTGACCCCCTCGGCTAAGCAAGAGAGAGCGTAACCGAGTCTTGGCATAATGACTTCAGTTTCCAGCTACGAGAAAGGTGCTGCTCGAACAAGAACATCGAACGAAGTGACACAACCTCATCAAACCGACAAAGCAGCTCAAGCACTGCCAGATACAGCCTTACCGGCACTGCCACTCAACAACGACGACCGTTACATACGACTGCTAAGTCTAGACGTCGGTCACGATGGACCAATCTCTTGCTCGGTATCGGTACACGCTCTGGAGAATGCCCCAGAATTCTATGCCCTTTCCTACGTCTGGGGAGACGAGGAGATCCCGCCCCGCCACTGGGTCACTTGCAACGGGCGTCTCGTGCCTATCCGCTCCAATCTCCACGAAGCGCTTCTCCAGTTGCGCCAGACTGAATTCACAACGATTTGGATCGACGCGCTCTGTATCGAGCAAGACAATGTGAAGGAGCGAAATCACCAGGTCGGGCTCATGGGCAAGATATATTCATCGGCCATCATGACGGTCATTTGGCTTGGACCTGCTCAGCCGCATGACGATCGCGCAGCTGAATATGTCAGACTCTTGTCGAAGGCCTGGGAAGAAAATATGGAAATGCTAATGCAACATAAGCAACACTTCTATCTCCATGGTCAAGACCTAGTTGATTTAGGCTTGCCAGCGTGGTGCGAAACCCGGGAGACACTTCTAGAGCCTCTGTCGCGAGTTTATCAGGCCCCGTGGTACGATCGCGCCTGGGTGTTTCAAGAATTTGTTCTAGCGAAAGAGGTTATTTTTTTTCATGGACACCTGCGATTTGGTTGGGAAGAACTCCATCTAGCAAGTTCAATGTTACGCAGGGTTTCAGGTTGGTCTGCTTACGAACATTGGTCCCTTTACGATCTAATGTCGCTTGTACGAATCCAAGTCACATGGTCAGCAAGCACAAATATTGTTCACTTAGTCGCCAGACAGTATCGCGTCAGGTGCTCCAATCCCCGGGATAAGGTTTTCTCCTTGCTCGGCATCTGCGAGAGGTTCTGTTCTTTGTCGCTGGATATTGAAGCGACTCGTCCTGATTATGAGGCGACTGTCGAAGACGTCTACATCGGTTTTGTAACGAATATTCTACGCCGTGCTGATAATCTCGATATACTCTTAGACCTACCCTCCTCGTGTATAGTTCCAACAGTCCTTCCGTCCTGGGTGGCAGACTTTACCGTGGAAAGCCTGGCTGAGTTCTACAGCGATTCAACCACCAAATCGTGGTCGGCTGCATCAGAATCCACAGCAACGAAGATCGATGGTTGGGCAATATGTCTGAATGGCTATGTTCTTGATGATATTGTCGCAACAAGTGAATTTATTGCGGACGTCAAGCTACTGGGGTCCGAGGACAATTTACTGAAGAACTTGAGTGCTAGGGCAACAATTGGCTCTGTTTTGCAAAGCTACACTAGTACTTGTCCTCGTGAGGGGACCTACGTTGACGGACGATCGCGAAGCGAAGCTTTTTGGCGAACAATTTGGATGGAAACAAGAAACACTAAGTTTCTCGAGCAGGTTTGCAATACCGACTTGTGGACGATCTACGAATCGTACCTTGTTGGCTTGACTCAGTCTCCCAGAGACCCTGTTGCACGGTTTGTGTCACGTTTCAGGCACCCGGAAACATACAGTCTCAAGGACGTGATTAACAACTGGGCTCTGGAAGTACCCCTGAGAATGGCTCGCACAGAACGCGGATATTATTGCAAAGTTCCCTGGAGGACAGAAGTCGGCGACTCGGTCCTACTCTGCGCGGGCGGTAAAACGCCTTTCGCGGTCCGACGAGTTGACAATGGCAAGCCTGACGAGCCACGCTGGCTGCTATGGGGAGGATGCTACGTGGACGGCATCATGCATGGTCAAGCGTGGGAGCCCGAGAAAGCGAAGGAGATGTGGTTTGATTGAATAACGGCATGTCCTTCCGAACAAATTCAACTGGAGGTCGAGGCGGGTGCGTAGAGGTCGCGACGCACGTACGGATGACAACACCTTCAAGATTCTTAGTTAACGACTTGCATACTGACCATTAATGATGCCGTAAAAGCATGGGAGCGTCAAGTTCCATAAGCAGATACAACACCATCCCTGAAGGTAGATGCGACAGTGGTAGGATACGTAGAAGCTGTGTACTTGCAGCACGACTTTTGCCTGCTCGCCTTGATGTATCGCGTTGTTGAATGCTGGGTATCCAGCAAGTCAGCCAGGTGACCCAAGTGGATCAGTGGCTGGATCCTACCTACCCAGCCGCCTGATACGGGATACATATACCTCACCTGTAGTCCATGGTCTTCCTCAATCAATCGAGTCACTTGATTCACCCAGGCAGACGTTCGGCCGGTTTCGGTCAGATGTGCTTCGTTACTGACACAAGATTGTTCCAAAGCAATGCAGTGTTTATTTCAATGTTGGGCACCACGATCATGATCTATCTCATATCATCAAAACCTTAGCACAACCGTCATGAAAGCCCTCAAGGCGAGCACTTCGCCAGTATAGCAGGACTGAAACGCCAGCACAAACCATAACGCCAAGCCCACGGAAACATGTCCGTAGCAAATCAATCACGTCATCTATCGTCTCATCCCTTCACCACTCCAACGCGTTTTTCTCTTCTGCTCAAATCATGCAATTCGTCAATCGCTGTCAATCTCGGCAATGAGCACCTGCTGCCCGTGCTTGACCCCAGTGCGGGCATCGCCTTCAAACAGGACCTCATCTTCATCGACAAGCAGCCGCTTCGCCCTTTTGATAAAGAACAGCTGCACACATGCAGCAACAGCCACGACCAGCGTGGTCCACCAGCCCAAGCCCGCAATGCCCGTCTTCTCTCCGATGCCATAGAACCATCCCGCAATCGGTGGTGCCAATGCTCTCATGAACGCTCCACAACTTGCCGCCACACCGTTGATGCGACCCAGCACACTCGGTCTCGGTGCCGCCTCCTTGATCAAGATGAGAAGCAGTGGGTATAGGACGATGGTCGCCATGTTGCGGACGATCAGTTCGACTAGCAGGCCAAGCCAGGGAATCCAGGATGGCGACGAGGGAAGAGCAGTCAAGAAGGGCGGTAGGATGTAGACGAGTGGGTGGAGCAGGATCGAAAGCTGAAAGAGTCGGAAGACACCGAGCTTGCTGGCCAGTGGCGGAAAGAGGATGATCTGAACAATCAAGGCGAGGACACCGTTGATAGACATGATGTAGCCGACCTGTTGTTGACTGAAACCGAGACCACCGGTCGGGAGCGCGACGTGCGTGTCTGTCGAATGCGTGTCGACGAGGAAAATTGGTAAGAGATGGTCGAAGCACATCGAGTGGTAGCAGAACAAGGACAGGGCACCGAACAAGGCGAGGACACGCTTGGTATATGTTGTGCCGGTGTCGTGGCAGTGAGCGTCGCCGTGGTGGTGAGCCGGCTCTGCGGAGCGCATCTTGCTGAGGAGGCTACTAGTCTTGTCCAGGTGGGTGAGCGTGTCTTCGCTGTTTCTGCGCGAGACAAAGGTGCCGTATGTTGCAGACGAACCGGAAGACTCGAGATTCAGCTCATCGGTCTCCTCGGTTGGTGTGGTGGGTACGCTGACCTCGAGGGTATCGACAACGTCCTCCTTTGCCGCAAAGTCCGGATGTGTCTCCTTCAACAACACCCACCCTGCCACAATCGCCACACACAAGATCAATGCACAGATCAGGTTCGGCAGAAGGTAAGGCAGCTTGGGCCATACCCGTCCGATACTGAATGCCGCAATACTCGGACCGATGATTGTCCCCAGCAACCACACGATCGGCATAAGCGCAAACGCTCTTGGCTCATGCTCCGGATTCTTGCAAATTTCTCCCACGATGGTCTGAATGACGCCGATGTTTCCGTTCAAGATGCCGCCCAAGCTACGGGCCACGAGTGCGAACCAGAAATTGCTGGCGAAGCCCATCATGACGATGGACAACATGGTGCCGGTCATGCCGATGAGGAGGACGGGCTTGCGGCCGATCTTGTCGCTGAGAGCGCCCCATAACGGACAGACGGCGGCCTCGGCGATGGCGAAGGAGGAGACGAGGATACCGCTGTAGAGGCCGGCTTGGTTGGGGTCACCGAAGTGGAAGTGCTTGACCATGGGATAGGCATAGGGAAGAATACTCGCGAGAGCGATGGGTTCGGCGAGGCGACATAATGCTGCGATTGTGTTAGCAGAAGGCTCAAAGTACTTGGCACGATTTCAGTCAAGATGAGAGCATGTAGTATGAGGCCAACGTTGGTTTCTCGCCGGTGGCGTGCAACGTGGGGTACATTGATACTGAGCGCTAATGAGATTGACTTCACTCACCAAGAGTTCCAAGCTGGACGTATGGAAAAGGCTGGCTTTTGTCGACAGACTGCAACTTGACGTGCATCGTCAAGATGCTATGCACTGCTGGTCTTTGAATTCGCGAGGAATGGTGGTGGTAGCTGACCAGTAACGTTGTGACCGTTGAAAAGCCGTGTGGCGGACCAAGGTAAAAGTCGAGGAAATTCTGACCGCAATTCTTCAAGTGAAGCCAGTTCAAACCTCAATCGCGCGTCTATCAACCACGTCAAACAACAACCGCAAGACTCAAAGCAGTCGTCTACCTCTAGTTTGCACGGGAACGTCCACGGGCAATGCAGATGCAGGAGGAGGACGAGGAGCAAGAACCGCAACTTTCGAGGTGATATTAGAGATTTATTTAGCAAGCCAGACAGGGCGGCATGTGGGTACTGTACTCAGCTCAGCGGTGAAAGCAAAACACCTTCTCAGAACTCCGACTTACCCACCTGAACCCTTCTTGGGCTCCACTTGCACTTGCCAGCCCCGTTTTCCTCCTCCGTTGCCGGTATCCGCCTGCGCTTGAACCAGAGATTCACCCTCCATGCACGCTTTGGTGTGTCTGTAGACGCATGGGGCGCACGGAAACCCCTTCTTCATGACGGTCGAGAGTGCAACCGGGCCGCCGAATCACGCATCCCGGCCTGCGATCTGGATAGATGAGGACAGGGGAGATGCTTGCTCGACAGAGGGCCTATTGGTGATCTGGGCCGGTCGTCACGGCAGCAAACTGGCGCCCTGCAGGATGGCGAACAGTGAGGCCGTGGGAAAGCGCAGATTGAGCTTGCTGGTTAAAGGATCGAGGTCGTCATGACAGATGCCTTGGTTTGATTGTGGTTTAGCCTGGCTGACCGCCGCCGGCCTGCCATTGGAAAGCGAGGACAATTTTAATACATCTCGGAATGGCTGTTGCTGAACCAGATGTAAGTAAATACCTCGAAATGGAATCCGTCACCGGGGTCAGGCAGGCTGTATCTGGGTACAGCTTCGTAGCGTCAGATTGTAGAGATCTCTTGTCTTGCTTTCTTCCCTGTACGACATGGTCGCCCGTGCACTAGCCATGTTTCCATTCCAACATCGACATTTGCCCAGTCACATCGGCTTTTCGCCTTTGTCGATGGCTGTCTCGTAGACGAGGCCATGTCTCGATGCGACGCAATATTGTTTCACAGTGACATCTTTGCTCCCCCTGCCGTCATCGACTTGGAGGATACCTTTTGAGCCCATCTCTTTTCCCACGGAGGTCTAAACTACCTCTTCCCCCGCGAACGGTGAGGAGGGTCCCCTCGAATGCTGCGACCGGTTCGTTTGTAGATCCGCCCTGCTATTGGATCGTTTCCGGTGGCTGACCTGCAGGGCTTCCGCATAGTCGCGTTACAGGCGCGGCCATCACGACGCCAAATCTTCGCGCGGGGTTTTCGAAGCATCTTCAAAACGCCATCCTGATATCCCGTTCCAGTAGTCTCCGTCGCCACTTCACCCACTTTGCCATCGAAGCCCCTTTTCTCCCTTGGTTCGTTCGGGCTTTGTCGCTTTGCAGATCCGTCCGCGACCCGGCGCTGGCGAGCCCGTCGCATGGCGGTTCGGCCTGGTCAGCTGGCCTTTTGTCCATGGAACTTGTGCATGTCTCGCGACCGTCGCCGTTTTCCGGCCTATATCCGAAGCACGCCGACGACATGTGTTCTTGTTGGATCTTGCTAACGTCGGCAACGGCATCGCGAGACGACATGTCGTGGTGTTTTGTGGTGTTTTGTGGTATTTCTTTCTCAATTTTGTCCATCAATACCATTTATTGTACTTGTCTCCATCTCTTGCAAATCATATCGCTTCTTAAACTCGCTGGAGATGCTTGGTTTATCATATTGTTGTCCAGAGGCATGCTGCTTGGAGGTATATTCGTTGACGTCGAGCTCGACCTTACGTGACGATGTCCACGGTGCTGCGGCAGCTTCACCGGTTCTGGAATTATTGTACTCCATCACACGCGAGGTGCGTTGACATCTTGCCCGAGACATTGTGGAGAATCTAGCCAAACAGTTAGCTGGACGCTTTGCAGTGTGTCTGGCTAGATAACTCACCTGGTACTCAGTTGGGGACTCAGATTTGTTTCTTTGGCCATGTCATCACCCAGACACTGCGATGAGCACTTGGTTGGCACCTGCCCTGATGCTTGCTCGCGTATCTGCTTCAGTCCTCGCTTGTATATTCAGCTGGGTAGCTGCTGCCACTGTGGCACGTCTCGTCGTCGAAGAGGGAGTCAATGCATGCCTACCTTTTGCAGAAGGAACGTTGAAGCGCGTCGGACGTGCCACACATATACACCAATCTGTATCTCCGTTCAAGTTTCAGAATGTACACTGATGATAGCATCTCGTTCTATTGTCCTCTGTATCGATTGCCGTATACTAACAAGAGAAGGAGTTTATGTGTGCACTTGCAGCAGTGCTATGGTGGTTGAGAAAGAAAGGACGTCCGAAGCAAGGTACGTGCATGTAATCACGAACCATTCCCCGGCAACAAAAAGTAACAGGAAAGTAACACGAAAAGCAACACGAAAAGCAACACACACCGGCATGCTTGCAAGCCCTCGCCCCTACACAAAACCTCAGAGCTCATTGTCGACCGTCTACGGCATTGCTCTCGACTCTCGCTGCCTTCGACTATCGTCGTCGAGGGGTGTCTGGCTTATGTTGCCCAGGTCTGGAGTAAGGACGTCCTCAAGGGCTCCTTGTTTGGCTACACAATTCGAGTCTTACAATGCTATACTGCACTCCAATGCTCATCCCCATAATGCCCTGTCTAATACCTACCGCTCTAGTGACGGACTCCCCTTTGCTCGCCGCTATCATGTCCACTCTACGCGTTACCCTCCAATGCACTCTGCGTGCTGATTCAGCCGCTACCTCTGGCAACCTTGCTGCTCTGCGTCATCGACTGCTACCCCGGACGCTGCCCGATTGGGTTGGAGGGTCTTGCGCGGCCCTTTCACTTTTGGTGTTCGCCCATCGGAACCTTTGCTAGCGTTGCATCCTGACGTGCTTCACCTAATTCCAGCCAATGCCCTGCGTGCCACTGCTGCCCTGTATTCAGGAACAAGCACACAGACCTTGGTTAGGGACATCACGCGATGTTGCCGGGAGGCCCGAAGAAGTTTACCTATCAATGGGTTGCTCAGTCATACTGCTCTGGCCCACCAATCTGCTCGTCCGCCACTCGATCTCGTGACCGGTACCAATGTTGGACTCTCTCACGATGGCCGTGACTTTGCCTTACACTCCAAGGACCGCTGGTGAGCCTCCCAGCGCTCTGCGGTAGACTTCACGATGCTCTCGCATCTTCCATCGAGACGGATTCGGGCCTGGTACTATGCTCATCCACTGGGTGAGAGTAGGGCGATTTTTCACAACGGTTTTCCACAGAGGTATATGTACTTGCTCATCCGTGCTCTCTTCCTCTCTCTCTCTCTCTCTTTTGCACACATTCTCAAGACTCGCTCGAAGCCCACTTTTGCACTTACAGACAAGCTCTTTGCACTCACAGACAAGCTCTGTTACTCTCAGAACGCCGCCAGACGCCGCAACCACACACACACACACAGACAAGTACTTGAATAAGTACCCATCAACACAATGTCTGACATTTTCGACAACCTGTTCGACTTCGACGGAGCAGCCGCCGGCCTTCAGAGGCCTGCTCCCGCCCCTGCCCCCGCCCCTGCCCCTGCGCAGGACGTCGACATGTTCGACTTGGACGCGGAAGCCGCCAGGCTTGGGTGGCCTGCTCCTGCCCAGGTCGACGACCTTGACGACGACGACGACGACCTTGCGGTCGACCTCCGCGCCGCCCTCGAAGCCCAATTCCCCGACGAGGCCGTCACCCCTGCCCAGCAGGACGAATTTTACGACCTCTTCCACGAGGAGGAGGCAGCCGCCCCCGAGCCTGAGCCTGAGCTCGCTCCTGCCCCGGCCATCGACGACCACGCCGTCCTCGATGCCGTCCAGGCACCTTTCCCCTTCCCCTTCCCCTTCCCCGAGCCTGAAGCCGCGCCTGCCCAGGCCGTCGACAACTTCGGCGTCGACATCTTCGACACCGACCCGGCGCTGCTCACCTTTGCGGCCGCGCCTGCCGCCTTCGACCCGTGGGCTCCCGCTCCCACCACCACCCACCACCACCACCAACAGCAGCAGCAGCAAGTCGCGCCTGCTGACCCCTACCTGCCGTTCTGGGAATTAGACGGCGCCGGTGCCCGCGCCGCCCTCGGCCTTTCTCCCCTTCCCGGCCCCGACCCCATGCAGATCTGGGGTTCGGCTGGCCAGCCCATCGATCTCGACGTCGTCTTCGGCGTCGACCAGCAGCCGCAGCAGCACCAGCAGCACCAGCAAGCCGCGCCTGCCGGCTTCATCCCGGGCGGCCCACCACCAACCTCGTCGGCAGGTGCCACCGCCACCACCACCACCACCGCCGCCGCCTCCTCCTCCTCCTCCAACACCAAGAAGCGCAAGCGCTCGGCGGGGAACAGGCCCCCACGGGCCGCCGGCCTCCGGATCGCCGCCTTCCACGATCTGGAGGAGTTCCGGAAGGGGAAGCCGGCGCCGCAGGACCTGTCCGGCCTGGCGTTCGCCGCCGACTTGATCGCCTCGTACCCGCAGCTGAACCTGCATCGGCCGCAGGAGACGCTGGCGCTGACGCCGCTGCCCGTGCCGGGCGCGTCGTAACTTTGCTTGGAGTTTGGAGCACGGAGTCTTTTTTATTTTTGGAGGTTTTTTGGAGGGTTTTGGACGCCTGGTTTTTTTTTTTGGAGAGAGGAAATGGTCAGATTGATATTTGCGAGGTAGATTTTTTCCCCATTGCAGGCGTAAAGAACTGCGAATGGGGTTTTTTTGGTGAAGGCAGGTGGTTTTTTCTTTTGTCTCGTGTTGGATTGGATTGGACTGGGTTTTTTTGTATATTAGGAAATTATCAAATACAAAAACATTTGAAACCCAAGTGTACCGACAACGTAAAATGACAACTGCTGTGAGTTAAAAGCTTGATCAGTGCACTCACACCGTGGTAAAGGCACTGTGAAGACGTCGTGATGGTGTTTTGATTGTGCGTGTTTACATTGCCCGAGTTGGCCGGGAGCAGCGCACTCCAATAGCAGGACGACAATACCACACGATCAAAGGATCAGAGAGGGCCAATAACGAACACGTAAGTCATGACACATGTAAGAAAGACCACAGCTCCATATCGTGTGACCGTGAATGTAATTGCTACCAAAGAGTATGACCATCAGAAGAGAAACCATTTTGCGCTTTCAAAGCTCACCAACCAACACACCAACAATGACGTTTTGCTCGACGCCTCAGTGCATGCCGTTCCTGTGTCTAGCCACATGCCTGGCCCTGCGGCTCATCATCTTCGTGCTGACCACGCTCAACTTGAGCTTGCCTCCGCAAGTCTGGCTCTCGTCACCCTCGCACTTCATGTCGCAGTCCGAGTCGGCGCCCTTGGTGCTTCCGTTCAAGTCGTTGCCACAGAAGCACTGAGTTCCAAACTCGGTACCCGCCATGCTGTAGCCCTTGGACCCGCAGTAAGTGGCGCAGCCCGAAGTCGTAACCTTCTCGTTCCAGTAGGCGAAGGTGATGCCGTTCAGGGCGCGGCTGCTGAGGGAGTCGGAGTAGCAGCCGGCAAATGTCCATCCCGAGGGAAGGCTGGAGTTGCTGGACGATGACGACGGTGTGTCGGTGGAGTTGGCTGGTGGAGCAGCAGAGGACACGGCAGCAGTGGGAGCAAATTCACCCTTGACGGAAACCGAGGAGGGCGAGCTAGCTTTAGAGGATGAGGTTGGGGCGGCAGCAGATGTGCTCGATGGCATGCTGGATGGAATAGAGCTGCCAGCACTGGACGAGCCAGAGCCTGAGCTGCCAGTCGAGCCGCTCGTGGAGCCAGTGTTGTTACCCAGAGAGCCAACCTCGCCAATGAAGCCGACAAAGGCGTTTGTGCAGTCGCCACCTGAGCAGCTCTGGTAGAGAGAAAGACGGTTGGCATCACCGCAGGTCTCGCTAGAGTCACCGGAGCAAGGCATGTGGCAGTCGCCAACAGTGTCTTGTGGGGGAGTGGCAGATTGAGGGAGGTCGTTGCCGCAGAAGCACTGAGACTTGTACTCTAGACCAGCGTACTTGTAACTGGCATCGCCGCAGGCCTTGACACAGCTAGCTACGGTCATGGTGTTGCTGTCAGCGACCTTCTCGGACAAAGCATTGGCACCGTAGGTGTCGTTGCCGCAGCCAAGATACCTCCAGCCCTGGCTAGTCACGTCGGTGTATACCTTTTGAGTCTGGACAGCGAGCGTCTTGGGAGCACCGCAATCGGCTGACTGGGCGTCCATGGCGTTGTCGGTGATCGGGTTGCAGCCGGGCAGCTTGTCGAGAACGCCGTTGATCTGTTCGTCGATGAGAGGAGGGAGAGAGCAGCTGGTACCGAAGGATTCGGGGTATTCGAAGATGCCGTCGCAAAGAACATCGCCAGCACAGCCTGCATCCAGGCTTGTCTTCTTGTTGATGCCGTTCTGCAGGATGTCGACATCCCATCCATTGACGAAATCACCGTGGAAACCTCTACCAGTGGCGTCACCCATGGCGAACACGAAGGGCTGCTTAGCACCATCAGGAGTCCAGAACTCGAAGTCGCCGGTAGCGAAAAGGAACTCGTAGAAGAGTCCCATGGTAGGAACGGGATGGCTGTCGGGGCATTCACCGCTGTTGTAGTTGCTCGGGTACGCCATGTGCGACTTGTGGTCAGGCATGTCGAGGTTCTTGCCATCCCAGCACTGCGGGAAGTAGATCTGGGCACGAACGCCATCCGGGCAGTTGACAGTAGGAAGGAGCTCGCCTTCCGGGAAATGGGTGTTACCGGAGTAGTCAAGGCAGGCAAAGCTGATGGCCTGCTGGGTCGTGTCGGTCTCGTTGACGACGCGGTTGAAAGGGCTGCCAGCAATCATGCGGAAGTCTTTCGGGAAGGCAGTGATGGTCGTGTTGCCTTTGTAGGTGGCACGCTGCTGGTAGTAGACTGTGCCTCCCTGGCCACCGGCAAGAGGGACACTGGTCAGGCTGCCGTTCTTGCCATGGTAGTAGAGCGCGGGGACCCAGTAGTTGCTCAAGTCACCCTTAATCGTGCAGGTAGTGCAAGTTGACTTCTGAGTGGAAGCGTAGTCCATGGTCGGGGCAAATCCATTGCCTCCCAGAACGATGTGAACATGGCTGGACACCTCACCAGGGTTGATGATGGGGTCGACACGGCCGGTGAAGAGGGTGCCGGGGCAGCTCATTCGCCAGTACGCATCAGCCTGGGACGAGAAGAGAGTAAGGAGCGCGGCAGCGCTGGCTGAGGCTTGCTTGCCAAACATGATTGCGGGATAGAACTGAGAAGCTCGAAATGGCAGTGGCGGGTGGTTTCCTTCTAGCTAAGACGAGTCTCGTGTAGTCGAACTGAAAGAATGACTGGCAGTAAGGAGTGAATGAATGGACTGAGTTCCAGAACTCACGAACAAGGAGTGTAATGAGGACACACGGAGAATGGCGACGCCCGCTACAGCAGAGAACCGCTCGCAGTATCAAACTTGAGAGGTGAAGAAAAGGGAAGAGAGACGATCTTACACAGAGGGAGTGGGATTGTGGATATACACGCCAGGAGTCAGATCAGATTGGCCGCGGCTACGGCTTGGGCAAACTTTAGTCGACGGCAAAACGGCCACGAACCGAGAGGCCACGGCTACATGCGTGCATATTCCGCTGCAGGTGACAGCGAGCTACCGATGAAGGCCGTAAGAAACATGGCTGCTCCAGTGGTGGTGTCAAATATGAAACGCGACGCCGCCTTCGGTGGGAAAAAGTCAGTCGGCATCTCGAAGGTCAGCCCCCTAAATAGAGTTAGTCTGCCGTTCTGATTTGCAGCTTGTGCTCCAGGACATGCCGGTCGATTCGATTGCGACGGCCTTATCGATGCACTTGTGGCAGGGCGACCCCTGCTACGGCGTCTCCTGGATGATTTGCGTGGCTGAGAGCGACTCACGGTCAAGACAGCCTGTCGCCGACCGAACATTGGCGCTTAAGACACTTTGCCCTTTTGAAGGAGACGGCCTCCCGGTGGGGCGACGGCGACAATCCAGAATTCCAGGTACATCAACAATTCTCGCACCGAATGTTTTGTCACTTGGAGCTGTCCAGGCTGGGGTCGACGGCCGTGCAGATTGCAGGGTGAAGCTCAGGTGGTAAGGTCTGACGGCACGGCTTTGTCTGGTCGTCAGTCATCCCTCTCTTGTCGGTGTCTCGGCGAACAGTGTTTCGTCGAAGCAGGTGTTCGCGTTACATCAACCTCGTGGTCATCGGCCAAAAGCACGGTCCGCCTCCGTTCGCTGATCGCAAACCTTGATAATCGAGCGACGTTTACGACATTTTGCGACGCTTTCTCCCAGTTCGCGGGGCAGAGGCGTGAACGCATAGCTTTGCTGTGCCTTTGATCGATCCTTGGCCATTGCGAACCGCGCGATGCCTGCATTGCTGAGTGTGCACCAGGGGCCGGTACGATATCGCTGTGATTAGCGAGCAAGACGTTGTCGTTCATTCCGACACGCTGCTATCAATTTGTGCTACAACCTTGTGGCAATCAATTTTCTTGCGCATCGATATGAGCTGGCGAAGAGATTCAATAGTTGCCCAGCTTTGTGGCCGCTTCCCCCTATTTTAGGCGCGAATGCAGCAGCCAGCTTCAGAGAGTGGGTCTTGAAGGTGGTCGACTTGGGCTGGTGGATGGCAGGATGCATATGGCTCGCACTATGCTAGGACCACAGTCCGCTAACGCGCAAGGTGGGCTGATAAACTCTTTGCCTGGACACTTTGTCATCTGCATTGCCTACTCGAGCAGGCCGGGCAGGATCACTGATGAATGCGCGAGAGAATCCCCGAAGACTGTAATTACCTATATCTACATAGTTTGTCTGCCTTTTGCTTGCAGATTAGTAGAAATATTCACAGAAATAGCATTCTCAATCCAAGGCAGTCAGATGAGCACGTGCCCCCGGGTGCCTGTATGCCCGCCTTGTCTAACGAGCACTCGGTGCCGTCATTTACGGAAGTTATATGCAGGGGAATGTCTTCCTGGTAAGTCGGGAGGAAAATGATTGAAAGAACCTTTCCACATCGGCTATGTACAAGTGGCCCAATTCCCAGTCATCTGCACCATCTGGGAAGCGTTGCCTTCCTTTCACGATATGAAAGACTTCTCTTAACTCCTGCCACCAAATGTGATAACAACCTGGCTAGTGCGCCGCTTTTGAGGCTCTGCCATCTACTTCGGTATGCGAATTCAGGCATGCGTTACACCCAAGTACCTCTTTCGGTCGCATTAATGTGGACACATACTCGTCTCAGCCGATGCATGATCTTTGCATGTTGTCGAAGCCAAGCTGTCCACCTACTAGCTGTACTTTCCTGTGCCCTGAACATGATCCATGCTTGACTATACGCTTCCGCACAGGTTACCAATCTGGCGAAAGTCACCAGTCTCACAGAAGTGTTCAGTCCAGCGACAAGCCGGCCGTGATAGAGCTCGAGTGACTTGATCGCCATGAGATATTGCCTTCCCGGATGCGGACACAATGACTGTGGCAGAAGCTCCCCGTCGCGGAATCGCCGAGTCTCGACATCCGGTGCCTGAGCTTCGTTGGTCATCGCAAACCTTCTCGTTTTGCTTGCTACGTATGTCTTGACAAGTTCTCGAACTGATCTGCTGACGCGGGCAATCTTCACTAAAGCGCAGCCCCTCTCGTTGCACTGGGCTTTATGAGCGTGCTCGAATACCACGAATTTCAGCTCAGTCGGTAGATCCTTGAAATTGAATGGTCCACCAGTTGTGAAAGCGTCGGAAGGCTGATCCATTCTCGACAAAGATGGTATGGAACGAGTAACAGTGAGGGTCTCAGGGAGTAGCCTCCGCAGTTGTGGAAGCTTTCCACACTCCTCTGTTACTCTGATCAGCTTCACGCGATGCGACGTAGAGTGTGGAGGTTGTGCTAGGGACCGCTGGAACCATCAACTACTCGGACGGCTATGGGATGCCTCTTCGCTCAATTTTCAACCAGGCGGACACAGTCTCAGCCGATCATCTATATCTCTGAAAGGCAGGCGATGAAAGATAGACGAGGCGTACCGAACTAGTGTAAGAAGCTGGTGTAGCGGCGAGCATGTAGCCAGATGGAGCACAGCAGACTAACAACGAAAGGGACAGTATTTGTATATCAATTCTACAAGCTTGAACGCAAGCAAGAGTGTGGTGGCCCGTTTTCAAAGCACCAACGCAACATTCCACAGTGCTGAGCAGAATTAGAATTGCGCCAACGTGAGCGTGGTTTGCAACGTCCTGCGAGTTTTGTCTCCATGCTCGCCAGTCGAACAACATGCAAGGTAGCAGTAACCTGATCTTAGTAGCACCCAAGGTTCCGTGGTTACTTGCAAGGGAACAAGACAAACAATGAATATCTCCTCAATGGCTCGGCCGCTCAGTAACTGTAAAGCTCCAGTGTTATCAACATTGGTATCACCTGCTGGTCCAAAGTGAGGCTTCGCGTCTCCCTGCCTGTCATCCATTCGAGAATATGCGCAGTCCGATACGAGTGGATTCTTAAATTTCTCGTGACCCTGTGTCGTCATGTACAACAAGGAATTGACACGGAGTGGACATTCGCAGGAACAGCTTGGTCTTTTGGTCTGGGACGATACTTAAGCGCTTTACAACGAGTTTGAACCTTCAAGACCTCGCTTCATAAGCTAAGAGAGGACTGACAGATGTCGTTGCGCACGTACTTGCCAACCTCCTTCCCATGCTACTTCTGTGAGTCTCTCTAAAGGTACGTGAGTAAGTAGTTGTAGAGCTATACCTTCAGCTACTCATAGCGCTAGCCTTCTAGGTACGTTGAATAGTATTCACGGGCCTCGGTAGATTGGTTGATGATCAAGTCTCTCTGTGAACACTTCCATCGGCGCGCCTTGGGCTCGAAGAGTACCTAGCACGAAGGCTACGTATGCAAGTGTCGGCTCGCAACCTTTTCCGCCCCGATGATTCGTGCGGAAGCTTATTTCGGAGCTCGCGCATCTCGACTCTTGAGGACACCATTGTGAGAACGCCGCTGCAGAACACCACTCACTTTCCAACCGCCCGCACCACGCGACTCTCCTTCGACCTGCACTTTCTGTCGTCAAGTGCATTGTATATCATGCTCTAACCTTGCTTTGCCCGCCCCTCGTTCACCACAATGGCGATGAACGGCTTCTCACAGAATGGACTCGACGAGGATGCCTTTGCGCCCAAGGGTGGCATTTCTACCCTGAAGACATTTGATGCTTTCCGTACGTCCTGGAGCTTTATAATTGTAAGCGTCACACTGACTGCTCTTATAGCCAAAACCAAAGCTTCCTATACCCAGCGCAGCGCAGGCGGCGGCTATGCCACCGTGATGCTTGCTGTGCTCAGCGCCCTCCTCGTCTTTTCCGAGTTCGGCAATTGGTGGACGGGCGAGGAAGCGCAGACGTTTTCCGTCGAGAAGGGCGTAGCTCATCAGATGCAGATCAACCTCGATACCGTGGTGCATATGCGTTGTGACGATCTACACATCAACATTCAGGATGCGGCCGGAGATCGGATTCTTGCTGGTAAAAAGTTGACAAAGGATCAGACCAATTGGGACGTTTGGACGGATCCGCAACGCATGAAGAAGCAACAAGTGAACAGAGACAAGGGTGTGCGGCAGGAACAGCTTGAAGAGGATAGGCATGTATCTCATGCGCTGAAAGAGGCCAGGAGTGGAGGCAAGAAGTTTCCTAAATCACCAAGGCTGCCTCGCAACACACCATTAGATGCTTGTCGATTGTTCGGAAGTCTTGAGATCAACCGAGTGCAAGGTGATTTCCACATTACTGCCAGAGGTCACGGATACATGGATATAGGGGGAGCCGGGCACCTGGACCATCAAGCATTCAACTTCTCTCACATCATCAACGAATTGTCCTTTGGACCTCTATACCCGTCCATTCTCAACCCCCTCGATGCCACAGCTGCGTCTTCGGACGAACATTTTGCTCGCTTCCAATACTACATGTCGGTCGTGCCGACTGTATTCACCAAAGACCGCAACCCGAAGCTACCTCCAGTTCACTCCGACCCGAAGGCCCAAGAAACATTGCGCAAGTTCTATCGGGGAAGCACTATCATCACAAACCAGTACGCTGTGACTTCGCAGCAGAATGTCGTCCAGGAGAACAATGGCATGCCCGGAGGAGGTGTCCCTGGGATCTTCTTCAAATTTGACATTGAGCCGATTTTGTTGACAATCACCAATACGAGAAGCTCATTCCTCGCTTTGATGTTGAGAATCGTTAACGTCGTCAGTGGAATTATGGTTGGTGGAGGATGGATATATCAGCTTTGGGGCTGGGCGGAAGAGAACTTTTTGTCGAAGCGCAGAAGGCGAGCTGGTTATGAAAAGGGTATGCTTCACGGCGGGAAGAGTGACGACGAACACTAGGGCTGGGAAGGTCCAGATCCAAGGACTGATACTTCCACAATCATTATACGCTTGGCAGAGCTGGGAGCGCGCCGCCAGTGGCGAAAGAACTGTGACTTCTTGCTGAGCCGACAGGTGGGCCTGCGTGTCGGCGACTGTTTGAAGGAACCAGTGGTCTCGGGGCTATTTTGGAAGCTGAAACATTCGCTGTGGGACATCATCTCCGACTGCGCTCCATGCAGCGGATCAGAGGAAGACCCGGCGACCCAAGGATCAATTGACGAGTACCCTTATCCAGGTACAAAACAACAGACCCCGAGACCAGGCACTCTCCTTCGAAGCCCTGTGAACGAGAATGTCCGCAGCTTGCCGCCACGATGAGCCACCGGAGTGGCGGACGTTCCGAGAGGGCAAGACAACGTTGGCTTACCTACTCCACTGTCGTCAAGCCAAAGTCTGGCTGAAAGAAAGCTGAGCTCCTACTAAGACTGTGCCGACAGCTGAAACTTGCATCACAGTGCACACGGCTGTAAGGCGTTGGAAATAAAGGTTGAAGCTGGTTGACCACACGAGTCTGCCTTGTCCGCGCCTCGTGCATATTATTGGATAGAAATGTTGCAGGCTCAGCAGCCCGACATAAATACCATGTCACTGATGACTCTGCCCGAACTTTACATGATGCATTATCTTGTAAAATAAATAAAAATGTTCTTTCGAACACGAATCCCGCAGAATGCCGTCGATGCTACAGAAGTAAAGTAACCTTCTAGGACTAATCCCTTCTAGTAGACCGAGGGAAGTTGTGACAATCTTCCACCGTCAGTCACCAGCACCTCCCCGTTCATATAGCTGCCTGCCTGCGACACCAGAAACAGAATCGTACCCGCAAAGTCCTGCTCGCTGCCCGTCCTTTCAGCAGGGCATAGCTGCGCAGGCATTTCGTGAGCGCCAGCATATGCTCCGTCATGACCAGACGAGTGAGTGAAAGAATTGAGTTTCGAAATCGTTTCGGCTGTCATCTCAGACGGATAAAAGCCAGGCGCAAGCCCATTAACCCTGATCCGATACTTGTTCTGTGCAAACGTCGTAGCAAACATCTTAACCAGATGCGTCGCTCCCGCCTTGGACGTACTATACGACAGCCCCGCCGCCGTCGCCCTCGAGAATCCCGCAATCGAGCTCGTGATCAACACCTGCGAATCCTGAGGCAAATTTCCCTTCTTGTTCCCGCTATCCAACAACTCCAGGAAGGTCGCCACCGTAAACGCCGCAGCGGTCACATTCGTATGATACGTCTGCGAAAACTCCTCCGTTTCCGGCGCCAACACCGCAGCTTGGTACTCTGCCACCGTCGGGATCCCGTCTTTGCTGCTGGTCTTCAGCGAGTCCGCGATCTTGGGTCCAGTGATGCCTGCATTGCAGAAGAGTAGGTTTATATAGCCCTGTTCTTGCTTGACTTGGTCGGCGATCTTTTGCAGGCTGTCTTTGGAGGTGATGTCGCCGACTATGGGCTTGACCAGGCCGTTGGGATCGGATTTGGCCACTTCGTCGAGCTTCTCTTTGCGGCGGCCGACGATGTAGACGATTTTGGCGCCGTTGGCGGCGAGGGCGCGGGCGGAGTAGGCGCCTAGGCCGCTGCCGCCGCCGGTGATGACGGCGACCATGCCTTTGACATTGAAGAGGTCGGAGGCATTATTCTTGGCTGCCATAGTTATGTTTCTTTAGAAGAAGGGGGTGTGGTACGAGGGGATGATGAAAACCTTGGTATTCGACGTAAGAAGGAGCTGAAGTTGAAATATATATGCGGTAGAAGCGATTTACGTACTCACTTAGTCTAGCTCTTACATGATGTGCATAGTCGGCTATCGGGCATAGAATTCCCGTCTACCTACTTAGGTAAGGGTACCTCACGAATGGCAGTGGTAGACATGACGTCGCCAGTGAATATCCTCCGAGGGGTTGACGCGGATGCTCCTCAGAGTAGTTCTGACGTGGGTCGCAGAATCGCAATCATTCTTTCACGTGACCGATGTTCAATCCGCATGTCAAAGCTTCATCAATCACAATACTTGAATCATGGAAACAGTTTCTGGAGCCGCATCACGAAAGGCGATTCCTACCATAGCACGAGGACATACTGGTAGTTGACAGTTTAGATTTTTTGTTGGATATTCCTCCTTCAAGTCGACCAGGAAATATCACCATCGGGAATACCGGCAATTATTGCACGCTGTACATATATGAAAGAACTTGGAAAGCCGACAGATGTAGCAGCCTTAAGTTCGCAAAATTCATGAGGTAGCTGGAAAAATTGTCTGCTTTGCTTGCAATTCCGACGGCTCACAAGAGGTGGACTAGAGGGAGACAATCACAAGCTCGGAAGCCAAATCGGGCCGCCGAGCGTCCTTCAGCGTCTTCAGCCAGGAACAAGAAATAAGTCATAACAATCATCGAAACTTCCACAAGCGATACTATATCGCGAAACAATCTTTTGTGATAAGCGCGAATTCCGAAAACCGGTCATTCTGCACCCGAAGGTGGAGCGGTCACGTTGTGGCGCCGAAATCTGCTTCCCTTTGTAGCGTCGAATCCAAACCACTGCAAGCAGCGTTCAAAATCACTGTCATGGCTCCTCAAACCCCCCAAGGCCGGCGCGGTACGTGCTTCCCTCCTGCTCGTCAAGCATCTTCCTCGTTCCATCCACTCGAGCTGACATGCCTTGCTCCCAGGTCACGCGACGAACCAGAAAGAGCGCGAGCTCATCACAGCCCGCCTGTTCCGTCGCGATGCACCCAAGGATATTGCCCGCGACATAGGCGTGTCGGAAAGGAGCATCCGTCGCATGAGCAAGGTACTTGGCATCGCAAGACGAAATTGTATATTGACATTGCTGACGTTTCGTTTAGAGCCTTCGCGAACATGGCACGCCGATTCCGCCTCGTGAGCCGAAGCCTCGTGGCCGCCACCAGCTCCTGTCGCCCGAAGAGCACGAGGGCCTCGCCGAGTATGTCTCGAATTACCCGATTGCGCTGCGCAGCGACATGGTCAAGTACGTCAAAGACAACTACGACAAGGACGTGACGGAAGCCACCGTCGGACGCGCGATCAAGAGGATGGGCTTCACGCAGATCATCATCATGCGAGGGAGCAGGGCCGTACGGCATGACCTACCGCCGGAAGCCGCGCGAGTCCACGAGATCGCAGCGGAAGCGATCAAGCAGCAGATGGAGATCAACGCGGAGGTGAAAGCACAGCATGCGAAGGAGGCCAAGGTCTACTCTGGTGGTCCGCGGAAGGGGACGTGTGCTTGGGTTCGATTGCCGCCTGGTGGGGATACCGGATTCAATCCGCGGACACCAAGGACTGCTCCATCTAGCGGGAAGAAGAATTCGGAGCCGCAGCAGCAAGCGCAGGAGGGCCAGCAGGTATTGGAGAGCATGTTGGACTCTCCGACGCAGGATCCAGAGACGCCGCCATTGCCTATATTCATGCAGGGTCTTGGAGAACCCGAGCCCGAGTACATTTCACCGTACAGCTGAGAGGTTGTGGTGAAAGCAGAAAGCAACCAGTTATCTCAGCGCAGACGTCGTTTCCAGCAGCAAATAGTAGCGCTCCGTCGCAGTTCCACGACCCGCCAGCGAATCGAAGCGGCGGATTACTCAATGAGTCTAAGTCCGACTTTCAACGATCGAGCGATTGGACGGCGTGTCTGCGCTCAACAAGAAGTATAGCACCTTACGAAGTTACGAGCACGGACATGGGCAGAATCAAGAATTGAAGCAGCTCTGAGTGTCAGAAAATGTACTCGCTAAAGAAATGGTTGTACAGCAGCTGAATTAGATGAAGAATGTTCGTACGACCGCGGAACTTGCTGCTTGCATTTGCACTTTTAGTGACCGCTAGCGTGGCTCTGTCGACTACAAGCTGTATCGGAGTTGAGTCGAGACCACATACTCTTGGCAGAGGGTCGGGACTCTTGCAAGAAAATCGAAAGCATTCAGGTCCAAGTCCCGGGGTAACTTGTTCGGAAGCAAAGAGTGCTAACCATCATTGTCCTGCTAATGCTTACAAATTCGGCTTTGCCGTGACAATGCGTGTCGAACAAAGTGAGCTTCTCCGTATGCCCCATCAAGCGGCCTTCACCTGAAGCACCGGTACGGACGCCGCCATCCACTCCTGAAACTTTTCCGTCACAAAGAAACCATCAGCCGTGAACCATCTCGTAAACGGACTCTCAATCTCAAGCTCCTTCCAATCAAACGCCGCGCTCTGATTGTCACTATATCGCACCTTCAATCTGTAAATCGGCTCGTACTTGTTCGTCCGGGACGCAAACGAAATCTGCACCACGCAAGCTCGTCAGTAACCGGTCTCTAGCTCCCAAGGCACTGTCTTCGTCTGTAGTGATTGCACCAGAGCTGCATGCGATTCGTACGTACCAGTGTCTTGCCCTTGTAGCCATTGAAAACTTTCCCCTTCTCCACTCCCCAAATCCAAAGAGTGAGCGCGCTGTTGAGGATAAAGTATGCGATTACCGCCCATAGTGTCCAGCCTTTTGTCTTCTCCCATGTGCTAGTGTAGTCGAAGTAGAATGTGACGGCTGCGATGAGGACGGCGGAGTAGCCGAGCGCCAGCCGCACGTCGGTCAGGAAGTGGTTTGGCTTGAACTTGTTCTTGCCGACCATGAAGGGGAGGAGCGCATCGTCGGTCGTGTTCTTCAGGTCTGGTAGATGTGTTAGCGTATTATGAACATGTTTCTTCCGGCAACACCGCAATGCGGCAGGCATCGGATGAGATAGAATGGATCTGGGGTCGTTGCACGCACCAGCGATGGAGTAGACGGCGATCTTCTGATTGGTAGCCATGACTGTGAGAAGCCTTCCGAAGGTCTGGGATATTGCTCGTCGCGAGTCTTGTCTTCCTGAGGATGTATGCAGTGACCGCAAGCCAGCTTTCGATCTGGCAGAGGACACTTCAAGCAAGCTGCTGCTCCCGCTCGGCACGCACGGTTCAGCCCAGACGAGCAAATCACGGCCCGGATTCTGAGCCGCATCGTCCTCCCACGTGACGTCGAACCGCTAGAACATCCGCCGAGAAACCAACGTTTGGTAGCTCACTGCGGACGAAGAAGCCTCAAATCCAGCCAATTCACCACCCGCCGACGGACCTCTTCGAAGCCATCGCCATGGACTCCGTATACCTGGCTGGGGTGACCCAGCAGGTCATCAACCGAGACCCTCAATTATTGTAAGCCCAAGTCAACCAAGGCCTACACCAAGACCAAGTACACCAGCATGCCGCACTACGTACTAACTCGACCCGTCCAGCTACTGGATTCTTATCCCCATCTCCATCGTAATGGTCCTCACAGGCGTCCTCCGACACTACGCCACCGTCCTCCTCCAAACGACGCCGAAACCCCAAAACGCCTCCGCGATGCGCGAGCAGCGCTCGCTCTTACACGTCGTGAGCCTGCGAAACAACTACATGCACCTTTCCAAGTCCGAGTTCGAGCAGCGGCGGGAATACCTCGTCGGCGCCATCAAAGACGGGAAGTTCCTCAAGGACGCCCCAGGCGGAGGCAAGGAGGGCGAGCCAAAGAACCCAATGTCGGATCCGGCGGCGATGGAGGGGATGATGGGGATGATGAAGGGGAACATGATGATGATGATCCCGCAGCAGTTGATCATGAGTTGGATCAATGCGTTTTTCGCGGGGTTTGTTGTCTGTGAGTTCGAACCTGTGGTGTTTTGGTGGGAAGAAAAGGACATGGCAAACGGACCATCTACACGTCCTTGAGGGGAGAACATGCTGATCTGGCGATGTAGTGAAGTTGCCGTTTCCGCTTACGGTCCGATTCAAGCAGATGCTGCAGGCCGGTGTCATGACAAGGGACCTCGACGTCAGATGGGTATCTTCGCTGTCGTGGTACTTCCTGAACCTGTTTGGTCTCCAGGCACTGTTCATTTTCATCCTTGGAAATGACAATGGTAAGACACCTGCACACACTTTTGCTGCCAATCTAACAATCGTCTAGCTGCAAATCAGATGGCGCAGCAGATGGCCATGTCCAACCCAGGCGCCATGGGTCCTATGCAGCCCGGCCAAGACCAGAACAAGATCTTCCTTGGTGAGGCCGAGAACCTCGAGGTCATTGACCACTGGTCTGTTTACGATGGTATTTTCGAACGTGTTCTGAAAAAGATGGACGAAAAATGAGCGATTGAAAGTGCATTGTACATTAACGATCATAGAAGACTAGAGCTCAGGAAGTCTAGAACAAAATGCAGAGCGCGAGTTCTAGCAGTCAATGCTTGGTGCGACCCCATTCTTATGCTTCATATGGCCCACTGCGTGATCACTACATGATCCAGTCAGACATTTCCTCACTCGTCCTCTGGTGAATCGACTGCGAGCCACACGGCGCGGCAATCCACAGCTTCTTTGCGGACATGTCGCTTTGGATCATCCAATGCACGGGCAACGCAAGTCATCACTTGCTTTTGACAGGTAAGCACGCGACTCTGAGCATACTGAGCTGGAAGCCCTTTGATGCACTGTAAAGCCATATAGCGGAGCTCCTGTACTCAATCAGCATAGATATCGTTTGCGGCCCAGTGGCACAACTTACTGTATTGTCAGCACTTCGATCTGCAAGAATCTTCTCGAACCTCGTGATCAAGCCATGTAGGTGCTCCTCCAATCCAGCCGGATTCTCTTTCAGGATCGCCAAAATAGTCCGCAACGTGGCGGACCTCACTCTGAAATCGTCTAGATCCAAACTCTGTAGTAGAAGCGGGACTATGGTTTCGACTTCAAGAAGAGATATGTCGGATTGAATATCTGCGACCAATCCCGAGAGTGCCACCAAACAATTGATCTTAACGTCTGCATTTGCAGCGCGGAATATCTCCAGAATTCGGGGGACGGCGATGCCGAGGACTTTTTGCTTTGTGAGCAGCCTTACATTGGCGCCGTTTTGCTTGTTCATTACTGCATCGGGCGCGAGCAGTATAGCAAAACCGTGTGCCGCAGATGGCCCCACCTCTGCGTGGCTCAGTAGACTCAACAAGCTTTCCAAAGTTGGCTGAACGTGTGCGAGTCTAGCCAGAAGAGCGCGTGCGACCCAAAACATGGATGGAACTGTTTTGCTGCTCACCGTAATGTCTTGCAATGCCTCGTTGCTAGTAAGCCACGAGACTATGCGGACCTTGGCCAAATCTGGAGTGGCCATAAATTTGTTAACCAGGAGGGCAAGATGCTGATGCAGTCCGTGTCTGATCACAGAGTCCTTCTCATTGATGGCCAAATCCGCAATTTTGTCAGCGAGTGCGGGGAATTCTTCTGCTGGGTATGGCAAAGAAGCCTTCTTGTCTATCCCAGCCAGGATTGAGGTTGAGAGGAATATCGTTCTTCGCCGCAGGACAACACTGGACGGAGTCGCGTCGACTACAAGTGGCTCGTCGCAGTATAAGGTGTATATTTGATGTGCCACCGTGTGCTGGTCGATTGGGTCGACCGCGTGCAGGAGCACACAAATGACTGATCCCAGCAAGCTCATGTTCTCCAGCTCATTCAATGAGGTAGGGTTTGTATTGCTCAAAGCCGCCTGTGCAGCCTCCTTGGCGAGGTTACAGCTTCGTTGCAAGTAATCACTCTTCGAAGGCGATATTGTCAAGTCCATACTTGACAGTATATGCCTCAGGGCTAGCAATATGGCTTTGACGTACTGCGGATTCTCTGGAGGTCTGATTAGAGATTCGACACGACTGAAAAGCCTTCGCACCAAGGTATCGGAGGTCTGCCTATCGCCACTAATCTGAGCGAGTGCCTCCAATGCTGACAAGTATGTTGTGTTGTCATCGACGCTGCTGTTGGGTAGTCGAGCAAGAAGAGCTGGAAAAGTGATGTCCATGATGAGACGAGGCCGTGTCTGAGCAATGTCCTTTAGTGCTTCCGCTGCCGCAACGCTGAGATCAGTCCGTCCGCTGAATCCCGGTGCAAGCAAAAGGTCGTTGAAGTATTGCACAGCTAGTCCAACTTCCCCGTCGTTGAACAATTGCTTGTATGAGCATATCCGTCGCAGGCACTCGAGTGCAAGGACCCGGAACGATACTTCGTCTTCTGCAGTGCCCATCAAAGCTTGGCTTGTGATTGCGAAAAGCTGGTCCTTGTGGGGGCCCAGCAGTGCATCGCTCGCTAGGTCTGATACCGCCTCGGTGCCCTGATGGTTGACGCCAGCATCAAGAATGTGGAGGGTCACATCCAAAAGTCCACGGCGCTTAGCAATAGTAGCCGCATCACTATAAAATGAAAGAAGGGTAGGCATGACACCTTTGACGATCATCGCAAACGAAAGTGGTGACGCTGAGCCGATTCCCTTCAGGATCCGGGCAGCATTTTGAGCTTGCTTCTGCGAAGGTTCTTCAAAATGCTCCTTTGACTCTTTGATGACTGGTTTGAGATATGCATCAAGCCTCGGAGCACTATTTGAACTGTCGTAGCCCGTGCTGAGGGTCGTCGCAATTGTCGACAAAGTCTGAATTGCCTCTTCGCCAAGTTCTTTGTCTTGTTCGGAAAGAACCTCGAATTTTAACGCGTCCCAAAGACTGACGGAATACGATGAGATAACGGCTGGGCCATAGCCCTCAGCGCAAGACCTAAGTGTCTGAATGACATCTCGCTTGACACTTGCCGATGTCGAGTCCAACTTGTCGATGAGCTGAGGAAATGCATACGGCGCAAAGTGCCCATTCGTCGCTATACAGCCACGCAGACGATCCTTGAGATCTTCCGGAGTGATACCGTACGGATCGTTAGGAGGCGGTCTGAACGTAATGGGGAAATAGCAAAAGACGCTTTCGAAAAGGGGCTCGGTGTGATTAGATGCATCCCACTCTACCATAACAGCATGGAGGATTGTGAAAACGACCATCAGGCATCGCGGATCCTTTTCACCTGCAACGAGATTTACAATGGCCGTCAAAGATTCGTCGGCCATGCCACGGAGCGCCGGCCGATGGCTTCGCATGAACTGGTTGAGAAGATCGTAGACTTCCAGCCGTCGACTTGGTGGAAACTGCTGTAGGTCTTGGAATGTGCTAAAAAGACTGAGCCGGTTAGCTCAAAGTTCACATCCTCGACCGTCCTCTGGTGCTTTCCCATGCAGCCTTCGGGAAGAGGATACTGGGCAAGAACACTTACTCACGCTCTCGCAGTAATGACAGTCATCTCATTATTGAATCTCTTGAGACTCTGGAGGTGGCTCAGCGCACCTAGACAGCCTCCGTCCTGGATCCGGGCGCAGAAGAACTCGGTGAGGACGATGAGCTGCTGTCGACTAAGGAAGTCTGCGGGAAGAGCAGCCAATGTCGCAGCCATGTACCTGACGGCTTTGCTTCGTACTGTGGCGTCTTCATGGTTGAGGTATTCGCCAACGCTTTCGACCAATTGGATCAAATTCAATTGTTTCGACTCGAGGGCTGAAAAGGTTAGCAATATGAAGGAGAGGTCGACCAACGGAGCTTACCTTGTGCAGCTGACAAGGCTATCTCTGCGGCGGCGGCGGCATCGCTATCCGCCGCCAAAACATAGTCTCGCGCATGGGTGCTCATGCTGAAGTCAAGGATCCTTAGACCGAGGGCGGACCGTTTAGTCTCTATATAGACTGGCTGTAACCATCAGTGGCGCCGTTGTTGGGACCTCCTGTTCTCGTACTTCCGAAGTTTGCACTTGTGTATAGGAAGACGTGCTGCAAAGTCGGAGCCGATGACTGAAGGCGGGCGTTCCACGAGCATTTCATCACTTCAGCACGGCCGTTTTATCGATAAGGCGGCGGCACAAATTCCGCTGCCGCCAGAAACTTTTCAGAGCTCGAGTTGTGTGCGATCCTGCTCGACACTTTTACGCACTGAATACCTCTTATCGACGCTAAGGTCCAGGAAGTGGCAAGCTTCACAGGCAAAAGCTGAGCCCTTTCAAGGAGATAGACCGCTCTCTTCATTGGCACCGCACACAGTATACAATTCGCCAAAATGATGCTCCAGCAAGTGTAAGTAACCTTTCCGCAATCCGTCGCATGCCACAAGCGATCGAACGTCCCAGCTCACGTAAATCCCAGAAAACCCAAGAACGCTCGTTCCAAGCGCGCTCTCAAGCATCGCGAGCCCCAGATCGTCGAAAATGCAAAGACCGTCCTCTTCCTCCGCTCCACCACCTCCTCGAACCTCAACACCTCGTTAATGAGCGACTTGCTCGCCCTCAAGCGTCCCCTCGCGATCCGTTTCAACAAGAAGAACGCCATACACCCTTTCGAAGATGGATCGTCGCTCGAATTTTTCAGTCAAAAGAACGATGCCAGTCTACTACTCTTTGGCAGCCATAGCAAGAAACGACCGCACAACCTGACGTTCGTCCGAACCTTTGATGGGAAGATATTGGATATGCTTGAGTGCTTGGTCGTGGAAGATACGGCGCGCAGCTTAAAGCAATTCGGCGGTGGGGCGAGCGCTCGCGTCGGAACGAAACCGATGCTGAGTTTCTCGGGGACGCAGTTCAGGGACGAAGGTGGAGAGGGCGGAGAAAGATTCAGGTTGGCGAAGAGCATGTTCACAGACTTCTTCCGTGGAGAAGAGCCGGACTCGATAGATGTGGAGGGCCTGCAGATGATGATCACATTCACGGCCTCCGAGGAAGAGGTCGCCGGCACCGAGAACCGACAAATCGTCCATATGAGAGTGTGGCGGGTCATCACAAAGAAAAGTGGACAGAAGATGCCGAGAGTAGAGCTGGAGGAAATCGGTCCGAGAATCGATTTCCGTCTGGGAAGGATACGGGAGCCGGACGCAGATATGCTGAAGGCGGCGTTGAAGAAGTCGAAGAAGGGCGAGGAGAGAACGAAGAAGAACATTTCGACGGATATCATGGGCGATAAGATGGGCAGAATACATTTGGGCAAACAGGATTTGACGGAGCTGCAAACGCGAAAGATGAAGGGGTTGAAACGAGGCCGTGATGAAGATGAGGGCGATGACGATGAGATGGTGGACGGAAGCGAAGACGAGATCGACGGTGACGACGAGGATGACGAAGAGGAGGACAGCGAGGGTGAAGACATTGAATTCATCGACGAAGACGCTCCATCCGATGACGAAGGCGACGTTGAGATGCAGGGAGTGCCAGTAAATGGGAAAGATCGGACACCGAAAAAGCCTCGCCTGGCATGATTACCATGCATTTTGACAAGCTGAATGATACCCTATGATCTCCAGCTTCGAGAACATTTTGCCTCACAATTCTTGCTTCAAAGGAACCTGTTGCCCGAGCTTTGCTTTTTGACAAGCTTCGAGGCAAGGGGCCAGGAAGCCCAGGCAACCAATGAGTTCCATCACCATTCACAAAAGTTACTGGAGCATCCAATTGGGCTCTCAATTTGGCTCTCATTCTGTATTGTGGCAACATGCATTCCTAGGGTGAAAGAGTGACACCACTGTGACGACCTCCGACCGCTTTCTAGAGTCTCCAATCTGTTTGACAACTACCCGCCCAATCAATCCGGTGATTGCGATATTATTACAACCGACTAAACCTCGTCGAGCTCACCCGGGCTATCAGCCGCGACCTCCTCGTAATCTCTCTCCAAGGCCGCAAGATCCTCTCTGGCCTCGCTGAATTCACCCTCTTCCATACCCTCGCCAACATACCAGTGGACGAAAGCACGCTTTGCGTACATGAGATCGAACTTGTAATCCAGACGAGCCCAGGCCTCAGCGATGGCCGTTGTGTTTGAGAGCATGCTGACCGAGCGATCGACGGCTGCTGCTTCTGATCCCGGCACCGCGACAGGCTTTTGGTAGTTGATTCCAATCTTGAATCCGGTTGGGCACCAGTCGACCAAGTGAAATGTCGACTTGGCTTTTAGCATAGCAGCGGCAGCACTGCAGTCTCGCGGGACCGCGTCACCACGGTACAACAGCGCAACTGCCATGTACTTGCCCTGACTCGGGTCGCACACAACCATCTGGTTCTGCGGGTCAAAGCATTGCATGGTCAGATCCGGGATCTTGAACGATTCGTGTACGGCCTTGGCACTCGAGATGATAGGTGCAAAGCTCACAAGCGGGTAGTGAATGCGCGGGAAAGGCACCAAGTTTGTCTGGAACTCGTTGAGGTCGACGTTCAGGGCACCGTCAAAGCGCAAGCTCGAGGTGATTGAGCTGACAACCTGTGCAACCATGCGGTTCAGATGCTCAAAATCCGGGCGGGGGACATCCAAATTCCGCTTGCAGATGTTGTACACTGCCTCGTTGTCCACCAGGAAAGTACAGTCCGAGTGCTCGATGGTACCGTGTGTCGACAGAACGGCGTTGTATGGCTCCACTACAGCCGTGGCATTTGTCGGGGCCGGGTAGACTGCGAATTCCAGTTTAGACTTCTTTCCGTAGTCCGCAGAAAGACGCTCCAGCATGAGACTACCAAAACCGCTACCCGTGCCGCCGCCGAAGCTGTGGAAGATCAGGAAACCCTGGAGCGAGTTGCAGCTGTCGATCTGCCGCCTGATCCGGTCCATGACCAGGTCGATGTACTCCTTGCCCACGGTATAGTGGCCGCGCGCGTAGTTGTTGGCCGCATCTTCTTTGCCACCGATCAAATGCTCCGGGTGAAAGAGATTGCGGAAGGTGCCGTGCTTGAGGTCGTCGATAGGGGACGGATCCAGGTCGACGAAAATGCTTCGGGGCACGTATTTGCCGGAGCTGGTCTCGGTGAAGAAGGTCTCCATGGAGCCTCCAGCGCCGAGATCCTTGCCATCCTCCTCATTGGGGCGGCCGTCAGGTGTGAGGCCATGTTCAAGGAGGTAGCTTGGAGATGTTGGTCAGCAAACGGTCTGGAGATCGCGCTTCTGGTTTCCAAAAACGGCAAGTCGTATCAAGATGTCAACTTACAGCTCCCACGCGCTCTGTCCGAGCTGCACACCAGCTTGTCCAATGTGTAAGTGGCAAATCTGTGCGAAGAAGTGTAAGTAAACAGTGCCACGTCGTGATGTAAACAAAAGTGTCCGGTGTGAGGGTCAGGTACGTACCTCGCCCCTCATGATGGCGGCTTCGACTTGCGACGGGACAGGTTAATGGTTCGTCAACGTTGTCTTTGAAAGGCGTTGAGAGCGAAACCACTGGACCAAGTCGCGTGGAGGATGCACAGGAGGCGAAGCTGGAAATTTATCGGCTCTGCATGGCGGCTGCTGGACTTTGCGCCGCGAGTGTTCTTAATCGCGGTATCTGCGGGTGCCTGCCACTCCAGTGCAGTGCGAAGGAACCGCTCGCCGTCATCCCCGCAGTGCTTGTCAGCATAATGTTGACATGTTTGTCACTCCAGCACCGTGTCGGAGCGTCATTTCCGGCGCCTGGCCAGACTTCTCACTGGATGAACCATGTTGTGTCAAGGCGCCGATTGGAAGGCCTATAAAATGGTGCTGCTGGAGTGGGGTTTCAGTTGGTGCCTGCTGGTGCCTTTGCCTGGTGTTCGTATTCCCGAGCTACTTGAGACTGAACACTAGCAAAGCTTTACTGGTGAAGCTCTATTGCTTCTCTTTGTCCTTGTGCTACCCAGGCAGAAAGACTTCCCATCAGGTCAATGCGTTTATTCGGCTTGTTAGGCGGCCGAGCACTATTGGCTCGGCAACGAGCTGACTTTGACAACCGGAACCACTTCGGTCCTTTGCAAAGTTCCTGAGATGAAGGAGCATGTCCTTGTCTTTCGGGTTTGGTGAGGTTTGTCCAAAGTCTTTTACCGCAGAAGCACTGCAGCTTGCCTCTCGGAGCCGAGAACGTTTGTTTGGATTTTGTTCCCTCAGATACACCCAACTCATTCGGTCAGTCCCTACGTATGCGGAGACCAGGTAAGCAGCGACTTATGAGAAGAATGTCCTCACTGAATATTGAAATACCGAAACTATTCATGGTAGGGTGCAACGCGAAGAGTTGCGGGGAGAGTTTACACAAAGCTCCTTTCGATCCTACCCCGAGCTCTTGTACTCAATGTAAGGCCTGGCCATCAGAGGCAGCTTGCTCTTATGAACTGTTACATGTCGTTCAATATCTGCTAAACCAACGTACAATCACCACGGTGCGGCTATGGCTGAATCCAAATATGGTGCGCATAACAAATTGGTCGCTGAGGGTTGTTGCGCCCATTGGAAAGTGGTAGAAAAATGCGGAAAGTCAGCAAGGCAGACGCACAGAACGTCACGAAGTCGTGCGACTAAGATACAGAAACATCGAGAGGCCGAGAACATAAAGAAACGCCGGAACTTACATGTTGAATAATACCGTTTTGTGGAGGCGACTTCAGTCACTTTCTTTGTCAATTCACTCGTGCTCATCCGCTTCCTCTTCATCCCTAGCCACGTCCGACACTGCAAAAGCAAGCAAGAAAGTCAGACCCGCCACGATCGTATATAAGTTCCACAGTCCCCGAAATGCTTGAGTCGTCATCTCATCGACCGCAGCCTGCTGAGCGGCCGGCAACCCTCGAAGGTTATTCAGCGAGGCAATCGCGTTGCCAGACGCCAGCTCATCCACCAGTCCTGGGCTCAATCCAGCTCCAGCAAGACCAGGGACCTAAGCCAACACGCTCGATTGAAAAATAACATGTCCAAAAACCGCATTCAGCGCCTTCCCACATGAACGCAGAAAGTTGAACGCCGACTGGCCCGCACCAATATGACGAGGGGGACCATGGTGAGGATGCTCTTTGTGACTCGGGCCTTTGCGGGTATGTTGCCGCTGGATCCGTTTTCGAGAACGTCATTCAGTGTTGCGGCTGGCGTCTTCTCGTTTGGGATGATTATTGGAGGCACGACCGGAGCTGTGGTTGTGCCCGTCGACGTTTTGATGTCACCATCCGGTGATGTCGAGCCTTGCTCTCTTTGGAGCGCCATTTTCATGAAACGGACAATCGATAGTCAGAACGAAATGAATACAAAAGAAGAACGAAAAGGCAGATATCAGATTCAATTCATTGGGAGAACATGGCGATATTGCGAAGCTGGAACACCAAAAGCGGAAATGATCAGACTTCAGCCAAACGTACTTCCACACACTTCATCGCGATAACGTTGTACAGGTGGCTACCTTGATCAGTGGGCTCTCCGGGACGAAGCATGTGCTGTTCAGTGCTAGGCTGCAGGTTTGACTCATCCGGCTTGCAGGTCGTTGCTTAGGCCGCTCAGCGTTTTGAAGGGGCAGACTCGCCTGAATGCTTCACACCGAGCTCATCCCGAGTCCTGTCTCTCAATAGCTGAATCGGGCACTCAAACCATTTCGAGAAAGCGTGTTGTAGGTTGAGCTTTTCTTTATGCTGGTGGCGCGTTTGTGCTTCCTTCAAGACTCGAATCCCGAACATGCTAGGATCTTTGTCTGAGTGACCCTGGCCGCGTCCGGGAGAGTATGAAAGCTGCAACAGAAGCGATGCCGCCAGAAGTCAGCTCCGGTACCTTGTCGGTCGCATATATCGATCCAAGTACATTATGCTGGTGCTCAGGTGGCATGACAATAACAGATGTTTCGCCAAGCTGCCGCAGCCGCGACTCCCAGAGCAGAACATTCTTCGAGCCTTATAATTGACTAGTTCCGAATGTAAGAGACGAGTATTTGTGAGCGATGGAAATACCTGCAATTCGAACACTGCGAGCAAAATCTGAGTAGGAACTGTAACGTGATTGTAGGCATGCCGGATTCACGGCACTGCGAAAACACTGACATGGTCACAACGCTGAGACAAAAATAACAGACACGGGTAATATTGCATGGCAACTTGCTGATTCATACTCGCACTGGCATATACCTCCTTGACCATGAGATTTACAGAAGGCCATATTTCGCATCTCCGTGCAAGACGTCGACGCCATTTCTCACTCATAGCTCGTGCCCTAGTCGAGTGAAGGCTTTGACGTGTCCGATTTGACGGTATTATGCATAAAACGAGCGATGGCATATGTGAGCATTCTGAGCGGGCCTCGGCATCAGCAGCCCAGGGTCTCGTCAGTTTGTCGGACGACGCAGCGGTCCGAGAAACGACAAGTTCAATCTCCGAAATGACAATTTCAAGATGCACAAATGTGAGACAGCGCTTCGCACTTCAGCAGGGTGGCCTTGGCTTTGCTGCTCGGATCGCTCGAGAACAGTGTTAGCGAAGATTTTAGGAGCCTCGTGGCGCTAAGACGCAGCCAAGTGTAGCCGTAAGACAGGCTGCTCCAACGCGTGGGCGCGACGTGGCCAAGTGTTCAGAAATTTTGCTGCCATCTCGAAAAGATGTAGACGACTATTTCCGGATCATCGTACTTTGCTCTGCATATCAGATCACAGGCTCTGCTAGCGGCGGGAGTGGCTGCTTACAGCTGCAAATTTTCATGCATAGCGCCTCAACAACCACTCGATCAGCACCTTAACAAACAGCGATCCTAGACTTACTCGGAGCATGACAGCGGCTACAGTCCCCCCTCTGTGTGCAAACAGAATTAGACACAAAAGATTAACATGCCGGCAGTTCGTAAAGCGGGGTGGCATCTGGCTGTGCCGTCAATGTCGACACTCGACGTGCAGCAGTTGTTCCGCTCATGGCTTTCTCTGATCTGGATGTCTCGGCAGTACTTGGTCTCGTGTTGCCGGGAATAATGATGGCATGGCTGTCGCCCAAAGTATAAGAACAACCAGCGTAGTAGAAAGTCGTCAAAGTGTGTCGTTGGTGTACGTTCGTGGCACGGTTGTAGATCGCAGCACGACGTCATGCGACCCCGATCTCAATGGAACCCAGCAAGAGACGACGCCCCTTGGAATTGTCGCAGCTGCAAACAGATCAATGCTTATGCACTTGGCAGGAACCTGTTCGGATCGAAGCTTGAGATCCTTCGGTCGGCTGCGACAGGGCGGTCATCCTGGTCCAGAACTCGACAGCTTGCACTTCACGTCGGCTGCCAACCTAAGTCGACAGACTTGACATGTCATGGACAAGTCATAATCAAGTCATGTAACTAGCTTCTCCAGGCAGAGCGAATGAGTATCTTCACGTTCGTCGCGAATGCCGCGCTCGCGATTCACATGACGTGCCAAGTTTGAGGCCGGACCGCCGCCAAAAGATAAAACAAGTGTCTCATCCTTATCTCGACGCGACCACCCGATTGAGTCCAGCAGCACAGCTGCAGCCATCTTTTGATAGCCTTTGATTACAGTGCGCGCCGTAGAGATTCAACACGTTGTAGATATGGCTTGTACATCCTGCTCGCTGCTTAGAATGTGTCCATGTGGGCCGGGAAGTGGACCCGAAGTCGCACTGAGATGGGTGAAGCGAGCAACGTCACTCGTCGCCGAAAACACCATAACGGGCTCCCATACCAGCGACACGTGTGCGAACCACGTCGGCAAACGGCCTTGTGCTCTTCAAGGCCCGGTCCAGGATCTTCGCCATTTCAATTATGCTTCTTGTGAAAGGTATTGCGTTGCTGAAGACGCTCAGGTGTCGCTTGGCAGCATCCGAAAAAGTAGAGACAAAGGGTCGACAAAGATTCTTTGCACATCGGCGCCTCCGATCATCAATCGCTTTCTATTTCTGTCGACTTTCGCCCTGATTGCCCTGCTCGGAACAAAAGACATCCCTTCCGCCATCTTTGTACTGTTCCGCACGCCCTCCGCCATCCCATTATCTGGATTCCTTCGTCCTTCATAGCATCCTCCTCTCCGCTCTCCACCCACGCTCGCTTTCCACTTCTCAAGCTCGCTCCTGCCCCCTCGCCAACCTCAACAGCTTCGACTCTCGCTAATCGTTCGCTCCGGTAGCGTGAAATCAACCCCTCTAATTACCTGGGAATACAATTAATCCACCCCTGGCGGTGCCAATCTCGATTCGTGAGCAACAATGACCAACTCTCTAACCACACCTACTGACCTGACACCTTTCAGAGAGTATCTTTCGGCAGCATGTCGAGTCCAGTAGACTTTCGTCACCCCGAATTACCCCGACACCGTGAGGGCTCCTCTGAAGATGGCACATTCGTCAACGAGAATGGGAACGCTGCCGAGCACGACGCTTATCAAGATGAGAAGAAATATCTCAGCCTCGACACAAACCAGGATGGCTTGGGCTACGACGCAGACTACAGACCCTCCCCTTCCCAGACAAGAGAGCAGGAACACAGGCTAGACGACGACCTTGCCATGCTGCAGGTCGAGCGTCAAATTTCCACCCAGATATCGCGTGCGGAACCCGACACGGCCGCAGGCAGAGCCTCCCTCGCCCGATCGCGCTCTAGGAGGACGGATCCGGTCGACGACTTTGATATCTCTACCAACCCTATCCACGAAATTGACAAGGTCTACAAGCCTCCGGAGAACCCAAGCACTAGGATTGCCAAGTTTTTCAAGACGATCCACGAGTCAAACTGGCTTATACGCTATTTTACGTACATCATCCCTCTCGGCGTCCTGCTGCTGATACCCACGTTGCTTGGCCGCTTTCTATACTTGGATAATCCTTCCGTCACCGTCGGGGGCGTCTGGCTCATGTGGTTCGGCATCTGGTTGGAGATCGTCTGGCTCACCCTATGGTGCGGTCGCATCCTCGCCAAATGCCTTCCATGGCCCATAGGTCTCATCTCTAGTCTTTTCACCAACAATGAGAAGAAATGGAGGGATCTGAGCAAGGCACTCGAAATACCGGCGGCCCTTTTCTTCTGGGGTCTGGCTGTCGAAATCTCATGGTTGCCTACCATGACAAACCACTTGGTTCCCGGGCTTGATGGTGTCCCCGCCTGGATCTATACCGTTAACAGCATCATCGTGTCCATTTTCGTCGGCTTGGTCCTGAATTTTGTTGAGAAGATAGTAATTCAGTTGACCGCAATCAGCTTCCACCTGCGCACTTACGCTGATCGTATTGAGATCAACAAATTCCAGATCGCCAGTCTGGTCAAGCTCTACACCTATTCTAAGGAGAAGATTGGGCGCGAGGATAGCGACTTTGAAGACCGGCCGTCTGGTGGGGCTTCGAGAGCTCGCACTCCCATGCAATACGTCCAGAATGCGCAGAAAGGCATCATGCACGGTTTCCGCAGGGCCGGTGATGCTGCCGGAAAGGTCGCCGCTGATTTCACCGGCAAGCAGGTAATGAAGAGCACGCACCCGCATCAGGTCGTCCTTACTCTCCTCAACTCCACTCCTGGCAGTCAGGTTCTTGCTCGTCGACTCTACCGTACCTTCGCCAAGGAGGACGAAGACGGCAAGGCTGAAGCAATCGACGCTGATGATTTGCGACATGCCTTCGACAACGACGACGAGGCCGATGCCGCGTTCACCATGTTTGATAAGGATCTCAATGGCGACATCACCATGGAGGAGCTCGAAGCAGTCTGTGTTGAAATAGGCCGCGAACGCAAGTCCATCACAGCTTCTCTCAAGGATCTCGACAGCGTCGTGTCCAAGCTGGACGGCATCCTGTCTTTCATTGTGGCCATCATCGTCTTCCTGGTCTTCCTGACACTCATCTCTAAATCGGCTGCTGGTGTCTTGACTTCGCTCGGTAGTTCCGTGCTGGGTCTTAGTTGGCTGCTCTCCGCCACCGCGCAAGAATTCTTGCAATCCATCATCTTCGTCTTCGTCAAGCACCCGTTCGATGTTGGTGATCGAGTCACCATTTATGGCAACTCTGGATCTCAATTGAAAGGGGACGACTACTTTGTCAAGGAGATCTCTCTTCTGTACACGGAATTCAAGAAGATGGAAGGCCATGTCGTGCAGGCACCCAACAGCTACCTGAACACGCTCTTCATCTTGAACATGCGCCGCTCTGGCGGCCTTGCCGAAGCTGTTCCGATCATCGTCAAATTCGGTACCACTCTTGAGCAGATCGAAGGCCTCCGAATGCGTCTGTACGATTTCGTCACGGCCGAGAAGCGTGAATACCAGGCCAACATCCTCACCGAGGTCCGCGAGGTTACTGAAGCCTACTCTCTCACCATCAACGTTGTCTTCTTCTACAAGAGCAATTGGCAAAATGAGCTGCTTCGTCTGCAGAGACGCAACAAGTTCATTTGCGCTCTCATGGTTTCGATGCAGGAAGTTGGCATGGAAGGACCCCGTGCTGGTCAACGAGCCAGCTTTCCTTTCTACGTCAACCAGGGCGAAGGACCTAACGCTATTCGGGCTCCTGCGCCCAACGACCACCCTGACCGGCCATTGTCGACTGTCGCCGAGGAAGCATCAATCGCTGGACCGGCCCAGACAGCTCGCGTTCGTGGTGGATCTATACTACGTGGTTCTCATCCGAGCATCCTGCGCCGCCGTGGCGAGTCTGTTTCCTCGATTGCTAAACGTGTTGACTTCTCTCTTGGCATGAAGGACGTCTCATCGGCTGATATTACCGGCGATGTGTATGACGACGTCCCTCAGACTTCAATCTCCCAGATTCGCAGCATCTCTGCTAAGCGCGATCAGAAGAGACGTGAAAGCTTGGAGCGTGAGCGAAGTGGGTCGGTCGCTAGTGCTACCGGCCGTGACGCTAACACCGCATCATTCGGTGGCCTCAAGCGGTCGTCCACGGATTCGACCTCGCAAGTGCGTGCCCCCCACAGAAACAGGTTCTTCGGTCACAAGGAACGACAAGATCCTGATGCCCTGGCCGAACAGGGCATGGCTCCGATCAAAGAAGGCGAGAGCAGCCGAGGTGGCATTCTGCGATCTCAACATGCACCCACTGAAGACGTCGGAGGAATCGAGTTGCCGCACATAGCACGTATTGACGATAGGAGCGGACTGGTTAGTGCCCAGGCTGTGAGATGGCCCATCGACCAAAGTTCCATCCAGGCAAGCGATTCAGCAAGGTATCGACCTGACGATTACCGACCGCCGCTGAGCCGACCGGCCAGCACGAGGTCGTTTGAAAATGCACGCGACCCCGATTCTAATTCGAAGGGGAAGCAAAACGAAGAGGAGAAGAAGTTGGATTGAGCTGCCACACATCGTTCCCTTAATCATCCACATCTAGCGTTTTTCTGTTACATACAAAAACGAAAGCTCTCGAGGCCACAATTGCCCAGGCTTTTTTCTACGAAATTATGATGGCGGCTGTGAAAAGTTCCACACATTGTTTTGATTAGAGGTTCCTTTCCAAAGAGGCGGGGATCAAACAGGACAAAAGGCGATCCAAGTTATAGAGATACAAAACAGCGCGGAAAAGAGAAGACGTGTTGCGTGATTTTCTTGTTAAAGGAAAAGAAAATTGAAACCCAATCAATACAAATTCGATAACTGATAAGTCGAAGGTCGATCATGGCGTTTCCCTGCCCGCTGCTGCAATTGGTCGATGGTGCGTAATCGGCTCGACCTGACTATTGAAACGCCCTCTCACTCCGTATCCGCTGATCGAATGCGCCCATGTCATATTCTCGTCCTACTCGCATTCCGCGTTCTTCTCCACGCAAGCTCGGATCCATTATCTTGTTCCCCCCCCCTGGACGTCTCCCTAGTCTTCATATCCTCCCAATACCCATCCCCGGACTCGTCTTCTTCGGCCCCTCATCCAACTGGTTGTGTTTCAAATTGTACATTGCTCTGGAAAAGAAACCCGAGGGAACTGCCGGATCGGTCGCCGCGTCCCTCTTGGCGGTCGTACTGTTTGACCTCGACGTTTCGAGCGATGATTTGTTTGAGGTCGAGGTTGAGGTCGAGGTCGAGGAGGAAGAGGAGAGGAGGTGTTGTCGGCTGGAAGTACTGCGGATGGATGAAGCTGACGATGCCATTGTAGGCATGATTTGATGAGGAAGCTCGGGCGGACGACTCGACGTGGTCGTCGTCGTTGTTGAAAGCTCGGGAACGAGCTACCTTTCCCGACGAGATGTTGTGGTACAAACAGACGAGGCAATGGGGGTGGGCTGCCAGACGGTGGTGGAGAGCAGGTCAGGATGTTCCCACGTCTTTGCAATTATCCTAATTGACTGAATAGTCGGCGGGTTCGTGAGATTGGGGGTTTCGGCATACACTAGATTCGGGGCGTGATGGTATGTATGCTTTGACTCTTGCTTTGATTTCGCAATGGAAAGGAAAATTCGGTTGACACCTTCACGGCGACACTATCCGTTCTCGTATATATATATATACAAACTGCCAGGTTCCCACGACGCCGGACCACATCAATGACTCTATAATTCGCTCCTTGCCCCTCCATGACATATGTGCGCAATTCTTTCGTTGCCTGAAAAGTCAATTTTGCCCCTCTCTCTCTCTCTCTCTCGTCATCCTCACCGGGAAGCACATTAACCCCTCCTCGGCCGAAAGCTGGGGTGTGTGCGGCGTGGCTGGCTGCTCGGTGGTGAGATTGGTTCCGTGGTGGTAACTTACATGCAACGCAACAAACATCCTTGCAACGGATTTTTTTCGGAGGGACGCTAAATCGGCAGGCAACAGTCATACTGCACCTGCAGGTCATCAATTACCGGCAAAACTCGCTTTGACAATGAAATTCTTTTTTATGACAGGGAATTTCGATTCATTTGATTCGCTTGCGTTGAGGTTTGTAAGCTAGAGAGTGTACTTGTAGGCTGGGTGGGTTGGAAGGGGTGAGTCACTGCGAACCGTGGCTTTGGGGCGCGTAGATAAAACTGAGCGTTCGTGGAACGACTCCCGCAGCTAAGCGTTTTGACTGCAGTCGAGCATTGGGGATGGGTTACCGATGTGTCCTTTGTTGGGTCGTGCCAGGCGAAAACCGCTGCCTAAAGTGTGTGTTGAATTTCCTGGTACTTTTACATGGTTCGGGATGGCGCTGCGGAGATCCGTCCTGGACGTGTCGATCTATCTTGGTACTATCTATACCGCAAGCTTGGTAGTATCTTGAACGTCAGTTGCATACTATCTGAACGGCAGGCCCGACAGCAAGCAAGGAAGACTTAATCTGATCACTGTCGATGGCAAGATTGGCTTCAAATGTCTCTCGATCATGTTCGAAGGCTGATCGCCAGTGTAAATGTCCACAGACAACTTCCTGAGAACAAATTTTGGCCATGCACAGCAGTAGCTCCGACCATCCCTGCACTCGAGTCCTGACCATGATCTCTTCACTCGTTAGACTTCATCGAGTGATTGGAAATGATCCTGAGCCTGGCTCTGACCGGCCGTCTTACTTGGTCCCTGGCCCTGACCGTGTGATTGACTCTGACTTCGCGTCCCACTCCCACTCAAACCGCCCTGGTCGGGCACATACCCCACATTATCAATCTTCGTAACGACATGCTGCGCGACCTCGAGCATCGCTCTAAGCACCGGCTCCGCCTCCGCAATGTCCCATGTTGCAACACCACCGATCTTCAGCCCGCGATTCTCCTCCAGCATCCTCTGCATCGAACTCGATACGATCTTCGCCTCCCACCAGACCTTGTGTTGCTCTTCTACAGCTTCGTCGTCGAGAGCGTAGGCTTTGAAGTAGCCCTGGCTCATGGTCTGCACTTCGAGGACTTTGACTTGGCTGAGAACGAGGGCGAGTTGGCCCGGAGCCCGGTGAACGGTCTCGCGAATGAGCTTGACGGAGCGGATGCCGAGGCGGTCGTGGAGTTTGGAATAGAGTTCGGGATCGCGGGGATCGTCTTCGGGGGTGTTGGAGACGAATGCATGATTGGTGATGGATTCGAAGACTTGTTGTTGCTCGTGAGGAAACGACTGCTTGCGGGACGAGAGCTGCCAGCTGGCGTCCCAGGCGTTGCATGGGTAGTGGAAGTTGATGGCCGCGGCGGTCTCGTCGGGACCTTCGATCGTGACGGCTGCGTCTTTGGTCATTATCTCGATCACGGCATCCGCCTGGTTGTGCGAGTCGCGACACTCGATTCGGAAGAAGGCGCGTTGGTGCCTTGCCTTCGTTTCGAATAGAGGTTCGCCGCCCTTCATCTTCAGCTGAAGAATGAACTCTGCATCGAATGTGGAATGACTGAGCTTGCGACTGAATTGAACAGATGCGCCCTTGTCCGTGGGTCTGATCCTGAAGATCTTGGGCCAGTCAGGAAAACCGAAAACAGCACCCGGGTCTCGACGGCGCACTGCAGGTTTGTACATCGCATTGCGAATGCTGATGCTGTGGATATAGGCTCGGCCAAAACACATTTCAAAGGTCATTCCGCGCTTGTGCAGCCGCTTCGCTTTCGCCATTCCTGATTTGAGGGCCATGACAGCGAAATTCGCTTGCAGACCTGCAAGCGGTCCCTTTGCTGTCATCGGTCCCTGAAGTGGCTCAAAATCAGACGAGTCATCACTAGAGTCCTCTTTGATCTTCTCGTCAAAGTCGGGTTTCGGATTCGCTTGCTTGTCTTTAGGCGGCGGGGGCACTCTGATCGCTTTCCGAACTTGCGTTCCAGATGATTCATGCAGTCCTTCAAGCCCAGACGGGCCAGGCTTCATTCCTGCGACTTCATCAACCCAGCGTGCGAGACGACCCAGCTGCGGGAAGCCCATTTCACCACGAACGGATGTATTTCGATTGATCAGCCAGTTCCGCGGGTTGTTCTTCTCTTCTCCAAATTCAAAGTGCAATGGCTGCAACCACAAAGTCTGCTTGAGCACGGAGCGGTCAATTGATGTCGGGGTTCTCCTGATGGCATGATGCTGGCAAGAGGCTGGATCCCACTCCACCATGACGAGTTCTGCCAATGGAGCACTGCCAGCTGCGAAGAGCTCAACGTCAACGCCGGCCTTGGGGTGACGAAACAGCAGCTTTGGCATGGGATAGCCATCATCGTCAAAGAAGTCGAATGCTATGTCCTGCATTGTGTCTTCATATTGCTCCTCTGCAGTCTTGAGAAGCTGCATGGCTCTTTGGACATCGTCTATTGACCAGCCGACAACACGCAGTCTGTTGGTCACCTTGTTGTTGGCGTCCTCGGTGATCTCGAGGTCTACCTGGCAGTTTGTGGCCTGTGCAATTTCGGAGAGTATCAGCTTGGAGAAGGCGCTGTGCATGTCTTTGGGCAAGAACTTTCCATTCTTGTAATCGGTGACTTGTGGAATGAGTTGCTGGCCCTGCGTTTCGCCCAGAGCCTGCGCTTCAATCTGGCGGACTGTCGCCCAGATTTGATCTTGCTCCGTCATGTGCGTTCCGTCCTCTGCGATTGGCCTGATCTTCAGAATCTGTGAGATTGTATGTTAGCAAAATTTGTGAGGGTCCACATGGCTTGTACCTACCTCGCCCAAGTCCTCGCTGTCTTCGTATGCTGTTTCGTACTCTTCGATGTATGCACAGATGATCTTTGTGAGCTCTTCTGATACAGTCTTCGATTCAAAGACGTGACAGTCCACTGAGAAGTGGTGACTGCTTTGATCATACGCGACATTCTTGTCGCTGCCGATCAAGGTATCGCGGAACCGATCACGAATGTCACTGGGCTCTGAGAATAGCCACTCAGTGGCGATGATCACCTTGGTAACGGCCGCCATTTTCGTGCTGTTCTGGTTTGAAACTCACAACCTATTGCTTTATGATCAAATGGGCCAAGCTGAGCGCACATGAAACGACACGCGGTGGCGGACACTGTCGTAGTCTTGAGGTGTGTTGTGGAAGCCTGCTTGCCCTAGTATTGAGAGGAGCTGAGTCGATGTTGGCTGTTTGCAAGAATTTGACAGAACAGTCCTTCGCGTAGCAAACAAACCCCGCAGCCGTAATACAAGCACAAGCTGGCGCTGATGTGGTCACTGATGGACAGCCGATGACGAATGTGTCAGTCCGAGTGGCGCGAAGAATTGATGCTCGACAGGTTGGCCTGGATCGTTAGCACGCGGGAGTGAAGTACCTGCGGGTCGACTCACAAGAGTTGCCGAGAACGCTGCAGAAGCCGTGGCCTACAAATGTTGACTGGGCATCTTCAGATGCTCTGAATGATCATAAATTCGTGTATTCATGTGCCCGCCGGCGGCTGGGTTGGAAGCGTCATGCCATTGTATGCACCTCTATATGCTATGACTGCCGTCATGATGGAAATCAGTAAGTGCCTCCCCGAGTGCACAGTCAATGCTGTAGCAACGCCATAATCCAAAATTAATGTCTCGGGCTCCCTAGCTCATGTGTTGCCAGAGCCTTGCGGGCCAGATCCTTCCCTCTGCTGTATGGATGTGACGTTCTTCTTCACATTTATCACCCATCTCATCTCACCCAAAGTCTTCTGCAGATCCTCGTGCAGCTGTTCATTGGCGGCATCGCCATTGCTGATCTGCTCCGCCATTTCGCGTATTGAGTCGTCTCTGAGCGTCTTGTAATCGGTGTAGTCTTTCAAAACCCGCGCCATGGTCTTCTCATTTGCGAGGTCCTTCTCTTCCAACTCATCGACAACCCGTTTCAACCTTCTCATCCTTTCCCTTTCGGTGTCGCGATCGGATTGAACGACGTTCAGCTCCTTCCTCATTTCAACCAGTTGTTTCCCATAGTCTGTCTTCATCTGCTGTAACGACTTCCGGAAAGTGTCGTATTCGGCTTGTGCTCTTGCCGCGACCTCTGTTGCATGTGTGACTTCTTTGTCGGTGTTGAGCTTGAGGCTGTGCATGGCGACGGACAAGTCGTTTCGCGCCTTCTCCGTGACTACTCTCTTACTCCTTTCGATCTCCAGCTCAGCCTTGAGCTCCTCGATCTTGCGGTCCCGCCGCGCAATAATATTGCGGTTGGTCTCACATATCGCTTCCAAGTTCTCCTTAGTCCCCCGTAACGATTCCAGCGTCTCTCTGGCAGATACGCTCCTTTGTTGTTCCTCCTCCACTCGCGCCTGTGCAAGGTTGAGCTCCCTCTTCAGCCTGTCGGTCTCGTTCATGAGACGTTCAATGACCCTGCCCGACTTACCCGCAACCGAGGCGCGCCCGACCGCCGATGACCATTCTCCGTCGCCATTAACGCTTCCTTCACCATCTGTCATTGGGGCGTTTTGCCGGGGATCGAGGGTGGATAACCGGGCATTGCCCGGCGACCGGCTGCGTGCTCGTGAGCTCGCCACGCTTGCTGGACTTGTCGTGGATACGAGGTAGGTGTGATGAAACTGCTTATCCGGCGTGACTGGAGCCAGAGTCGCCTGCAAGCTCATGACGCTCTTCTGTTTCTGAAACGGATATAATTTCGCTGCTGCTAGGTGTCTATGACTCCTGTTGGGCGCTGACTCGTGCGTATCACCTGCGTTTGCTCATTCGATGTAGTAGGAAATCGAGGTCGTCAGATGCCCTGTGTGCCGAGAGTTGATGTCCTCCTGTATATTAAGCAAACACGAAAAGCTGAGGCGTTGCAGCATTCTTGGCGTTGGGAGGTATAAGCCGGATGACGAGACGGTCAAGCGAGGAGCAGTCTGTATGCTGGCGTGCAGACGAAAATGGGCGTACACGTCAGGGAGGCAGAGGGCTAGAGACACGACATGAAGGCTGAGAAAGTGTGCAATCGCTCTGGCAGCTACGAGGGCGGTGGAAATTCGGCGTGGTAATTCGCTGGATAGGAGAAGGAGTTGCTGGTCCGGCGGAAACAACGAAACAACCTTTTGGGCGCTGAACATCATCGCGGCCCGTGCGTCGGCCGGAGTCTGGGAGCCGCGCCGTCTGTGTCACTCACTGCACATCGACCCTCGACCCCTGACCATCCATCTCTCCACTCCTTGTTGACGGTGGTCGCGATGCTATTGACTATTTATACTCTTGATGCCATCTCACCGACCTGGCAGACGATTTTGCGTATGGCTCCACGATGCGGTAGCAATCAACCCTCCCACCCGTGATCATGTTTCAACCCTTGTGCAGCACGAGTCGTCACCTTAATACTTGAGCTGCTGGATCTTGCAATCATGCATTGCTAATCTCGGCACGCAGCTCACAGGTCGCTAATTATCGACAAATGCATAGACCTAGAATGGCCGCTCGAAGCAGATATCACGACTACGCGGGCTTGCAAGTATCGTTTGATCAATCTTCAATATCATCATCGCTAAGCACTAGCTTGTCTTCAGCGACAGCATCTGTACCTTTCAGCTTGTCATTGCCTGTGTGCTCTTTCCAGTCTGGATGCTGGCCCCCTTTCCAACCCTTCGTTTTGGCTTGATCTCCAGAAAGTGACTCAAACCGAACAAGCTCGTCTGGCACCAGAGGTCCATGGATGAGGCCTGTGCTTGAACAGATAGTGGCAACATATGGCAATTGCACCGTCACTAGCTCATTTCTATCCAGCTTCCGCACAGGCCGGCCGTCATTCTCGTTGACAGACAGCGGGCTATTCTGGTTTGTAGAGAACAATTCGAATCCCGGGATTGAAGAAGCCCACGATTCGACCCCACGTTGAGCAGGCCGCTGCGGTGCGTGCAGCTTCCAAGCACCCCTATCGTTCGTAGCATTGCTGAAAGTGTACTGATTCAAGCGCTCATGGGCATCCGTGATATGCTTTCGTAGCCTCACAGAATTTGGATATTGCATCTTGTATGGATCGCCGTTCGTAAAGCCGCCTTTCGACTTCCTTTTCACGGGATGCGGAAGGGAGAACAGCAAGCCACGAACGGCGGCATTGAAGACCATCTCGCTGTGCCTGTAACCGTCCACAGCGACAGATCCCTGAAAATAGCGTCGCCCGGCCAGGTGAGCGCCTTTGCCGGGATCAAAGCTTGCAATTACGTCTGCATCCGATAAGCTCTCGAGACAGCCTTCAATGTGAGCAAGAGGGTCTTCAGCCTCACACGACAGTGCATAGTTTTCGTGCAAGGCCGCGACGAATGTGTCAACATCAGTGGCGGCTTGTGAAAATAGTTCGTCCACGTCAACCACACTGCTCATGGGGCGAGTATGCCGGATGAGAAAATCGGGCGGTTGGTCCGCTGTTGGCTCTTCGCGCTTGTTATAGACTACCTTGCCTACAGCGTGAAACAAACCCAAGGAGCTTTCACGCTCCGAGATGGCATTCAGAGTTGCTTTCTCCGCAGCTGTGAGTGGTGACTTCGTTTTGGCAGCTTTTGCGCCCTTCGCTGCAACCCTTCCGCTTAGCGCATCATCGTCTTCGTTCAGGTACATCATCTCGAGCATGCCAATGGCACTCCGGATGTCTCCTGTTTCGGCCAGAGCGCACAGCAGTGATGGACCAGGAATGCGGCGGCGTCCTGACAGGCGAGCCTCTTTCCTGATGACCAATTCGAGTGCTTTCGACACAAAAGTTGGTGCGACAGTATTGAAATCGATGACGGCGACAGCTGGATGCTGGAGAATGTCAGGTCCGAGAAGCGAGTGGGCTGTCATTGTTTCGACCGCGTTCGAGGAAGTATTATCCTCCTCAGAAATGATGATCACGACAGGCTGAGAGACCGTTGAGGATAGATGGAGCATGATGGTTTCCCTGAATCGGACAAGGGCGCCGCTCCAACGTGCTATGACATGTATCTCTTCAACGACGGTGATTCTGTCTGTTGGGGCTTCGTCCGTTGGGCGTGCTGCTGAATCCGGAGCTGTGGTTTCTTCGAAAGACAGAGATGTGAAAGGGGCAGATAATCCAAGAAATTCGTCAAATTGGGTCGATGCAGACTGAAAGTTTTCGTCGCCGTACACCGCACTGCTCGGATTGCTCCACTGCATGACACCCAATTTCCTTGCCTTCGCGAGCGTAGTCACAACAGCCGTCTTGCCACTTCCTGCGGGGCCCTTGACTACAAGTAGTCGCCGGTATTTGTTGCCGGTGCTCGCACTTCTTAGCCATTCATCTACATCCCCAATCTTCTTCTTGTGTACTGCCAGTTCCTCAACGTCGAGAGGCGGGAACATGTCCACCCAAGGCCTGTGCGAGGTGATTGTTCTAGCTGACGGCAGACCCTTGCTTGAGGAGGACTTCGCTGCATCGTGTCTTCCTCGACTCGAGCGAGCGGCTAGAGTATTCGATATATGCTCCTGCTCACCGTTGAGTTCTTGTTTCTTTGGCACTGGCGTAAACTTTCGCTTTCCACGGATCGGCTCCACTGCAAGCTCTTCCACGTCCTCCTCTATTTCGTCGCCATCAACAGCAACCTTCGAGACAGGTGAAACACCTCGGCTAGATGTTTCCGATTCGGCTCCTTGAGCTTGCGTGCGAGCGTTGAAGAAGGTGTGAAGTGTTCCGCTCGCTTTGCCACGTTTCGAGCTCGCTATGCTGGCTCTGGTTGATCTTTGAGTAGCGATGGCTTTGCTAGGCTGTACAATGCTTGTACCGCTTGCTCTGCTAGCAGCAGAGGCCTGGCTACTGGGTTTGTCGGCCGCGTCATCGTCCGAATCGAGGATCACTCGCTTGCGCTGTCTCTTCTGGGGCCGCATCGCCGTGTTGCTGTATGCAGCACCGTCGTCGGGGAAGATGAAACTCTGGACAACATTGTTCGAGGGCTTCGTGGACGCAAAGGCGCGCTGGCGGGCAGCTTGGTGCTTCTCTTGCGACCAGACCGTGAGAAGTGCTTGTAGTGATCATGGGTAGACGCGCAGACGCGGCTGACGCGTGAAATTCTGCGCACGGACCTCGCACTCATGACCTTGAATCCAGAGGAGCCGGCAGAAGGATCCTATCTACGATGGCATTGCGGGGATCATAATTGAATGCTGCGATAGAAGCAGATCTCTATGTGAGGGTCTGCATGCTTTGGCATTTTCGGACCTCAAACCGGTCGACACTGTGTGGGTGTCTAAGCTACAGACATTTCCAGCAATGCGGAGGTTATGCTTTTTCGCCTTCGCAGCTGACACGAGACGGCCTCTAGTGCTCAAGAGGGCTTTGACGCGTCTCGAAACGTGTGTAATGACTCACTCCAAGGTCTTCGTGTATATTGTGCCGTTTCCTCATAAACTTAGAGCCACGTGTATCACCTGAATCTCAACAATTTACTTTCATCATGAAGGACGAAATCAAGAATACCAACGACGCTGGCAAAGAAGCAAGGCTCGAATTCATCAAGAGTGCCCTGAAAGAAGAAATTGGCCTAGAGGTGAGCTGAAAGATCCTCCAGCGACTGCTCTGCTGAAGCTGGATAGCCTTTGACGATTCGACCGGTTGCCTACGAAAATGACTTTCCATTTCCCTACAACAACTTTGTATACTCTGTCAAATTCCAGCCAGGGTCGGTTCGTACGGGACTTTCCCCTGGAACCTCAGTCATACCACCCGACGTAAATGAGTGCATTTTGCGCTTGCCGAACGCCAATTCTGGGTACAACAACGAGATGCGAGTCCAGAATGAAGTCGCCGCCCTGGCGATCGCTCGCAGGACGACTGAAGCAAGGTTTCCCAACTTGGTGCCTTATGTCTACGCATGGGGGAGCGCAAAGTCTCGACAGGGCTGGATCTTACAGCAGCTAATGCCTGGCTCACCACTTCTCGAGGACTTCAACCAGATGGACCAGGGTTCTCGAAACAAGATCCTGGGGCAGATGGCGGATATCATGGCAGTGTTACAAGACTGTAAGCTTCCAGCGACGGTGAAAGGTTTTGGTGGGCTTCAATTTGGACCGGCTGGAGAATACATCAGTGGCCCCATGAGCTTCATGGACGCTGGACCGTTCGCGACATACCGCGATTTTGTTCAAGCCACAATTGAGACGAAGCTCGTCAAGGCGGACAACGATCCGCAAGTCAATGGCTGGCGAGCGAACGAGGTTCGCGCACGGCTGGATCGCTTCCTGGATGAGGGATTCCCTCATATCATGGAGAGGCTAGGAAACTGGCCTCAAGCACTGGTACATTCTGATTTCAGTAAGATACCTCGCGCTTCTGTGTCGACATCAGACTAATCCAGCCATAGCTGTGGACAACTTGCTATACGACAAGGATACCATGACGATTACAGACCTCCTAGATTTCGATTTTAGCCACGTTGGGACTCTCTGCGACGAGTTCTTTCGATCGCTCGGTGGGCGAATTGGGCAGTTCCCCTCCGCCCGCGAGCCGAAAGAAATTGTCGCCCTTCGTCAAGCCATGCTGACGCGTTTCCCCGACCCCCTACCACCGGACAACGATGATGTGGAATGGGCCAGCGCAAAGTCTTGGGACGATGCTCTCATCCGTGCTGGCGCCAAAAAGCCCAGCAACATCAGTGGCATTGATGAGCTTTCTGATCTGTTCTGGCTCTCTGGGCAGTTATTTCCCTTTAAGCTCTGCAACGAGGTCGTTGTCAGCAATTCCACACCTGAACAACTTGAAATGTGGCGAGCTCAGGGCGAAGCCCGTCTCCTAGAATTCCTGTCCGATTACGGCTATTGAAGCAGGTTCGCCACCCTGGGAGTATGCATCAATTGCTAATCTCGATCAGAATTGAACTATGATACTGGGTTTGAGAAAGTTTTTTAAGCTGTCAAGCTATTCGTGTACGATGTGTCTTTCAAGGGAGCGCAAGGGGTGGAAGACATCTAACTCTGTTTCCAAAAGGCTTGTGTTGCAAATCAGCGGAGACATTAGGAATTCACTTCACGTCTCGAGAATGGCTGCTATGTGATTTATGTCATTGAAAGCGGGTTCGCCCCACATTCTAAGTGCAAGCTGCAAGGGTGCTGAAATCCTCGTGGGGAGCAACGCCACCTTTCATCGACGAGGGCGACTCAATAGACCTATCCGCACCTCAGTAGTGTCCGAGCCCACAGACGGGCCTAGACGTGAGTCTTCTAAGAGCTACTGCTCACTCTCGCCATCGTGGGTCGGCTTCGTATCTCGTCGAGTCCGCTCCTGAATCACGCCCGGAAAGTTCTTCGGCTCAGACATACCGCCCAACCACGCCTCTCCAGCCGGCAAACCCGCCGTCGGCGACGCCACCTGAGCAACGGACCCAAGACCATGCCACGGCACCCGTCCCGCAAGCGCCGGCGACCCATGTTCGACTCCAGACACAGCAGCCACAGACCCCGGCTGCACCTTGATCGACCTCCTCCTCTGCTGCTGCAACAAAGCATTCGACGGATCCGTCTGCATCGACGCAGTCGGCGACGGCGGCGCTTGAGAATCTCCGGTCTCAATTGCGGGCGGCGGCAAGGTCTCGCTCGAGACTGGTTGTCCCTGGCTCCCCGCCGTCGTGTAGCGGTTTATCATGGCTAGCTCTTGGACGAGTGTCTCGTGTCGGAACGTCGTGCGAATGTTCGGGACGTTGCTCTTAGCTACATTGTTGCCTTCTTGGCCGGGTATGTGGTATTTGTTGCCGAGCCATTGCTTTTTGAGCGCGTGCTCGAAGCCGCTTTGGAGGACGGAGTTTTTGGCGAGCTCGCACATGTCAACGGCGTTGAGCTTGTAGATCTGGGCAGCAACGGAGTATTCTTCGATCAGTGGTTCTTTGGTGTAAGCGAATTGGAGCGGATCGTCGGTAGATAACGAGACGTTCAGTCCGCGTTTGAAGTAGTTCGGGAAGGGATTTCGCTCGTAGGCTAGGAAGAGGGCGTTGTTGGACAGTGGAGACATGGCGATGCCGATCTGCTCCAGGTAGAAGATGTATTGCAATACGGGCGTCTTTCTGAGCAAGATTCCGTGATTGATGCTGTGACTGCATAGTACGGCTGCAGCGAGATGGTCAGTCTCGCCAGCTTCTCCGCAGTGTGGGCGGAGCACGAACGTGTTGAAGCCTCGCTGCTTGCGCCATGCGTTGAGCGAAGTCATGTTCGCAAATAGGTAGTAAATCCAGTAACTGTATGGTGGAGACTCCCTGGCAGTCCAGTCTCTGGCTCGGGGGAACTTGCGGTGAATTCGCCTCTCCGGCTTGCTCTCATCATCAACAGAGTCGAAGCCAACGACTCTCTGCAAGAATACGTGCAGCTTCGGGTTCGAGGCCGGGTTCTTGGTAACCTCGAAGAGCGGCTGGAAGATGTTGCGAACGATCTCCTCGTAGCTCTCCAAGTTCCCTGCAGCTTTGTAGACATCGTACAAACGGGGAACTTGAATGAGCCATCGGACATTGTGTGAGTACAGCTTGTTGTCAACGACCCAAGCGGCAAGTTTGTCCCATTCCTGCAGATTCCGTCCGTAGATTGAAATGCGCCATTCTACCATCTGATATTTGCTTGACTCGAGATCGGAGATCACCTCCTTGGTCAGTTCGGCGAGGTAGCGACCGCCAATATCGTTATCTGTCTTCAGAAATATTGTTCGCAGTCGAGACTCCCCGATTGGGTTGTACTTGAGATTGAACTTATCAAAGCGGTGGAACGAGTCAGTATGGGCATGCATATCCAGCGTATCGATACTGAGATCGTAGGCCGTCAAGTTGATACTTTCGAAGACCTCGCGCAAGGTGAGGTCCTTCCCATCACGGCGCAAAACAAACTCTTCAGGGCACTTCTTCATCTTACTCTTGATGAATCGAAGGAGATGCTTCTGGTTCATACACGCCGAATGGTGGACATGGGTGTCGACCTTTCGAACGTTGTAGAAGTCTCGATGCGGCACCTTCTTGCTATCTGTGATTTCTTGGTACTCGTGCAAGAGGAAATATAGGTTGTATTTTCCCTCCAAGTATTGCAAGCGACGGAATGCAAAGCTTTTGGCCGGTCCGTTCGATGATATGGATAGCACAGCATCGAGATCTATGTAATAGTCTCTGAGCGTAGGTACTGCCAAGATGGGAGTGTTATGTTCGGCTGCAACATCGTTCTCATAGACTTGGTAAACTCCGTTTTCATCAAGCCTGTACACCATTTCTGACTCCTCCGGGGCCGGCATCAGGTCTTCGAGGAAGAAATCGCCGCCGATATCCTGACCAGGTTTTCTTGGTTTCCGCACAGGGGTATTCGGTTCCCCGTCGTGCATCGAGAGCGTCTGGCTGTTTTGTAGGCCATTTGGCTGGGTTTCGCCGTGATCATCAGGCGCACCAACATCTTGGCTGTCATGCCAGACAGGTTTTGGTGGATCGGGGTAGATTCTCCACCGCGAGTCATCCTTTGGATTGTCGCCGCCTCGCTGCAGTGATAGGCGAATGTACTTGTGACGAAGGTCCAGAATCTTCTGGATCTTGCTGCAAATGGCAACGAGCTCCGAACTGATTTCAGGGTCCTGATTTGCGAAACTACCGGGTCCGGCTTCGCCTGAAAAATCCATTCCGATCGAAGAATGATGTTGCCGAAGCTGGTCTGACAGATCTGGGAGCCTTTCTTCGGCCGGCACAACCGACGCTGAAGGCACTCCCTGCTGCATCACGCTCCGCTCCGGCTTGCCGGCTTGCGGCAGACCGTCGAACTGCGCGTGCGAAGCAGAAGGGCCGAACATGCTCGCTTTGGCCAGTCGCTCCGGGAGCACTTCATCACGAATTGAAGCTGTCTGAGATGCTCGAGAACCGCGTTGGGCGAGTTGATGCCTCTGATAGAACCACTTGGCGTCGGCATGGCTGTACTGCTTGTCTGTCTCATAATCGTAGTAGGCAGTCTGCCGATGGTGCGTGGGCTCTTCACGGTCTGGAGTCTCGAGGCCATCTGCGTCTGTGACGGCTTCGTCATGTTCGAGGTCGTACGCATTTCGCGCGACGTTGCTGGCGGTGAAAGCCGGCGTATCGCCTCCGCTGGCGTCCTTAGCGGTCGCCATGTCGAGGTACAACGTCCAGTCCAAGCCCAATACCTTGGTTGAAAAGATGTAGCTGAAGTACTATCCTGCTTCTGGCAAAAGCTTGACGATACACGACGATGATTTGGCGGAACCACGCAGTGTCAAGTCAGGTCGTACCGTGGCCTGTGCTGCCGCTCAAACCCTGTTTTTCACCAGTGCTCCTGCTGCAGCAAAAGCACCATCAGACCAATCTCGCATACTACGAGTCTCACATTCGGAGGTTTGGAACACGAACTGACGAGCGACGCTATCCCTGGTGGAGAGCATTCCAGCAGTTGAACCACTCGTCCTGCATGGACGAGAATCATAATTTTGGCTTAGCGAATTTTCAACGTCCTCGAATCAGTGCCCAAGAACTCGTACGAATGTAAACCCTGTAACAATAATTTACGAACGCTTTTGGCCAATCACGAGAAGTTCACGTGGAAGACGAGTGTTATTGTAATATACATCGACAATTCTTGTCTATGTTACATCATATGTACAATGTTTGGGGTGTCGCACGACATTTGCGTCCCGTGAGTGCACCTCACTCCTCGAATCCACCTCTAGTGGCCGTATGCACCGCCATTGCCATACAGTGGCTCGCGCATGTATTCTTCCCTCAGCTGAGGAGCATGAGGATCGTATGATGGGCCATCATTGTGGCCCTGCGGTACTCGTCTATCGATATAGACGATCTCCCTTGTCGGAGCCGAGTAATACGCTTGAGGGTCCTGACGATAGGATGGCGCGCTTTCCTGTGTGTAGTACCGCTCTCTTTGACCGTCGCGAACGTACTCATATGCCTGCTCGCGAACCGGCTGTTCACGTCCGTAGACGACCTTTCCATCATCATCTAGAAGTGTTCCATCAGGTTGACGACGGACGTATACCACTGGCGCTTCTGTTGCATACTCCACCCGTTCCGCAGGCTCATAGTATCTTGTCACGTAGCGCTCTGCTGCTTCTTCACTGGGATGGCCGACCGATTCGCTGTAGTAACGTTCTTCTGGCGCAGCCTGGTAGTTATTTCGACCATGGGCAACAGTGTTATCGTGCGAGCGACCATATGGATCTGCTTGTTGATCAGAGACTATTCCAGACGAGCCGAACTGCTGTGCATGCCCTCGACTTGCTTCTAAATGAGGTCTGAGATCCTCCAGGAAGCGATCCGCGTCACCGACTTCTTGCTTCAATGCTCCATCAAAACGCTGATGGCTACCGTTGGGATGAGAAGCACGGGAAGCGTGATTACTGGGTTGTCCATGACCGCTTGCGGGATTGTGCTTGACGATACGCCCCAGATAGCTCGGCTTGCGTGGGTCATATTCGTCCTCAGCTGGTGAGTCAGAGCCTCGGACTCCCTCTACGAACGGCGGAGGTGCAATGATGCCACTGTAGCCAGTGAGCTTTGAGGGGCTCCCGACGGATTGCGGCTCGTACGCGCCGTGTGGCACGACCCTGGTTGTCTTATTGGCGGAGCTGAGTTGCGGAGGCGGCTTTGTTTGCAAGGAAGCGAGAGTCGGCAGTGGTGTCGGAAACGCTCCAGGAAATGCTGCTGCCAGCCGTGCGAGCTTGCCATCGTCCATACCAGACGCGTTGACTAGCTCAGATATTGCATTGAGGTGTGGAAGTTGCACCATGTCCGTCCTCCAATCCAGGCCCAATTCGGCATGCGCCGTTCTGAAGTGCCCCAAGAGGTGTGGTAATGTCGATTGTTTCCTTTCTGGCAGAGGTAGACATCCAGATTGCCCAGTCGCACATGCTTTGCAAGCAAAGCCGTTCAGTGAACGTAACGGTCTCATCGCCGATTCGTGGTTTAGACCATCTAGGAACATCGCCACGCCGGGCTGCAATTGGAAGCTGGCCACGAAACGCTCACAGGCGTGATGTATGATGATCTGGGTTCGCACGGTACCTGGCAGTCCCTTGACCCCGGCCGTTGCAAACCAAAGCTCACGCGCGAATTTAGCCATTTCTACCAGGTGTTTGCGGTAGGTGTCGGCTGTCGGAACACTCGGATCTGATGGTGGAGGCATCGAATATGGCAGACCACCTCCTGTGGGCGAAGCTTGATATGGTGAGGTGACAGAAGCGCCTGGATACATACCATTGGCGGAATAGGGCGGATGTCCAGCTTGTGGAGCACCAGGATAAGTGGTGATTGCTGGTGGCGGAGGGGGTGGACCCGGGAATATAGGAGAAGTGTACTCTGATTGTCCCGGGTATCCAGCGGGCGGATATCCTGGGGCTGGAAATAGGCCGTTGGCCGGTCTGGTTGTCTCGGTCTGGTAGCCTAGCGGGCTCTGTGTCGAGTGGGCATCTGAGAATAGAGGCACGATTGGAAGGTTTGCTCGGTGCTCACCGTGGGTTTTTGGTTGGCCGGCACCGGTAGATGTTGACGAGGTGATAGCCAGCGCCTTGACGAGCATGGGATTTGGATGGAATGGAGGTCTCTCTGGCCACTCGGCCTTCCAGTGAACAACTACGCTACCGAAGCTCAGAATGGTGGTATGCTTAGCAGCGTAATGCTGGATGACAGCTTCAAATCCGTAACCTTTGGGGTTTTCGCAACCATTGCATAGAAATATATCCTTTTGAAACTGCTCCGTTAGAGGCTTGACACGGTTTTCATATACCCATCTCATGTTTTCCAATGTCAAGAATCGAGGCAAGGAAGGATCGAGCGCGTGTTGGCCACCAAAAGTTTCTTCGTAGTAGTTTTTGCGGACCTGTAGAAGGACCTCAGCGGCGAACTGCGCGCAAGAAGCCCGGCTCAAAGAATGGCCATTCCTCCATTTACCAATAGTGACTTGATCGGCAAAATGAGCTAAACGCTTGTGCAACGGAGAAGCATTGGGGTCTATCTCAACATCCTGGATGTCAATTTCGCCTTTGGCCTCCTCTTCTTCGGTTGCTGCAGGACTTGTGTTGGCCTCCCCAGGTGCTGGCTCGGGCTCATGCGGCGTGTGCTGCTCCACCTGTATCGTTGAAGCCCTCTGCAGCCCGGGCTGAAGCGGGTGTACAATTCTGTTTTGACGTGCAAGCTTTTCCTCGGCCTCAGAGCGTTCGGTTTCGAGACGGGCCCTGAGGAATTCCCATTGCGAATCGTCTAGCAGAGTCGATATCTGACACGCTGCACGGAATGACTCCATGTACTCAAGCAGCTGCGGCGTGATCGGTGGACTAAGAAGCAGGGAGCGACGCTCAATCTCGGCTCTCCTTGCGGCTCGAGCCGCTTGAATTTCTTCGAAGTTTCTGTGAGCGCGGGGCTGTATGGTCGGGGTAGATGCGAGCCCACTTGCACCAGGGTGTTGAAGCGTAGATAGTGACTGAACGGAGGGGATCCATGACATGGGAGGAGGAACCCGGCTACTTGGAGATGTTGTGCGTCCTGGTGTGCCATTCGTGTCCTGTGGTATCGCTGCTAGTTCCTGGCTACGAACGTGGCCATTGTGCTGCGGCTTCCTCCCCTTGGCAGGTCCAGGTCTAGTGCTGAGACGCGCTAGGTTTCCCTTTTGCTCCCAGATCTCCCAACGATCAACATCTTTCATGATGCCGAGCCTCTCGTCATCCAAGGTGTCGACCCACTCAGCGGTTGCTTCAGAGCTGCTGAATTCCTTGACATGGTCATAGCGCCGCTTGATAGCCTCAACCTGCGTCCGAAAATATGCCTTGACAAGTTTTGTTCCAGGTGGAGGAGGGAGATTTGCATGCCTGGACGCATGGACGTAGTGATTGGAATCAGTTAGAAAAATGGATGGTAGAGCATCTTTCAGAAAACTTGGAAAAGAGCCAGAGAGAGTGAGCTCATCGTCCTACAAATGTTAGTTCCATTCACGTCGTGTGATGGTGTAACGTACCGTCAGTGTTTGCGAGCGTAGACAGTTTCCACAAAGCCGCTTTTGGAATGGCCAAACCACCCGGATATGATCTTTGCCTGGTCCGGCTTGGAAAGGGGCCGCCGATGGAGAATCAGTAGCAAGAGCTTTGGGTTGACCACACTCCTGGCATCGCTTGCCTTTGATCAATCTCCACATTTGCAGTTCCGTCTGGCCTCGTAGTGGCAGTGGCAAGCCTCGGGCGAACAGGCTGTGAGATCGTTCCCATATCCGATTGGACTCCGACTCATCAAGTACTTCCGTTCCGGATAACCGTCCCGTGGGTTTGACTCCAACAGGCGTGGCAAGAAGCAGATTAAAGGCCTTGTTGACACGAAGCACGCGAGCAAGTGGGATGGGTGGAAGAAATGTGAAAATGCGCTGCCACAGCGGAACAGTGAGACCATGGAGCCTCTCCTCATCTGGCGCAGAAACGTGTTTAGGCCTCCCGATCGGATGATTGTCACTTTTCACCCGTTTTGAATGTGGCCCATCAGAAACCCCATGTGGCACTTGAGGGTCATCCAAGGTCTCATCACGATGGTTCAGGTCATCGAAACTGCGCTTCCGCTTTGTGGTTCCATCCGCCGGTATGGCCGATCGAGCAATATCCATACTGCCATTGGCTTCGCTGTTCGATACGCTGGCAGACTGATATGTCTCTGGATTTTCTGAGGAGACGGCATCCTCCTGAGGGGATATAATCACTGTTTCCGTGTCCGGCTCAAAACGCGATGGAGACTCCGAGGCCACACGGACTTCAGACTTGTCCTTGCTAGTATACAGATCTGGCGTCGGCTCCCGACTCCGAGGTGTATCCATTGTGACTTTGACAGAAGCGATAGCCTCACCTAGTAGAGAAAGGGCACCGAGTACGTAGCCTCGGCAGGGGTGAGACGGCTCTCGCACAGGGGTTGAGGCTCGGAAATCAAAAACAGAGTCAGGATCTTTATACAAAGACAAAACTTTCGAAGCTCGAATCAGAAATGGAGACGCGTAAGTGGCGTTGCATGGATGGATTTGAGCATGCAGCTGCCGCAACAAGATTTTGGTCAAACCATACACCAGTGTCCACTGAAGGTTAGAGTCAAGCGACACGCGAGGATTTGAGACTGGAAAGAGGCTGATACCGTAGTGGAGGTGTCACCAACAAGGAGGCCCGAGGCGGTGGATCTTGTCGAGGCGAAATCGACAGGTTGATTAAAAGGTTGCGTGCGTGAAGGAAAAAAGGTTGATACACGAAGCGAAGTGGAAGGAGAGGCAGGGTCCGTCAACGTGGGGTCTCCTGGAGTTGAGCGTGCCTTATAAGCTCTTAGTCCACCAGCATGACCGTGTACGCTGCCATTCACTTGCAAATAAGGAACTTGTCGGTGTGGATGCGAAGGGCAAGGTACTGCGAATAAAGCAACAAATGAGAAGAGTCCAGCCAAGCTTTGGAAGAACGAGGCGACTTGCCTGGCACGTGATCTTCCCCGACGTCAAGCCTCAAGCCACGCAGGTGGCGCAGCAGCCAGGCAGTTGCGTAGCCCATAGTCGTAGCTGGTGCTTCGTACCTCGCGGACAGCCATCGTTCCATCCTGCACGCTCACTCCAGTCTCCTATATCAGCTCTGTGTTCTTTCAATTTGCGCCCGAGCTTGTGACACTCATTACAGTTCTAGCGCCAGAGACCTTCGATTGCAGGATCCAATTGCACTCTTGCGCAGCGCAACCCGACCCCACACACAGCTTCAGCAACGCAGGTGGTGCATAGCCGGACCGCTCGCCAAAATGGCCACCCTCAACCTCTCCGCCAATGGCCCATCGATCAATAAGAGCTATACTTCCGTTGTCAATTCACCGCCACCTTCCGGGCCTGCAGCTTCATCACCAACCTATGGACAATGGGCTGTTTTCTCCGTAGCAGCCCCGCTAGTGAGCGCTTTCCAGGGCGACGCGGGCAAGGAGAGTACGCTCAAGGTTCAGAGCTCAGGTGGTGGGTATCATTGCTTGTCGTTCAAGTTACAATGCTGATTCGTCATACAGAAGGTGAATTGGTCGACCTGATTGAAGAGTTCTCGGACGGGCGTATTCAGTTCGCATTCGTCAAGATCAAGGATCCCAACACAGGCCTCCCAAAGTTTGCTCTTATCGGCTGGTGCGGCGAAGGAGTACCAGAGAGAACAAAGGGATACTTTGCAAGCCATCAGGCCGCAGTCGCAAAAGTTCTTCACGGCTACCACGTTCAGATCTCAGCACGTTCAGACCGTGATTTAACACCAGAAGGAATCGTTAAAAAGATCTCGGATGCTTCGGGCGCAAAATACTCGGGAGGAGGAGGAGCAGCGCCTGCTAGTGCAGCCCCGCCGCCAGTTGCAAAGAAACCCGTCTTCACACCAACAACGAGTGGCGGCGCGAGAAGTGGTTTCAACCCCTTGGCGAACAGACGTGTGCCTCAGTCAACTGGGCCTGTTGACGATGATGGTTGGGGCGAGGACGCCCCACAAGTGACTAGAACACAGTTGGAGAAGGTTGGATCGGCATACCAGCCTACAAAAGTCGATATACGTTCCCTCACCTCTCAACAAAGTGCAAGCACCGGCGGAAGTGCTTCAGACCGTCCGGACGTCGTCAGAGGAGCTTACCAGCCTGTCGGAAAGGTGGACATTGCTGCAATCCGTCGACAAGCGGCTGAAAGTGGGCAGACGAAGGACGATAGGCCAACGGTTATCAAAGGATCCTACGAGCCGGTGGGCAAAGTCGATATCGCAGCTATCAGGACCAGAGCGCAAGGTCCCGGCCAAGAAGCTCCTGCTCCCAACACAATCAGTCCGTCACGGACCGGCGCGTCTGCCACGGAACAGGAACAGCCCAAATCTTTGGCTGACAGATCGTCAGCCTTCCAGAGCCCTGGCAGACTGGCTGAGTTGCCCAAGCCGAAGGTTGCGAACAAGTTTGGTGCTGGGGCGAGTTCCTTTACAGGCACCAAGCCATTGACACCTGGCACCTTCGGTCTGCAAGGTCCTGCACCAGCCGCGGGGCCTGGATTGGGGACCGCTGGTCGAAGTTTTGCAGAATCGTCGGGTAAAACTCCAGCACAGTTGTGGGCGGAGAAGAAAGCTGCTGCGGGCGGCTCCGTCGCCCCCGTGCCATCTCCTGCAGCGCAACCTGTGGCAGCACAAACGTCCGGAGGGTGGAAATCTGGCTATGAGGGCAAGAAATGGGGTTCTGTCCAGACTACCAAGACCGGTGCCTCGGCCACCAGTGCTGAACATGAACATGCTGGTCAAGATGGCATTGCGCGTGAAATCCCATCAGCACCAGAACCGCCCGCATTGAACACATCAAACAAACCTGGCATCGGCGGTGGCGTTCCAATGCCTGGTTTGCCTACTCGACCAAAAGCAGACGAGGGTCCAGCTTTGCCTCCACCACCTCCGCAGCCTCGTAGCCCGACGCCACCAGCTGAGGAGGAGGATTACGAGCCTAGCTCCCCTGTCCGCATTGCAGTACCGGTACCACGCGAGCCGATCAGGCCAGTTCAAGATGCACACGAGGAACAGATTGAGCCACCGACGCCTGTGCCTATCGTTTCTCTCGCCAAACAGGCTTCTCACGAACAACCAGACGACGACGAGCCCGAGGTCGGCCCAGACCCTGCTCGCCAAGCCGCAGTCAATACCGCTGTGGCCAGCTTTGGAGAAGAGGCTGGAGCAGCCGGCCAAGCAGCCGCGCCAGGTGGCGCCAGAGCTATTGCGCAATATGACTACGAGAAGGCAGAAGAAAATGAACTCGAACTGCGCGAGGGCGAGACCATTACAGATATTGAGGTAAGTTCTTATAGTTCTTCCGAAACATGTTGTTCTGACATACACAGATGGTTGATCCAGATTGGTGGATGGGTACAAATCCTCGCGGCGAAAGTGGACTCTTCCCCAGCAATTATGTGGAACTCGTCGAGGACGATGCCCCAGCTGCAGCTCCCGCCCCAACTACCAGCCACGCCCCAGTTCCAGTCGTACACGAGCCGGCTCCCGAACCGCCATCTGCTCCTGCCGGCTCAGGCCAAACAGCTACCGCACAGTATGACTACGAAGCTGCCGAAGACAATGAGTTATCCTTCCCTGACGGCGCGAAGATCACCAATATTGAGTTTCCAGATGATGACTGGTGGAGCGGCGTATACAATGGCCGGGAAGGTCTGTTCCCTGCAAACTACGTCGAGCTCGATCAATGAAACCACGAAAGTCCACTGCTACATTTCGAGATGGAGATCGCCGGCACATAGAGACAATGAAAATGAATTCAGATGTGGTACCAAAATTGATCATACTCTTATAGTAAAGTCTGAGTGTTCCTCGTCTAGTCGTCTAACGGGTATCATAAGCTGGAGGCAGGCGTGCTGACGAATATGTCAACAATCAAGCCGCAGCGGCTTGCGGAGCCTTCTGCTGTTCTGGCGCAGCCATGCCTCCTTGGTTTTGTCCAACGGAGTATTCAGCAAAGAAGTCCGGGTTGTTTTCGATTTCCTCTTTGACAATGTCAAGGCCACCGACAAGCTCGCCACCAACCCACAGCTGAGGGAAAGTCGGCCAGTCAGCAAAGGTCTTCATACCCTGCCTGACATCTTCATCCGCAAGGATGTTGAAGAAGCCATATCTGACGCCTCTCTCTCTGAGGATGCCCACGATCTGCCTGCTGAAACCGCACTGCGGCGAGCTCGGCGTGCCCTTCATAAAGAGCATCACCGGTGCAGCCTTGACCAACCCAGTCAACCTCTCATTGATGTCCTCCTCTTGCTCCCTCACCGTACTGCTATACTCCGGACCCGTCTTCGGATCCCCAGTGCCGGACGTATACCCACTCAAATCCTTACTTCCATTCGCCCCCTGCGTATGTCCGGCCGCAGCCGTCCCCTCCGCCAGCGGCTTCGCATGCGCCGCCACATCCAGTTTTCCGTTCGCACCGTCTGCCGGCTTCGCTCCCGCCGCCTTCTCGACCGCGTCCCTGACCCGCGCGGTATTGCTCCCGCTGATGCTGTCGAGCGTCTTGCCGTCGCGCGTCAGCACCACGAAGGGCACGGCGGTGACGTCGTAATTCTCGCTGATTTCGGGGAGCTCTTCGGCGTCAATGGCGAGGAAGGCGAGGGATGGCGAGGAGGTGTACTGGGAGGCGAGGGCGTCGAAGAAGATGCGCATTTGCTTGCAGGGCGCGGCCCAGGGGGTGTGGAAAAAGATTGTGATGAGGGCGCCGGGGGAGAGGGCGGAGATGGTTGTGTCGAAGGCGGCCTCGCTCGTGATGTCTTGGACTGCAGCCATGATGGTCGTGTGCTTGGATATTTCAAATCGAGATGGGTTTGGTGGAGGGTCGCCCCTCGATGGCGGTTCCGAGATTACGAGCGGTGATATAGCACGAAGCGTGCACTGGACGAGGATGTGTCGACAAACAAGAAGTGCAAGATTTTCGTTGGCAACTACTACTTGATCGGCCGATTGATGAGTGAGTGTCTCAAGGGAGACAAGCTGGTGGAGCTAAACTTGCGCTCGATCGAAAGTGGGACGGCTGGCGCGACTTCGGAAGCGACCTCCGATCGCGTCATCGTTTGACAGATTGAGACAGGACACTTCAAATGTCGATGCAAGCGTCTGAACCGTCTTATGTCGCTACAACCAGTCATCTGTTCATCAACACGAAACAGAGCCAGGTGTCGAGACCATCTTCCCCGAAGAAATATTCTTGTCAGGCCAAGACAGCACAAGTCACATCACTGACATCAGGCAGCCTGGTTCCGATGTTTCGATCTCACAAAGGGTTTCATCCCTATGTCGTGCGTTGCAACCGCCCAGCCTTAAGGAATCCGCTCTGAAGGAGTGCGCCGACAACCCCTTCGAAGGCAAAATTCCAAATTCGGCGCGACCGATGCTCGCATAGCTAGCTCTTTGACAAAGTTCTTTGCTGTTCAGCATTTGCCTTGGCCGTCTCTGAGCGAGCGGAAATTACGTGTTGGCACCGCAGAGGATCTAATGGCTTGGCCTGCAGGTTCATGATTCCTCACGAGCGGTCGATAGGCCAGAAAACCTACTCCTCGTGCTGTATAGCTAAGTACGAGGCTCAATATGTTTGATCGCGATAGTCGTCCGCCCCAGTGCGCCACAGGACTATGTAGGTCATTATGACTGCGCCTCGAAGGGCGGACATGTCAGTGGTCTGAAGATCAACAACCAAACTGCAATGAGATTTGCAAGCCGTTCGACCTCCTCTGCGCCAGTGTCGCAATTATGCCTTGTTCGATGAAAACGACGTTGTCCCGACGACCTGATCAGTGCAATCAACCTCCAGCCTGAACTGCACAATAATATGCACGTGCTTGTTCAAAAACTGACCGCAGGCTGATATTGAACCAAACGGGCCCAATGAGCCTTCATTGATGTCAAAGCCTAAGCGGATCATCGTTGTATTGCGGCTCTCGCCGGCATGTGGTACCAGAGAATATAAGGACTTGGAGCCTCGTATCGTCCGAATCGTGCTGTGGGGTCGGGGCGGAAGGCTCTCTTGAAGGTCTTGGCTGGAGATCTCTCGTCTCAGCACTCTGAACCGCCGCCCCCTGTACGAATCTTGCATCTCCCGTTATTCGCGCTGCGCATTTTGACAATCATCTACGTTCTTACAAGTATTTAGGTAAAGGTATAAGTATCTCTTCCCTTCTCGCAAAGTGTCTTTTCTCTCAGACCAGGTCACCAGCAACCATTACCAAACTTTGTATCATTTCACTCTCCACCCTATCCCTGAACTTCAATTCTTGCCGACGCAAACACATTTGCAGCTTTTCAATTCATTTCAATCACCATGACCAAGTTTAGTTATGCAACTGCTCTTCTGGGTGCTTTCGCATCCGTCAATGCCCTCCCCTCGAATATCCACAACAGAGACATCATCACTGCTCTCCCTGAGAATGCAGACTCCCTGGAATTGAAATTCCAGCCGGTACTGGATTTCGACACCGATGGTTGCTATCAGACCGCAGGCATCGACCCTAGCGGAAAGCTCAACCCGGGACGTAAGCTCGGAGGCGACGTCAATGGCCACTGTCGCGACGCACCGGAACTGGACAACTCCAACACATATTCGCGAAGACTCTGCAACAACGGCTTCTGCGCCATTCTCTATGAATACTACTACGAAAAGGACCAGACCCTGGACGGATGCAGCTCCGGTCCAGCATGCGGCCACAGACACGATTGGGAGAACATCGTCGTCTTCGTCCGCATGAGCGACCAGTCTATTGTCCGCATTGCAGCCTCGAAGCACAAGGACTACGATGCCAAGGACTCTGGCTTCCTGCTCGACGGCACACATCCGCAGATGGTGTATAACAAGGATGACCCTTCGACTCATCAGCACAGATTCGCGAACAGCGATGATGTCGCGCACCCGGAGAATGTCAAGGGAGTTTTCTTCAGGGCGCCTCTTGTTGGTTGGAACGGGTGGCTGAACAATGGTCTCCGCGACGCGATGAACAATGGGGACTTTGGCGGTCCTGCCCCGAAGACTTCTGATGCCCACTTTGTAGAGTATCTGAAGAAGGCTGGTTCTGATGGAGTTGGGTTGAACGCCGATGCACCAGATGATGGCTTGTATCACTAGGTGAAACCGACGGCTGCAATCGGTGAATTGCCTTTTGAGCGAAGGGCGTGAGCTAGGTCTGATGACATTTGGTAAACATGGTAAAACATTATCATTTCTCATTTCTCATTTCTATTCTGCTGGTTGCAAAAGCTATGTCGGTAGAAATTTTCAATTCGCATTGCATCTTATGCACTTCATGAGCTCGCTTCGATGATCACACGATTGCCAATGGGGGGTTCACCCGAGAAAATGCCGGGTTTTCCAAGAGCATCCGCCTCCATCTCCACCATTCCATGCGCACGCCGCGGCCGCATTCCGAGTACACCATGTTTCAACGCAGCACTCTGCACCGCCAGAGAGCAAATATCAAGCACGTCAATGAAAGCAACCCCGACCGCCTCCTACAACATCCTTCAATGGTCCGCAGTCACTACCGTAACCGATGATAAGCACCTCCACGCCATCTCCCTCCACCGCCAGCCGGCAAGCAGCCAGCATCCTATCCTTCATACGCGCGAGAGCAATCCCGCGATCATCGACCGAGACATCCGTTGCCATCGAGCAGAGCCAGAGGCCTCGGACAATCGCAGCCGACGAACGGACCGGAGATCGATGGTGATTGTGCGTTTTCCAGCCGGCCTGTGAAGGAGCACGGCATGGTCTCGGAATTACCGTCTGATCATCTTCGACGTCAGATGTAAGATTGGCGACGGCACCTTTGCTTAGGACAGCCGTTACGGCTCATTGGGGGAACCGCCATTATGCGTCCTACTTTGTGACACCCAGGGGCGTTCGTTGATAGATGGGTATATGTTTATTATTCGAAGCTTTGATTTTCACGCCTTACGGGCTTACAGGAAATGCAGGGTCGGAGAGGTCTGGCTGCAATTTGACATTCATTGACGGCAAAATTCGTTCATCGGCATAGCGGCTGACAACTGTGTTCCTCTTCACTTTGCTGGTAGTTTTGCCCCCCCCTCGTTTGTGCCTAGCCTCTGATTCGGTTCCCAGTCTGCTTTTGCTTTTGCAAGCTTTTGCTACATGTGCCTTTGTTTTTGTCATGGTGCACAGTGCCTACGACGAGACTCTATTGGAGACGTCGGTGAGGCGGAGCGCGTATTTTTGCCGCTGAATGTAGACTCCTCCAAGTGACTAGAGCAGGACTCACAATGAATACAGCTGTTGACTCTTCCTTGCCAACCCCACTTCACCTCCCCGGACCACGTCTCTATATTGTGCTTGCTTTCCACCTTCCTGCTGGGCTCATTTTCGTCGCGAGTCCTATACTTTCTGTCACTACTTGGCTTTTCCCGAGGCTGCTCAGTCCCTTTTCGCCAAAACTCTCTACTCCCCGGCCAAAGACGATCACAGTGAGGCACATCCAGCAATCCGCCGTGTCAGAACCACGATCGACCAGAAATATGGCTCCCGCAGCGAACGAGTAAGTTCCCCCACTTCTGTTCACAGACCCCAACACTAACGCAGGCACAGCACCGTTGACTTCTCGTCAGTCACCTTCACCGACAACAGCCAAGCCCACCCCATCATCGCCTGGCCCATTTTCATCGCCGTCCTCGCCGTCCTCCTCGTCCTCTTCTCCGTGACCATCTTCCTGTGCCTCCGCCGCCGCAAGCAACGCAGACTCAGATACAAGAATATGGGCGCCGGCGTGATCTCGCGACTTCCCCCGGATGTTGCCGATAATAATAGCTCCGTCGATATTGAGCGTGCTGTGGAGTTGGCGCCAGCGTATGAATTGCACCCGCTGAATGCGCCGGTGGAGGCGATGGGACCTGGAGCGGTGGGATCTGGAGCGGTTTACGAGATGCCGGACAGGGGTAGATCTATCAGGAGGCTTGATGGGTTCGAGGGAGGAGCGGGGATGGAGCATGGGGTTACGGCGGGGAGTGAGTTGTTGCCGGCAAAGGAAAGAGGTTTCTGTTGATGAGCATATTTCGGAGAGAAGACTCACAACAGCATCTTCCCTTCGTGGAAAGGGTTGCTTGTAGTCTTGTGTCAGACGAGTTGTGCTTTGAGCTCACCAGTTTTTAAATCTATTTCTCAGACATATGAAAGTGAGGCTCTGGGTACGCTTGGAAAAGATGTCGGCAAAGAATAAGCCAAGGGCCAAGCGATACGTCGATGCATGCAAGTGCGTTGGATAGACTGGATATTTACAAAGAGAGTTTAGATATCGCCTGGTCATCAATTCATATAACAGCTATATCAAATCATGACCATATCGCAATTTCATTGCCAATATTATCGTTTCAAGGAGCCTTGTAAGAATCCAAGAACTCAACAAGACGTATGTGGGAAGGGCGTCTGAGCGGAAGAGTGTAAAACCGATCCGAGCACGGAAATCTCCGCCAACCGCGATCGGACAGAATTCGCGGAACGGCAATTTACGCGCCCACTGGCACGCGTTGCTGCCGCGTTCGCTCCACCCCGACAGACTCTCGAGAATGTCAGCCAGTGCCTTGATTTGCTGTCCAGAGATGCTATAGGGTTTCGAACACTAGCGACGCGGTGCCTTCTTTTCCAGCTCTGCAACTACTACAGCTTCTTATTGTGGACACCTTCCCGGATCCTTCATAGTCGGGAGAGTCGTCAAGCGCCGACCGTTTACTTGAACCAGAGCCGCACTCGACAATCAGGCCAGAATTGCAATAATTCACAATGGCTCCACGAGGAGCTGCATCGGCCGCAACAAACGGCATGGTCTACTCTGCTACGTATAGTAATGTACCAGTGTACGAATTGAATGTTGGAGCAAATCATGTTATGAGACGACGAAGCGACAGTTATATCAACGCAACTCACATTCTGAAAGCGGCCGACCTGGACAAGCCCGCGCGGACACGTGTATTGGAGAAGGAAGTCCAACTTGGTGTTCATGAAAAGGTGCAGGGTGGTTATGGAAAGTACCAAGGCACCTGGATTCCGCTCGCGTCGGGCGTCGAGCTCGCGCGCAAGTACCACGTCTACAACATCCTGGAACCGATCTTCGAATTCACACCCGGAGAACATAGTCCGCCACCGGCACCAAAGCACACGACCGCTGCATCCAACCGGAGCAGGGCGCCGCGTGCGTCTGCTGCCCGCAATGCCGCCCGTCAGCAGGCGGCGGCCATGGAGGTCACCTACGACTATCCTGATAATACTAGCGAACTGCCACATGAGGAAGAATCCTACGACAACACCACTATTGCGTCCCAGTCAATGATAGATGAAGATGATCCATATCAGCACGGTCACTCATCGGCGCGGAAACGAAAACGCGGGGGCGAAAACGCCGAATTTTCACGCAAAGACCAGGAACATCGAATATGGGCCGATGCACTGTTGGACTACTATGTTGTCAGCGGCAGCGACCCAGCCCATCAGATGGAATACGCACCGCCTCCTCCACCAGACGGCATCGACATCGATAGACTGGTGGATCCTGACGGACACACGGCACTTCACTGGGCTGCGGCAATGGGCGACGTGGAGTTTGTTAAGGACCTCCTCCGCAGAAACGCCGACATCTCTGCAGGTAACGTTCGCGGGGAAACGCCGCTGATCAAGGCCAGCATCTTTGCCAACTGTTACGACAAGGGAACGTATCAGAAAATGCTAAGTTTGCTGCAAGACTCATTGACGCAGGCCGACAGGTTCGGAGCAACCATCCTGCATCACGTCGCGAAATCAGCGTTGAACGGGTCCCGTGCTAGTCGCTCGAGATACTACTTGGAGGTACTTCTCAACAGGCTGAGCGACGTGCTGTCCAAACCGGACTTTTTCGAGTTTGCAAACAGAAAGGACAAGGAAGGGGATACTGCGTTTCACCAAGCAGCACGAGCGTCGAAACGATGCAGTCGAGCGTTTCAGGCGTTGGGCATCCCTTCTGATATACCAAATGCTTGGGGTGAGACGGTCGATAAAATTCTAGGCCAGCGGAAGGAGCGGCGCAGCCGACCTGCTGGCAGCCAGGCAGTGATCGCATCTTCATCGCCAGTCGCGGCGACATCGCCCATGCCATTTGACTCGTCACCAGCAGTAAGAGGGGGGCGGTTTTCAGACCCCCTCAACATACTAACCACGCGATCATCACAGAGCTTCAATAAATCTATGAGCAACTTGGTAACAACCAAGATCAACAGCTTCATCCAGGCCGGCGAGGACGAGCTACAGGACAAAGACCAGTTGCTGAGCGATACTCAGGCCGCCTTGAACCGAACATTTAGCGAGCTTGCCGCAGCGCAGCGCGAATGCGACGACTTACTGAATGTCACTGACGGCGGCGAAGATGTCGGGGCCTTGAGCGAGCTGCATGCACAATTGGCGCTCGAAGCCGAAGCCTACTCGGAGCAGCTACAGCACAAACTTCTGCACAAGGGCGTAAGAGATCGGGAGAGCGTGGTCAATAGCGCCAGGGGAAGGTCTGGCAATGGAATACCAGCCGCCGACGACGACGAGCTAGTTGCACGCATCAAGGCCGCCAAGAACTTGCAGCGCGAGCAGGAGGAGAGGAAACGGTTGACGCAGGCGCTGATTGAGGCCCAGGCGCAAGCTGGCATGGCAGAGACGGGTGATACGTGTCTGCGAGTACTGGAATCGACGCTGGGCGTCCCCAAAGACCAGCTCTACTATATGGTTGATGATCTGCTGGACGAGCTGGAAATAAACGGGAAGCAGCAGGAGCCGGCTGCCGTGGAGGTGGACTAGTTGTTCAGAAAGCTCTATCTTCGCTCATCAGCACTGCGGGCCTTAATTGTGATTGAGTGGGTGGAGGCTTGTCTGAGCCGGTGAAGTGACAACAATCAGCTCGCCTTGTACGATCGATCTGATAAAGATAACTTTGACCCGTACTTTAGCATAATGAATATCGTCGATGAGCAACTTTGCGCGACAGAATCCTAGTACAGTAGGCTAGACTTGACGATCGAAAAGGTTGCATGTGATGCTGATTATCTTCTATCTACTCAGGGTCGGGATCTCAGCCAACGGCAATCCAGACGTGGCGAAGGAGAGACAGTGGCGGCCGCGACCAAGGATCGCCTGACGACACAGGCCCGATTTGTTTCTCGCTAATCCAGCAGAACAGCAATGCTGCACGCGACATGTGAGTATTCCTGAAGCAATGATGATAGGCAGTCTCATCAGCAGAAAGTGAACATGCCTCGGAAGATTTGTGGCTATACGAAACACTGTTCGACAGTATCTGGGCTGCACCAACAATGACACAGCACATATCTTACCAGAGACATCATCTCCACGACGACGTAAGACAGCGCGAGACTCCGACCGGCAGTTCCAGTAGGTAGTGCAAAAAAAAGTTCGATCGCAAGATAAGGTAGATACATCGGCATCAGCGCGGAGACATGTCGTCGCAGCCGAGTCGACGCTCCGGTCGCGGCCGTGCCAGAACCGCGTTCTCGAAGGCTCAGAGTCTTCAAGAGTCTTGAATAGTCTTTGACGCTACTGCAGCAGCTTGCGTCCGCCGAGAAAATGGGAAAGGCTTTCTTGTTGTCTTCTCCCCGCCCCGGCCCGGCTCTGAGCTCCTTAATCAGCGGTTTGACTCGATCACATCGAGTAAAGGGCTGCCCAGCTCCAGCGTATCGCAGCGCGCCGTCGCATCCTTATCAGTGAGAGGGTTTGTTTCCCTGTTGTTTCCTGCCCTTCTCCGCACCGCTTGGCGCAATGTTCCACGTGTGCTCGCACGTCCCAGGTTCACCCACCCACATCAGCGAGGACTCTCGGCTTGCCCTACGGCTGGTCGCAGGAGATACCTTGCTCGTTCTGCTGGCGAGGTCATTGGTGGGGCAGACGGGCACGACCGAAGAGTCGAAGACTTGCAAAGTGTCAGGGCCGACTGAACTTGTCTTTCTCGGCTTAGCGCGTCTGGCTTGGGCTGTCCAGTGCACGCGACCCGCCGATGTTGCTTCCTTATCAGTAGACGAATCGATGGATTCATCCCGACCACTGTCACCGTCTGGATCGTGCTATCAGCGAATCCGACATCTTGTATATCTTTCATCATGTCTTCCTCCCATTCGCACTTCGTCCGTTTCAGCTCACCCGCCTTCGAGCACAACATCCTCGAGTCTTGAGTTCGAAGTGTCTTTCTGAACCACGGCAACTCGACCGTTGAAATAGTTGTGCTCCGGTGTATCGCACAAGCCTCATCACTGTCCGTCGGTACACGCTGTCGTCATACCTTGTTTCAGTCCCCTCCTCTACTATTCACGCACAGATCGATTTCTATCATTCCCATACTTGAATTATACCTCGCAATACCAACGCCATGGCAGTCCGACGCCTCAATGGCTCCAAGCTGTCTCATCTGGTTGGCAAGCTGGCCGTCGACAATGAGCCCGGTCTCACCAACAAGCAGCTCATGCTCACCAACGAAGATCTGAAGCCCGTCGAACCCGCCCGACGACAATGGGGTGCCTGGAACTTTGTCGGTTTCTGGATCGCCGACTCCTTCAACATCAACACGTGGATGATCTCGTCCTCGATGATTGTCGGTGGCCTCGGTCAACCCGGCATCTCGTGGTGGCAGAGCTGGCTTTGCGTCTGGATCGGATACACCATCGCAGGCACCTTCATCTGCATGACCGGTCGCATCGGCGCAACCTACCACATCAGTTTCCCCGTCGTCGCTCGCTCTTCTTTCGGTATCTGGGGTGCCCTGTGGCCCGTCTTCAATCGCGCGGCAATGGCTTGTATCTGGTATGGCGTACAGAGTTGGGTCGGTGGTGAATGCGTAACGCTCATGATCCGCTCAATCTGGCCCTCTTATACCGACCTGCAGGAAGTCACCTTCTCCGGCACCAATCGCATGGCTTTCCTCAGCTTCTTCCTCTTCTGGATTGGCTCTCTGCCTGCGATCTGGTTCCCCGTGCACAAGATCCGCCACCTGTTCACAGTCAAGGCCTACTTCGTCCCCTTCGCCGGTCTCGCCTTCTTCATCTGGGCCATCGTCAAAGCCGGCGGCATCGGACCCATCGTCAAACAGCAAGGTGAAGCTCAGGGAAGCGACCTCGCCTGGGGCATGATCAAGGGCATCATGTCCTCGATCGCCAACTTCGTCACGCTGATCGTCAACGACCCGGATTTCTCCCGTTTCGCACGCAAGCCCCGCGACGCCCTCTGGTCGCAGTTCATCACCATCCCCGTCGGCTTCGCCGTCACTTCCTTCATCGGCATCATCGTCTCCTCCTCTTCGACCGTCATCTACGGAAAGCCGATCTGGAATCCCGTCGACCTCCTCGGCGAGCTTCTCAACGGCGCCTCCTCCGCCGAGCGCTTCGGCGTCTTCGTCATCGCCGCTGCCTTCACCCTCGCGCAGCTGGGTACTAACATTGCCGCCAACTCCGTCTCCGCCGGAACCGACATGACCAGCTTGATGCCCAAGTACCTCAACATCCGCCGTGGTGGCTATATCTGCGCGCTAGTCGGTCTGTGCATGTGCCCGTGGAACCTACTCTCCTCCACCAACCAGTTCACCACCTACCTCTCCGCTTACTCCGTCTTCCTCTCCTCCATCGCCGGTGTCATCATCTCAGACTACTACCTCGTCCGTAAGGGCTTTCTGCAGATCCACGACCTCTACTCTGGCCGGATTTCCGGCCCGTACTACTACACTTTCGGCATCCACTGGCGCGGATACGCCGCTTACATCGCCGGTATCCTCATCAACATCGTCGGCTTCGTCGGCGCCATTGGCCGCGAAGTGCCCATCGGAGCTCAATACATCTACAACCTGAACTTCTTCTGCGGATTCATCATCGCTTCCGGCACCTACTGGCTGTTGTGCCACTTCTTCCCGATCCCGGCTACCAGCCAGGTGTGGTGCGAGGTCGGCGATGAGATCAGAACGATCAGCGTTGCGGAGGGCTATGATGTTGAGAGCGCGAGTGCGGGTGAGAGTGAGCCTGAGGCGGGCAAGGCTGGAGAGGTCAAGACTAATGTTGAGGCAAGGGGTGTGTCTTACTAGAGATGGATGTATGATGACGGAAAGCGGGTTGCATGGTATGCACTGTTATGAGTATGATTAGAGAGATGTTTGCGCTATGAGATACCCAAAAGATAGAATGGTATGACACGATCTTTTGATCCTTAACTTGAATCTTGCATCCACTGCTTCACGAGATCTATTTCGATTGAGACAGATTAAGAATTAAAAGACTTGACATGTTTCACAAAGAGTGACGAGAATTCCATCCAAGACACCATCGATTACGAGTCTGATGCTTGCCGTCGGAGTTGGCCAGCACCCATTCTCGCAGAAACAGCTCGCTGATCACAAACACCGCCAGCCAACGATTCCAATATCGTGCTCGCAATGCACGTATCGGGAGGAGACGTAGCACAGAGAACGACGCACAAGCTCAACAAGGAAAGCGATGCGCTGGGCCGAAAGTCATCCATGCCACGACAAAAGGACCAGATGCCTCGGCGAAGCTTCGACGTCATCGCGCATCTGGACGAACGCAATCGCGGAGTTCGAATTCACAGACCTTACTAAGTATCTATTAGCTCCAACCCTTCTCCTCAATGTCGCTATAGTCTCATATGTCTTTCATTTTGCATCTCTTCCATTTCATCACAGTTTCGAACATTAGAAATCATGTCTGAAATTCAACCCTTCTCCTGTTCCGTACCGCAGAGCAAGCTCGATGAGCTCCAGGCCAAGCTCGCCTCGGTCAAGTTTCCCGATGAACTCGAAGACTCCGCATGGGACTACGGAGCTCCGCTAGCAGATATCAAGCGTTTGACCGCGTACTGGCAGAATAGCTTTGACTGGAGGAAGGAGGAAGCCAAGATCAACCAGCTGCCGCAATTCAAGACACAGATCCAGGTCGATGGCTTCGACTCTATCGGTGTGCATTTCGTTCACCAGCAGAGCCCCGTAGCCAATGCCATTCCCCTTCTCTTCGTCCACGGATGTGAGCACACATTACATTCCTCTACCCTATCGGTATAGACTGACAATGTTCAGGGCTGGGCAATTTCCTCGAAGTAACCAAACTCCTCCCCCTCCTCGGCGCCAACGACGGCAAAAAAGCACCCGCCTTCCACATCGTCGCCCCCTCACTCCCCAACTACGTCTTCTCCGACGGAATCAGCAAACGCGGCTTCGGTCTCGCCCAGTACGCCGAGACCTTTGACAAACTGATGCAAAAGCTCGGCTACGCCGAATACGTGACGCAAGGCGGCGACTGGGGCAGCATCATCACCCGTGTCATGGCACGTCTGTACCCCCAAACGCCTCAAGGCCCAACACCTGAACATGCACTACGGTACGTTCCCGCCCAAGTTCTGGACCGCACCGGTAGAGTATATCAAGCATCGGTATACGAAGTACACGACGTCCGAGCTCGCGGGCCTGGAGAGGACGAAATGGTTCGGGGTCGAGGGCAACGGTTACAACAAGCTGCAAGCGACGAAGCCGCAGATGTTGGGCTACGCGCTCTCCGACAGCCCCGTCGCGCTGCTGGCGTGGATATACGAAAAACTCCACGACTGGACCGACTCGTACGCGTGGACCGACGACGAGATCTTGACGTGGATCATGCTCTACTGGGTCAGCGTCGCGGGCCCCGCGGCGTCGACGCGCATCTACTACGAGTCCACGCACAGGAACCTCCAGGGACTGACGTTCGTGCACTGTCTCGAGACGGGGACGTACTATGCGGCCGGGGTACCCTTTGGATGGGCGAGGTTTCCGTGGGAGTTGCGGGTGACGCCGAAGAGTTGGGCGTACAATCTAGGGCCGATGGTGCACTTTTCGGATAACGAGCGGGGAGGCCATTTTGCCGCGACGGAGCAGCCGCAGGTCATTGCAAAGGACCTGGTGGAGATGTTGCAGAGGGGCGGGCCCTGTTTTGGGGTTGTGAGGGGACGGAGTGGGTACGAGAGTCGTGCCAAGTTGTAATTTTGGGACTAAAATTGGGAATCGTGGAGTTGAAATATGAGTTTGCACCCTGGAAGGGAATTTGTACATATATTGAACACGAGGCCACAAAATGTTACGCTCTTTGATATCATGCAGGGTTCGTAACTGGATTTGTGGGTACGGTTTTGGGCATATTGCACGTCCAAGGCGAATAGATGGAAGTGTCCGGGGCCTGCCCGGCTTGCCTTGTTCATTTCGGACGTTATTCAGCTACATACTCAGCTGGAGACTTGGCTGAACGGTTGGCTGGCAAGGGGTGGATAAACCAAACGTGGCATTTTAAAATATTGTATAATTGCTCAAACAGGGAAGCTCAGTGAACAGTCCCGCTGATGTGGCTCCCTAAGCAGTCTCCTCTACGAGAGTTTTGGATGGGGGCTAGTGAGCTCTGTCCCTGGGCAATTTTGCTGTGCCACGTTTTCTTCTCACTCGAGGTTGGGTGGTTGGCCGGGTACCTGACTGGATGTCTGGTTGGGTTCTTGGTTGGGTTCTTGGTTGGGACTTGGTTCGGGATTTGGTCGGGTGTTCGACTGTATACTAGGCTAGGTACTCGACTGAATAACTCTCCAGGTCTTCATTTAGGTGTTCGGCTGAGCAGCTAGCTATGCATTCCGTTGGGTAATCAGTGATACGGCTCAGTATGATACCGGCGGTGATTTCGACCTTGCAGCCTGTCAGCCCTCCATGCCATGCCTGATGATCGCTTCGTTCTTGACCAATTCCCACGCCCTATCAAATGCCTCAACCATATTCTGCTCGAGCGGTCCCTTGTTCGCCCTCAACCCTTCCAAAAGCTCAAAAGCCTGTCCAAACTTGGTCGCCCCAATGATGATCCGATCGCCCTCCCCCAAGGCGCTATGCCACATCAACCACCGCATGGAGGCATTCATAACATCGATCCCGCTCTTCTCCGCCTCCGCCTTCAGCACCCTGTACGCCTCGTGAAAAGGCGGCTTATCATACTGATCGGCATACAACACCTTTCCCGGCGGAAACCACACCGGATCAAACCGACTCCTTTCCGTGCGTCCCTCCGTGACTTTCCCCGTCAAGAACCCTCCGGCCGGCGGACTGAACGCGATGAACGGGATGCCGTACGAGCGATACAGCGGCAACAGGTCCTTTTCAATGTGTCGACAAAGCGGATTGTACTGCCACTGCGCGCCCTTGGGCATCGCGAACCCGGGCCGCGCCGCGACCGCCTCGCACCACCGCTTCGTCTGGTTGAAGGAGAAGTTGCTCAGTCCCAAATCCTTGTACACGCCCCTGTCGTACACTTCGGAGAAGGCCTGTATGCTCTCTTCGTACGCGGTATCCGGGTCCGGGGTGTGGGGAAAGTACATGTCGATCTCGACTCCCAATCGTTCGCTGCTCCCTTCGGCCGACGAGAGGATCATGTCTCGTGTGAGATTGCCGCGCCCGGACCAGTCTCCCGTGACGGCTGTCTTGGTCCATACCTTGACGTCTGGGTGGGAGGTGAGGAATTTGGCGATTATCCGTTCGGATCTGCCGGTTTTGCCGAGGGGTGGGTATAGCTCGGCCGTGTCGATTGTGCGAATTCCTTGGGAGTAGACGTACTCGAGGAGTTTCAGACCCTCTTCTTCGGAAGCGAGGTCGTTGATTCCGAGAAAGGAAGTACCGTAGACGAGTTCCGGGGGAGCCAGGTTGTGTGAACTCAATAGAATGAGCTCAACATAGAGGCACAACGCCTGGTTTCCGAGTACTGAAATGAAATTTGAGATGAAAGAAAGACAGAGAGCAGAGTTTGGATTTGAATAGATGGTATCATACGATCGATGACCCCGGAAGGGACCCAACCGAGTAGAGAATCACATCGGACACTTGTCACAGAACGCTTCCAGTCCTGGAAAGCTGCAAGGGTGGGGCGACGTGCGTTCAGCTGAGCTTTCAGCGGCGACGATCGAATCAGCCCCAGCTTGCCCGCGTTGAACAGGAATCAGCTCAGCTGAAGGTAGGAGGAGGGGCCCATCCTCGCGGCCACCATGTACAAAGTCAGCAGGCAAGATGTTCGAATACTTTCTACACTGCACATACAGTCCTTGGTCTCATCATGATCGTGACGCATGTCCTCGTTCTCAAAAGTCTGTCGGCCGATAGTGGTGAAGACTTTGAGGAAACACCTGGTTGGAGAGAATTGATTGGAGCTTCGACGAAGCGCACGGGCCGCCCTGTATACACTGGCCGCGAGCAAGAAGACGTGCAGAAGTATTGGCTACTCAGTGGTACGAGCAGTCCCACATATGGCCATCGTGCACTTTCACTGACAGTTGCCCACAGAATGGCCAACCGTCGAAGCCTGGTCACAGAACGATGAGGTCCAACAAAGTCTAAGGGCGCTCATCGGCAGCGGCATCGCTCAACCATCGGCATCCTACAACGTAGCGATCCAGAGCGAAGACCGCAGCGCCCTCGGAGCTCCAACAACCGAGATCTCCGTCGGTTTCGTGCAGCCGGGCAGCGATGCCGCCATTCGGCTCGGACAAGCTACCAGCATCTACACGCACAAAGCCAACGCAAGCGGACTTGCCGGATGGGCTGTAGGAACGGTGGGTGGATGGACGTACGAAAAGGACATTGCATTCACCACGAACGACGGGACCGAGTCTCGGGCTCGTGGATACTTTTCGCTGCTGGGCTGGACGAGCAAAGCGGCTCACCTGGCTTTCCCGGGGTCTGCAGTCGGGACGGCGGATCTTGTTTCTGCGGGGGTGGAGGGTTGGTGTATAAGACACGTCAGTTTTAGCAAGACTACGCCTTGAGAAGGTATTAGTGCCCTTAGACTATAGTCTTTGCGGCCCTCCATGACAAGCCGAGATTCGTTCTACGGAGATACAATCTCTGTCAAGCGCTTCGACTCGTCCAGTTGTCTCTCTCAATTGGAAATATGCGAATTTCCTCGTCATTGGTTTGTGTGATATACCTCATTATGCACTGTTGATCGTGGGTGTTTCAGCAGCCTCCCGAAACGCCACCTGCACTGGCGCTCAGGTGCACGTACATCGGAGTCTTCCTCTGTGGAGGGAGAGTGGCATGATTTTGGGGCGGCGGCATCATGTACGACTGGTCATACCCCGTCGGATAGACAGATCCGGTGCTGTTGTTTGGGTACGACACGTACGTGTGAGTATGCTGCGCCGGGTAGATAGCAGTAGTGCTGTTGTTGGGTTGCAGCATGGATGCCTGTTCACTGTCCATCGGGTAGATAGCAGCCTTCTCCTTCTTGACACGGAATTTGAGGAGGTTGCTTGGGAACACGCTGAGAGAATGGAAGATTCCGAAGAGAATTGAAACAGCTGTGGAGCAAGATTAGCGTCATTATCAGCTGCCTTCGCGTCTGTATCATGGTATCTTACCTGCCATGGGAAGAGCGTCAAGCACCCAGAACGGCCATTCATTGTTTGTCCATTTCTATGTCGTCGTTTTTGGTATTTATTGCGGCAGTAACGCCCATGATGCCAACGAGCTGAATTATGAAGGATATGATGTCCACAACGATGAATAATGGCGCAATCCAGCGTGGACTGACCCAGAGAGTGCGAAAGTTCAGGTATTTCGAAGGGGTGACAAGAGTGAGAGTGCGCCCGAACACCACGTACATGCCGGCAGCGAGGAAAGATGGAGCAATGACAGGAACCGGACAGGCGATTAGGTAAGGATCGTTGGCTTCTGGATCATGAACTGAGATGGCCCTCGAGATGTGTCCGCCTGCTTCGAAATAGACGCCGATCAAGAACGCCACCATTACTCGAGCTCCAATCTGGTATGCTCGAAAGGTTGATGCTAATGTGATGATGGTAAATGTCACGGCCCCTATGACCGCCATGGCCATGGAAGGGCTATATTGATAGTGACTCGCCTTGTCGCTCATGTTCACGGTGTTGAGACGGAATGCACAACAGAAGAAGCTGTACAGTAGAAAGTTGGGTGAAACAAACGGTGTGAAGAGAAGATCTGGGCCAGAAAAGACAGTGCACCAAAACTCAGGAGATCGTGTAGTCTAAGACCAAAGAACACGTTCCTCGTGGCGGGCAGTCTGCCGCGATATGAGGAGGGCGGAGCGTTCACAGACCCCAGCAGAGGCCGCAGCTGCAAGCGTGTACAATGAACGCAAGGGCCGGGATCTGTGTCGCTCAACCAGCTGAGGTGGGAGACTGGGTCTATCGCGTATCAGACTCGAGCAAGGCAGACCTACTCGTAGCCCGCAAAATGAGCAACCAACAACAATATGACCATGTCACGCGTGATCTAGCTGCCCCATCACACCACGAAAACAGCACCGCCATGGACAAGACCCATAACAGGTCTAACAATGTAGCAACAGATACGTTCGTAGGTCAATAATGCCGCAGCAGCGGTAGCGCACGTCCGAGAGGCCGCGAGACACAGCCGGAGGTCGGTCGTGCTTCAGCTTCAGAGTAATGCGAGACTTGTGGAGGAACGGCCACGGAGATGGTCAGCTATGCGGCTGAGAGGGGCAGTGGAGGCAGCCCTGCTCACAAAATCTTGCTCTGCCGCTTGATGTCAGGCATTTTTTATAGAACTTGTGCTTCAAAGGTCGAGACTTATCGACAGACCACCTGGTCCCGGCTGTGCCACGATCTGTCTTTGGGTCTGTGAGCCCGGATAGAGACCTAACCGTAAGTTGATCTCAGGAACGAAAGCCAACAAAGAGTTTCGACTGAGAAACTCGAATAATGGTCATTTCTGTGTCATGAAGTCGAATCGTTAAGTCTGACGATCTGATGACGGAGGATAGCGGCAGACAAGAACGCAGCGCAGAACTGTAAACGAGCTGGATTGGACACTTGCAATGGTATGTGTGGGAGATTGCTTAGTGGCAAAGAAGGCTAAGCACAGAGAAAAGAGAAGAGAGGAGGTAGGAACAGTGCTAATCGAGGTGGTGAGCTCGAGGATGGTTGTTGGTGTGGCCTCTGGAGCCTGTGAGGCTGAACGCACTGCTCTCATTCCTCCATTCTGATTTCATCCCGATTCAGAAACAAGGAGCAATCATAACCTGGTCGACTGATGTGAAGCAAGGTCGCATACTGGGCCATATTACAACATGCCAGACGCTTGTCAGTGGAAATGTGTTGCGATGCCAGCGATGCGTAATGCACCCATTAACTCCACTAACGCCAGAGTGAGGAAACTCGCCGCGGTCCTATCTGCAATCACCTCTTGTCACACCCTTCTCATGGTTGTGCCTTTTACACATGCAATCACTATTGAACAATTGAGTAAGTAGAGGCGTGTGTTTGCATTCAGCACCAGATGTCGCGCCGAACCCTCGATGACGGCAATAATAATCCTGCTGGTTCAAAACCCCCCTTTGATCGCGGGACGGGCTGCCGCTTTGCGTTGGCTATTGAACACGGAGTTCGAGCTCCGATTCTCCCATTACGGTGGTCGCACTGGTCGTTCGGTACCGCTCAATGCTGCCACATATGGGGGGAAAGGTGACACTGCGACATTGTTTAAAATCAGTAAAGGTGTCAGAAATATTTCGCCGAGCGTCAAACAGAACAGCTACGATTAACTGGGCCGCTACGCGCTGAGCTGAGAAATCTATTTCGGGACTGGAAGCAATCACTCAAGATCGTTGGTCGCTTTCTGACAAGGCGCAACGCCCATGTGGCGATTATTTCTGCGACCATATGGCGCCTTACTCCCGATAGTTGTCCTGTACACCAACAAATTCTCCACATGTGGACACAGACAGCCAGGCGCAGGCTAGAAAGCCGGCTGAGCCTGCTTCACGTCGTGTTAAGAGCCCGGAGTACAGCCCAGCTATGCGCCTTGCTCTCTGATGGGCTGAGTACTGCCTCGGCTTCATCTCAATTCTTGCTCTACCCACTAAGCGGCCGAGTCTAGCTCTCGCCTCCTCTGTATACCGATGATTTTCACACTGCGGAGCCAAGTGAGACCAAGTGAGCCTTGGCCAAGCTCAAGGTCGCTTTCCTTAGCCCGACCTGTTCTTGCCACTCACTCGACCCGCCACCCAGACCTGTGCCATCTGTTTCAATGCAAATCGGCATGAGACGCGTTGGCACAGAATCTACGCTGCTGGAAGTGGTCAAATTGATTATGGCTTATCTTTGGTGTCCACTTTGTAAGCAAGCATACCTCAATTTGAATAGGTATCTATTATCTTCCAAACCCCCGAGGCAATCGACCCTCAACGATCATCAGCCAGGATCATAGGTATCGTCCAGTCGAAGACACCATTGTACTGAATGCCTTCCCTCCAACGATCAATATAGAGCTCGGCACTGTTCGCTCGTGATGCTTTGTCCTGTCGTCCTTTCTCTAGGCCTTCTTGATCCCGAAAAGGTCGTGGAGAGCATTCTTGTGGCTGCCATTGTGTAGGGGTTGTGCTAGTGCTGGTGGAAACGCAAAAGGCTCGGCTGCCGGCGGAGAATATTCTAGACAAGAGTCCGACCTCGGGCAGCTCGTATCGTACATAACTCACCGTAGACGTGACATTGGCGTGCAAGTTCGAACATCATGTTTCTAGCTTATTCCTTGTCTTGTAGCCATGCAACTAACTGTCTGTCACAGCTGCGAAACCGAGTTAGGCACCAAGGATCGCAACATGCTGTCACGGACA